>JAVSCE010017017.1:0-82747 GCA_032199065.1 Smutsia gigantea | reverse complement strand
GGGGGCAAAAGGAGGGGTGGTTCTAAAGAGATGGATCTATTTACGTGCCGACACAGCCTGGTAATTAGAGCACTGGGGAGAGAGAGAAAAAGCAATCATGCGGCCATCACTCAGTGGAACACCAGACAAGTCCGTCGCTGGGCTGTGCATAGGAGGCTCTGACCCTGGCCACCAGAGAGCTTCTGGAGCTTACGTCTATGCTGTCTGAGTGGTAGAGATGATAAGAGTTCGAGGCAAACCATCCACCCTTCTTGTTGCCCAACTCCACTTTCCCTGCTGTTTTAATTGGATTATTTTGGAATCTGCTATTTCTGTCTCACTCTTTCCCCCAAACTGTCGTATAAGTACTGCAGCTTAACCGTTACACAGCTGCCAAATTTCACTCCAGAGATGGCTGCATTTCAGTGGCAAGTGAAGCAATGCTCCCTCTGTGCCATCTGAAAACTAGCTTAAGGGGTTAAAAGCATCTGGAAGGGGGTTGCCTTTGTGCAGGAAAGTTTTGTTTTAGTTTGTTTTATCATCATCAACGGAGGAGCCAGTCATTAGCTACACCTGAGCATAAAGGAAGACACAGAGCAAAAAAACATGCGATGCATATACGCAAATGCACAGAGAGAATATAAACCGTACCCGGGACTTTCCATAGGTTCCCTCTACAGGGGCTTCAAAGCCTTCAGACATCAAGGGTGTAAGATGATATGCTCATTTTCAGAAAGGGAAAAAAGCTCAGAGGGTAACCCACTCATGTTACACATGTAAAACTTGGAGGCACAGAGTCAGTGAGTATCTTGTTCAAAGCTCTCCTGATCCCCAGACCAAGGGTGCTCCCCACGAATGTGGGTTCAGCCACAGACACACACCGAGGATCACAGGTCTGCCAGTGGGATCAAACACAGCCCCAGCTTCTGGGGCATCTGATATCAGCATTGAATTTCTTGTTTTGTTTGACTGTATTTATCTGTTTTAGATCCTCAAGAAAAAAAACAAGAGTGAGAAGTAGAAGAGATAAGCGAGACATCAGCAGGAGTAGGTTTATGGAGCACTAATCATGTGCGAGGCCAGGAGGTGTCCTCCCGGTTTCTATGTACATAATCTTCTCAGTGACTTATTGCCTGTTACCCTCACGTCAAAAAAAGAAAAAGAAAAATGAGAAATAGAGAGGAAAGAATACTTCTGAAGAGAAAACAGGAGGGACAGAATCTAATTGCCACGTCTACAAATTACCTTCCAAATGTTACTAAAACATTTAGTGAAGACCCAAATAAATACCAA
Organism: Smutsia gigantea; assembly: GCA_032199065.1. Classification (NCBI taxonomy): domain Eukaryota; kingdom Metazoa; phylum Chordata; class Mammalia; order Pholidota; family Manidae; genus Smutsia; species Smutsia gigantea. The sequence goes on along the minus strand of JAVSCE010017017.1, from coordinate 81,475 downwards.
TGACACATTTCTCATTTAATCTAGAAAGACAGTCCTTCTAGAGACCACTTGACACACAGGGCATAAGTGTGTTGTACCTTGTTAACTCAAACAAAAGAAGTATATTAATCCCAAGAAGTTCTCCCTATTATTTCTAAATCATATAAGGATAACAGTTCCTTTGCTCATCAATGAACAACCAATGAGTCACTGTGCGAACACTGGTGAAATGAAAGGTACTAGTGATATCGAGAGAGTCTTGAGTTAGGGGGAAAAGGGGACTAAATGCTCATCATGTCCCCTTCCACTTCTACATCCTGTAGCATCAAAAGCTATAGTAGCTAACACTCTAGAATTTAGAAAATATATTAAAATGCTTCATCTCATTCGACAAACTCTACGAGAAAGACAGTAACCTGGGAAGTAGCATGGGAAGACTGACACTTTGATATTTCTACCTCCCATCACTGTGCACACTTGGAATGGCGCCGTCAGCCAACACTGAGGTGGCATTAGTGCTTTAGGAAGGAGCACACCTCTTCAGCATTCTGCTTTAGGGTCCCAACATGGAAAGACAGAACAGGAGACTCCAGTATCAACCCTTTTCAATTTTTTACTTTGTCAAATGACAAAATATTCTACCTTATTCCATGAAAGATAAAAGAACTATGTGAAGGTTTGTACAACGGCATGGGATATCATATTAGTTACAAGACTTTCAAAGAATAAAATGCTTTAGACAGAAGTCTGGTAAGTTAATTTAGAAACTCTAAGATACTCCAAAACAGCTTTAAATAGTACATAAAACACTATGTACTCTTGAGTTTTTGTCTCTACATCTTTCATTTTGCCATTTTGTTTCAAAATAATCCCTTCCCCCAGTCTGGCTATGAATTATGGAGGCCACCTTCATATTGAAGAGCCTGGAGTGAAAAAGGGAGGAACATACATATGCTGAAAGACAATTTCTGAGGACATCTCTACTTTAAATATTTAATGACTATCAATAGGATTTTCCTCACCATGGAAATGTGCACCGTAAATCCTAGAATGCACAGTATGTGTGTGTGTGGTTGGGTGGTTTGGACTCGGGGGCTGGGGAAGTTCAGCTAACCTGGGCTTGTCGAGGAAAGGGGAAGCACTGGGGTGAACTGTGCGGTAGAGGCGTGAGCCCCAGAAGCAAGCAGTTGACCAGTAGGGACAAAATAGTGGGAAGGGTCCTTCAGTGGTAGCAGATCCAAGGTTTGAAAGGCTTGAGTGGATTTTGTTATTTAAGAGACCACTAAGAGCACCCAGGAATGGAGAGAGGGAGGTCAGGAGAGCCCCCATCCCACGAACAAGCTGACTGTGGGAGGGCACCCCATACTCAAGGGCCAAAAGATGACAACTGAAGAGACTATTTTTCTCCTGAGCTTAAATCTGTTTAAGGGTCACCAAATAAAGTTAATTATGCTTGTGCACAGAAGGGAGAATTAATTACATAATTAATCTCACTCTGGACTCTGAACAATGATGGATAAGGTAAGAAAGGGGCTATCGGTCGTCAAAGTTAGAATAAGGTAAATGTGTTCTCATGAAGCGACCACCCAATTCTTCCTTTGGCTGGTGGCTGAAAAGGCAAGTATGGCCACATGGCATGAGCCATCTACTCTTCTGTCTAATACGTTCTTAGAGTCTTAGAGCAAAACATGTTCATGTCCCAATTTCTTAAAGTACGAATTGCCAATGGCACCCGTCACTTCGCTCACCGGAACTGAGAGACCAATACCTGCACTATTTGTGCTGCCCTGGCAGTTGTGCATTTCAGCAAAGTTGATAGCTGTCTTCTGTCCCCACCTTCTTCAGTCTGGTCCTGCTGTCAGTGATCACATCACTGCCAGGCCCTGACTGTTCTCTGCTTCTTTCTGCCTTACGCCTTCCAGATCATCAAGTCTTTCTCCACTGATCTCTCCAGTTTCTCATTTCAGAGGCACTCTATGCCTCCAATCTCATGGTCCTGTTCAGCTCCCGTTTACCCAGACCCGGTTTTGATGCTGACAACTGTATCTCCCTTAGAAACGTCAACTCCATCAGGGCAGCCTCTTGCCTTTCTTGCCACATTCTAGGTCTCCAATGCTTAGAGCTGTACTCATACACAGTAGCCCCCAAAAGATGTATTTGCTCAATGAATACATGAGTAATGAACAATTGAATGGGATTAGAATTCAAAGACACTGTCTTAGTTCCTTACAATTCACAAGTTGTGATTTTGCTCTGCACTGGCCAACTCCTAAGGTACCCAAAGGTTGCATGGGAGTTTTCATCAATGATTCAGCCTGGGCTTACAGATAGGTTTCCTGCATGACTGCAGAAATGGTTTGGTTTCGGAGACAACTCAAACTGCTAGATCACAGTTGTGAGGCTGCAGCACAGTTACAAATAGTTAAATACTCCCCACTCTTCTGCCTCCCTAGAGAAATTTATTGTGATGAGTCCTTGATAATCAACTTGCCTGCATTTCTGCACACCAGCCAGAGATTCACAGCTAGAGGATCATTTCTTCCTGTGTCTGAGTCCCTCTTAATTCTGCAGTTTAGGAGGAATTTAAGTGCTATCCAAACACCAAATGTTCCACATGGTGGTGTTATTACCATTCTCACAACCGTGACGTACAGCCTGGCTACCTACACTCACTCATGGGTACCGCACTGGAGTTTGGCAGAACATTATGAACTCCTTTCCTGACCTATATCTGTGAACACATTTCTTGTCCTCTCTCCTTTTATAAGTTTATTAATTTTATTGAAATAATATAGGTATGCATATAAACACAAGTCTTATTTTTTTATTCATCCTCATAATAATTTAGAGGAGAGTAGTTTATGAACCATTAAAGAGGACTCTTTAAGCTAAGTGGTCTCCGTTAGGAATTCAGAGGCTCCTCTCCTATGAAAAATACAGAGCTGTTAAATTAGACTGGAAACTTGGGCCAAAACAAATGTAGTGTCTACTTGCACAAGAGTGGCAGAGTATCCAGTGAAAGCTGAAGCCAGACAAGTCACCTTCTATTTGTCTCCTTAATGCTAAATAATTCTTTGATTCTTTCTTCTACTTTTCAACCAATGCCATTAAAAGGTTGAACCCTATGCAACCCCAGTTTCCTTTTTGGTGTTTATGTAGAATAAAGTACATCTTTCCTCTCATTCACCTTCTTTTTCATTCCTTCAGTGAAAGGAAACTTACTTAGCATCAGGGACAGAGCTGAGCCTCATAGGGCAGCTCACACGTGGAGCCTGGTGGTTAGAGACTCTCTACATGCAGCTCCAAGAGGCCACGAAGCTTGCTGATCTCAGGAACTCACTGGATCTCAACTGAGGGCTGCTTAAAGGGCCCAGCTGGCCAGGTAACATAGAGAGCTCTCCAAATGGCACCTGCAGTCAGGCAGCTTCGCTGGGACTGGGGTGACACCACTGATTCAAATTAAAGCCAGTCAGAGATGACTTGCACTAATTTTGGATACCAGAGGAGGATGAAAAGGAGGAGGAAGAAGGGAAAAAATAATTCACACGGTTGGGATTATGCTATGGCTATGGTCATACTTTGCTATTTTAACTTCTCTCATGACCATTCTCTCCTATCATCAAATATTCTTTTGAAATAGGATTTTCACACTAAGGACACCATGGAAATACAAAGAATTATTAGAGAATACTATGAAAAATTATATGCTAACAAACTGAATAACCTAGAAGAAATGGACAAATTCCTAGAAAAATACAACCTTCCAAGACAGACCCAGGAAGAAACAGAAAATCTGAACAGACCACTTACCAGCAATGAAATTGAATTGGCAATCAAAAAACTACCTAAGAACAAAACCCCTGGGACAGATGGCTTTATGCAGAATTTTATCAAACATTTAAAGAAGACCTAATACCCATTCTTCTTAAAGTTTTTAAAAAGTAGAAGAGGAGAGAATACTTCCAAACTGATTCTATGAGGCCACCATTACTCACTCTAATACCAAAACCAGACAAAGACACCACAAAAAAAGAAAATTACAGACCAGTATCCCTGATGAACATAGATGCAAAAATACTCAACAAAATAACTAGGGAACAATTAAAAAATACATCAAAAAGATCATCCATCTTGACTGTAATTTATTCCAGGAATACAAGGATGGTACAATTTTCGAAAATCCATCAATATCATCCACCACAAGAACAAAAAGAAGGACAAAAATCACATGATCATCTCAATAGACGCTGAAAAAGCACTTGACAAAATTCAACATCCATTCATGATAAAAACTCTCAAGAAATGGGTACAGAGGGTAAGTAACTCAACATAATAAAGGCTATATATGACAAACCCAAAGCCAATATCATACTTAACAGCGAGAAGCGGAAAACTTTTCCTCTAAGATCGGGAACAAGACAAGGATGCCCACTTTCACTGCTTTTATTCAACATAGTACTGGAGGTCCTAGGCACGGCAATCAGATAACACAAAGAAATAAAAGGCATCCAAATTGGTAAGGAAGAAGTTAAACTATCACTGTTTGCAGGTGACATGATACTGTAAATAAAAAATCCTAAAGAATCCACCAAACAAACTACTAGAACTAATAACTGAATTCAGCAAAGTTGCAGGATACAAAATTAATACACAGAAATCTGTTGTGTTCCTATATACTAATGATGAACTAACAGAAAATCAGGAAAACAACTCCATTTACAATTGCATCAAAAAGAATAAAATACCTAGGAATAAACCTAATCAAGGAGGTGAATGATCTATACCCTGAAAACTACAAGACACTCATGAGAGGAATTAAAGAAGACACAATTAAAGAAGATAAGTGGAAATATATCCCATGCTCATGGATAGGAAGAATTAATATTGTCAAAATGGCCATACTGCCTAAAGCAATCTACAGATTCACTGTAATTCATATAGAAATACAAACAGCATTCTTCAATGAACTAGAACAAATAGTTCTGAAATTCATATGGAACCCCAAAAGACCCCAAATACCCAAAGCAATCCTGAGAAGGAAGAACAAAAGCTGAGGGGATTATGCTCCCTAACTTCATGCTCTACTACAAAGCCACAGTAATCAAGACAATTTGGTACTAGCACAAGAACAGACCCATAAATCAAGAGAAGAGAAGAGAGAGCTCAGATATAAACCCACACATATATGGCCAATTAATAAACGATAAAGGAGCCATAGATATACAATGAGGAAAAGACAGCCTTGTCAACAAATGGTGTTGGAAAATCTGGACAGCTATATGTAAGAGAATGAAACTGGATTATTGTCTAACTCCATACACAAAAGTAAACTCAAAATGGATCAAAGACCTGAATGTAAGTCATAAAACCATAAAAGTCATAGAAGAAAACAAAGACAAAAATCTCTTATTATAAACATGAGCAATTTTTTCCTGAACACATCTCCTTGGGCAAGGAAAACAAAAGCAAAAATGTACAAATGGGACTACACCAAACTAAAAAGCTATATAGCAAAGGACACAATCCACAGAACAGAAAGGCATCCTATAGTATGGGAGAATATATTTGTAAATGATTTATCTGATAAAGGGTTAACAGCCAAAATATATAAAGAACTCACACACTTCAACACCCAAAATACAAAAAGCCCGATTAACAAATGGGCAGAGGATATGAACAGACGCTTCTCCAAAGAAGACCAATAGGCACATGAAAAGATGCTCCACATCACTAATCACCAGGGAAATGCAAATTAAAACCATAATGAGGTGTCACCTCACACCAATTAGGATGGCCAACATCCAAAAGACTAGGAACAACCAATGCTGGTGAGGAGGCAAAGAAAGGGGAACCCTACTACACTGTTGGTGGGAATGTAAATTAGTTCAACCACTGTGGAAAGCAGTATGGAGGTTCTTCAAAAAACTAAAAACAGAAGTACCATTTGGCCCAGGAATTCTACTCCTAGGAATCTATCTGAAGAAAACAAGATCTCAGATTCAAAAAGACATATGCACCCCTATGGTTATCGCAGCACTATTTACAATAGCCAAGAAATGGAAGCAACCTAAATGTCCATCAGTAGATGAATGAATAAAGAAGAGGTGGTGCATATACACAATGGAATATTATTCAGCCACAGAAAACAAATCCTACCATTTGCAACAACATGGATGGAGCTAGAGGGTATTATGCTCAGTGAAATAAGCCAGGCAGAGAAAGACAAGTACCAAATGATTTCACTCATCTGTGGAGTATAAGAACAAAGCAAAAACTGAAGGAACAAAACAGCAGCAGACTCACAGAACCAAAGAATGGACTAGTGGTTACCAAAGGGAAGGATGTGGGGAGGGTGGGCGGGGAGGAAAGGAGAAGGGATGAAGGGGCATTATGATTAGCACACACAGTATAGGTAGGTCATGGGGAAGGAAGTACAGCATGGTGAAGACAAGCAGTGACTCCATAGCATCTTAGCATCTTACTGTGCTGATGGAGAGTGATCACGATGGGGTGCGGGGGGCTTGATAACATGGGTGAATGTTGTGACCACAATTTTGTTCATGTGAAACCTTCATAAGATTGTATATCAATGACACCTTAATTAAAAATAAAAAGAAATAGTATTTTCAACATTTCATAGATATTTGTTGGCAACAATGCCCTATGAGATAGGAACTATTATTATCTACATTTAGTAAACTTAGACATCAAGATGAAAAGTAACTTGCCCAATGTCACACCTCAAGAAAATAGCAGTGCTGGAATGGCAGCCCAGGCCGTGTGCAGCCTGCAGTCTTCTCCACTGTGACTACAGCTCCCAGACACATGTTGCTGACATAGTTACATTTAATCACGCTACCAATGTTGGGATTGTATCTGCATATGTATACACACACACACACATACACATATGCATGCACACACATATACACATATGCATGAACACACATACACACACACATGCACACATATACACACAATTATATATATACATTTTTTAAGATTGTATTTTTTTATTAAGGTATTATTGATATACTCTCTTATGAAGGTTTCACATGAAAAAACAATGTACACACAATTATATTTTAACCGAGCAGCATTAAGTTCAGATCCACGTTTAATGAGGGATGTTCATTAGATACCTCTTTATTCTTATTAAGAAATGAAAAACTATGTCTTCCATTGAAAAAAATATTCCTATCTCGTGACATCATGGTTGTCTAAAACTGACCAAAAAGAGGGGAAAACTTAAAATTTCCTAGGACCCTTACATGCCTTCTTGATTTAGTATTACTTCTCAGATGCCAAAAACTAGTAAGTTTTAAGCATGCTATTGTCTAGAGAAGGTTCTTCAAAATAGTATGATTTACAAATAAATGACCTCCCCCCTGCCCCCCCAAAAAAACAGCAAGTGAATACCATTTCTCACATTTAATTGGCAAAAACTCTTTGTTTTCAAAATTCCCTGCACTGGCAAACCTGTATGGAAACCGACACTCTCATACTCTGCCTCTGGAAATACAAACTGGTACGACTTTATTGGAAAGCAAGTTGGCAACAAGTATCAAAAATCTTTAAAAGTCTTAAATAGAGCCATTTACTGCTAAGGAAATACCCTAAGGAAGCTATTAAAAATGCCAACTAATATAAAGCTGTAAGAACATTCTTGCTAGCATAAAAGCAAAAAAATTAGAAACAACCTAAATGTCCAACTAGAAAGGATCAATTAAATGTATTTTAGGATATGCATTCCATGATATACCATATAATCAGGTTGTAGATAAATATCTGTTGCTATGAAAAGACGTTCATTATTACATTGTTAAGGAGAACAAAAAGGTTAGACGATAGTACATGTTGTATTGTTCCCTACCATCATCGGATGGTAATCTCTAGCTGAATTTATGAACACCATCATGAGAATTATCCCTTTCTTATCAATGCCTTGTCATCCATCCTAGTCCAAGATCACAAAATAAACAGAAGTTAGTTTCTTTCCCAGAAAAAGGAGAATTCCATTTTTATAGAAGAGAGAGAAAGAATAAATAGATAGAGAGTATGTAAATCTACAGATGTATGTTTATGTTGTGGGTGTGCGTCTATGAGAAGACATATGTATACATCCCCACCACTATCTTGGGGGCCTTACAATAAAATGGTAGTTACTTGTGATTAAAGATTTTGGAGACATTTACCTGTACCATGTGCTTTCATCACAATGAAGAATCATAAGCAGTCAGTTCCTTTCCAGCAGATCTTTTCACACAGATTTTGCTTGAGTAGAAAGGGTGGCAGTAGAGACACTCAATGTAAAATGCCTAGGCCTGTAATTATAAAAACAATATTCCCACTGAGTTAGGCAGCTTTCGGTGGCCTTCATTCACATTAGCTTGAAGTCACAGCAAGGAGAAATATATTTGCATAATCTCTCTCTCTCACACAGAAACACACACAGTTCTTAAATCAGAATGTCAAAAACTCAGCAGGCAGAGAGCTGGTCCTTTTCTCAGGGAGGAGAGGGTTCTTGCCAAGGGCTGCTCCCCATCCATCCTCTGACCATCACAATGCTCCTGTTCTTCCTCCTCCTCCTCTGCCTAATGATTCTAAACTGTCAGAGAAATAAAAACTAGTTCTCTGGAAAATGTTCAGACCATTACTGATTTTGACGCTCTCTCAGATTCCTTTAAGCTACAAAGTTAAGCAAATTCCGGACATGTATTTGCCATAACAGCTTGACTCACGTTCACATGTGCCTCTCTGATGGTGACTCAGGGAAAGCACTGGTACCAGTGGCACTCAAAGTTATCACTAGCATTTATTGAACACTTACTATGCTCTTGGCACTGTGCTAATGCCTTATGCTCTGTGAAGTGGCTGATAATCATTACTATCTCTGCTATTAACAATGAAACTGACAGTTTGTACAGCTAGGAGACGTTAAAGCCAGTATTTAAGCCAATATTGTTCACAGAGGCCATGATCATAATTCCAGTACTATACATCTGTCTGAAATTTTGCTATCAACACTCTTGTACTTATTATAAAAAAGTTAAATATAAATCAGCATCACCTTATTTTTCCCCAGAGTTGATATGTCACCAGTCTCAGCATTACTAACTCTTCTGGATTTGACTGTCCTTTAATTTTGATTCCCAAGCTAAACTGAAATCAACACGTTCCTATTTCAATCAAGAGTAAATTATAGTTATTTTAGTAAATTAAAAATGCCAACGAATCCCATATCCAGATGCCAAAGCACAAAGGAAAAATCTAAAATCCAAGTCCTACTTAAATGGTTATATTTTATTAGAAAGAAGGCAAATAATAAAATCAAGGGCCAAATGTGAATTCCTAATTTATGATATGGAAATAAAGAGAAGAATTTCTATAATATTATATTATGTTTATGGTTTAAGAAAATACTTAAACTTACTTATTTTACCTACTTAAAAATCCTACACATGGTAGATCTTAGAATCATTGCAACATAAAACAGATAAGAGTATATCAAGAAACCAATAAAGTTATTTATGGGTCCCATGTTAATTGCTCTTTTGTCATGTGTATACATGTAGACAGTTATTTGCATTCTCTGGTTATGCCTCTGTGCCTCTGTGCATGCCTTTCCTTTGATTAGCATGCCTTTCCCCTCCTTGCCACTTACAAACTGCCTACTCATTTTTCAAGGCCAACCTTGCGCCTCAATTCTTCAGGATGTCTTCTTCCCCCCTCCCCTGACGGTTTCCAGAAATCCAAGCAGAGCGGATTCTGCCCTCTTCTAGGTGTGCCTAGCTCTGCAATGGCACCGACAGTATCCTGACATCTTCTGCTCCCAAATTATGCCCCGTATCAACCACCCAGCTGTTGATTGATTCTCCCACCAGCACCCATCTCTCCACTTCTCCCCTGCACCACTACGTCTGCTCTCAGCTGCCCACTGTCATAGTTCATCAGGACTATTGCACTGGCCACCTGGCTGGCCTTTGCTTCCAGTACTGCCACTCCACAGCACATTCTCCACCCTCAGCTCCTGCTTAAAGTGATGCAATGGCTCTCCATTGAGCTTAGATTCTCATGACCCCCTTATGGTATGGTCTAGGCCTCACACTCGTTTCCTGCCTGGCTTCCTTATAATTCCTTAAAAGCACCTTGTTCTCCGAGGCCTCAGGGCCTTTGCACATGATCTCTTCTCTCTTAAGACTTTTCCCCAAATCACTCACCTTCTTCAGCACATGACCTTTTATCTTTTCTCTTTCAACTCCCAGCTCAGAGAGTACTCTTCTCAGGGGAGCCTTTCCTGACCACCCTGGCTGAGTCACTGACACACTTTCTAGAATCATGCTCCCCTGACCTCCCTGGCCAGGTCACTGCCTCCTACTACACGTTTTTCTAGAATCACACTCCCTTGTTACACTGGTCAACTTTATAACTGTGCATTTTTGTCAGATTCATTGATTGATGCTTGTTTCACCCATGAATTAGTAAGCTCCAGGAGGGCAGAACTGTGTCTGCTCTGACCCACCCTTTTATCCTCAGTACCGAACACATGCTGGCACTTTATAAGCATGTCACAAAAATCTGCTGAATGAATAAATAAGAAAAGGAAGGGAGAAGGGAAGGAGAGAAGGAGAGAAGGAGAGAGGAAGGGAAGGAGGACAACCCTTATCATAATTTAATTAGTGTTTGTTGAATTCCTTTGCTGAGGGCTTTTCAACAGAGTGTAAGGTCTACCTACACGCCTCTGAACAGCATGCAAGGCTCCTGTGATCTGACCCGGCCAAGTGTGTCACTCCTCCAGCTGCACTTGACCCTCAGCCCCTCTGAACCCCAGCAGCTCCCTGACCAACCCTGCCTTGCTCGTGCTCATCTCCATACCCTGGTCTACTCTGCACATCCTCTCTATAAACTCAAACTCATTCTGTATGTCTCAGAGCTGGGGCTGCTTTTCTGGAAGCCCTCTCCAACACTTTCTCCATTTTTCTACAACACCCCGTGTTAGCCCTATGACAGCAATTATCATATTTTCTTGCACTTGTGTCTTCAGCAAGCTCATCTCTCCCAATACATCATAAACCCCTTAAAGGAAAGGAGGGGTATCGCGTCTCACACTATCCCCAGGGTTTAGCACAGCAGCCTGGTGTCGGTATCTGAATATATGTGGAATGAACAAAAAAAGATTTATATATATAATACATATGCATATATATTATAAATATACACACACACACAGAAATATCATACATGCATACATATTTCACACATGCAAAGCTCCAGAGTTGAGTATTTAAAATATAGTGTATTTTAATTATTATTAAGTGTTGTGAGGCATAATGGTTATAAATTCATCTGTAAAATGGGCATAATAATGCTTACCTCACAGAGCGGTTAGGAAAATTAAATAATATATATAAGTAAAATGTCATATAACTCAGCATAAAACGCAGCACCCTGGAAGCACTCTGTAAATATTAATTGTATAATCATTATCACTGTCAACATTACCATTAGGGCAACCAAGTTGAATTTATTATTCATGCTCAAATTTAACAGTTTTATCTGCCAACATGTTTTCCTATTAAAACATTAATTAGCATTAGTAACTCTGCGAGGCCATAAACAGGGCTAAAGAGGTACCCAGCAAACTAAGAATAAAGGAGAGTTTTATCACTGTAGCTGAAAGCCAAATTATTGTTTCAGTAGTCTTCAGTACATGTGTAAAGGTACAAAAGCAACCAGAGGAAAGAAATATTTCTGTACAAACATTATTTACAAAATCTAAGTAATAGAAACAACAAATATTACCATTCAAGCATTATAAACATTTAGCTGAAATAATTAGAAATGCTTACTGTACATTATTTCTTTTGCCAAGAAAACAAGATAGAGATAGATATTCACTCCATTTCTTCCAATTACTGGACAGAGTAATGTGACTTATAAATAAATATTATGTATTTGTCTAACAGATATGCCACAAAATGTTTGAATTAATAGCAGACACGTTTCATGTGTCGTCTTAGATGCTATTCTGATTTAGAATTGCTAAATTTTAATGAAGCAGACCATTTAAGAAGCAAAAAAGAGGCAGAACAATTTTGCAACAGTTTTTTAGGAAAAAAATAATGTAAGAATGATTTGTCTACAAATGCTACACAGCACACAATTGAGCAGAATGAACTGGTAATAATTTATTCCACAAAGCAAACTTACCATTTGGTCCTACATTACACTTTCTCTTGCATATTGGCCTAATCGAAATAATGAATAGTAAAGTATTTTATATACTGTGTGCTACTGAAATATAAAGTACTACCATTACTGCATTTTGAGATTTCTCTTTTCAATTTAGGTTTATCTCTGTGATCAATGTAACACCCAAAGCAAGTCTGATTTGTAACTGGGACTTAACCACTTCCTGAGAAGTATACTCCAGTTACAGAGGGAAATATAAAAATGCTAAATTCGTAACTTCTAATTGTTTTACTACTAGAATATTTAACTTCTTTTCAACTGAAATTATAATTTGCTTCATTGGCCCAAACTATTGACCAGTTTACCATAATGCAAATATATTGTTCTTTGCAATATAAGTGAGATGGGAAGGTAGAACAAACCCATTTAGCAAAAACAGCCTTAAATTTACTGAGACAATTTTTATCTGAATTTACTGTTAATTTCATTATTGTGTTGCTTGCTTTTGTGTCCTAAAATCTGGTGAAATATTAGAAATTTATAAGGCAAAATCCCTCTTTATTTCTGCTGGTCCCTCAACTGGGAATGTCCTTATTCATTTACGTTCCTCTTCCTTTAAGATTCAGCGCAGATGTTACTTCCTCTGTGACATGGTCCCACATAGATTCTGTTTGTCTGGCCGTGTAATGATCTGCTTTCCTCCCTAGACTGTGGGCTCCTTAGACTCCCTGACCAGCTCTCTGCATTTTTCCTAACCTACACACTTCTTTGCACGTAAGATATTCTCAGTAAATACTGACTTAATGTGTCAGGGAATATGCACACTTTGATACTCTTAGGACTATGGTGAAAATGCAACTAAATGTGAACTCAATTTAAAGGTTTTAAAAAAAAATTCCATTTTTAGTGAAATGAAACTCTTAGCATTTTCACTTCCAGATGCATCAGCATTACATAAAAGATGTTGAAACTATTTTAGCAAATAGACTCGCTGCACATTTTCCTGTCTGAGAATTAGTCTGAAAAATAACAAGCTGCACAGGGGCCTCTGCGTGTTCTCATGACAAACGCTCAGTTCGGTATCGATTCACACACTCATTTAATGGCAATCTGGAGTGTGGTTCCGCCTCCAGCACCAGCTTGTCACACATTACTCCGGTTCATTCGGACGACTCCCCGGGGAGCCCTGCCGAGCCCCCCGGCCCCCCAGATGAGGCCTCTCAGCAGCAGAGAGCTGCAGTACTCTGGAAGCCAACACAGGCATTGGCTCACACTTTCCACTTTTATTGTACTTCTTATTCCCACGTGGACCAATTTCTCACATATCCGCTTTTAAATTCTCGAGACTGAACTTTTCAGCCAGTGACAATTTGCCTGGCCACATACCATATTACATCACCATACACGCGCCAAATCCCACCTCACTCAAAAGGCCGTATTTTGCTCATACAAGATCAGTGGGAAGCAAAAGAACAAGTGTCTCGTAATAATGTCTCCAAGCTGACTGTCCACATTCAGAACTGTTAGTTGCTGCTGGGACAATAAACATAGATTCTCCAAGAGGTCATCAAGCCTTACTTGCCGGGTTCTCTGTCCTCTATGCCCCAAGGTTTTCTAGGCCTGCGACGGGCAGAGGAGGACAGAGCTTCTGTGTCTTCCATCTCATTCTACTTAGTGGATACTGTCAGCCGTGCCCTCTTGCTCAAACACCCAAATGGCCCAGGGTCTCGCCGTCAGACCGCACCTTCCCTCTTGTGTGATGTCAACGCATTGGGACAATGGATGATATGAAACAGGTTAAATGTGGGAGCAAGAAGGGGATATTCTGGCTTGCATTATCGCCTTTAAATACTTGTATTTTTAAAATGTAATGCCCAACGTGATGACCATAGTTAACACTGCTGTATGGTATCTAGCAGTTGTTGACAGGAAATCCTGAGTTATCCCAAGGAAAAAGAATATTTTTTCTTCCTTTTTCTTTTTTTGTATCTATATGAGATGAGGGATGCTCACCAAACTTATCTTGGCAATCATTTCACAATATATGTAAGTCAATCATTATGCTGCCCACCCTAAATTTATACAGTGCTATTATCAATTATATCTCAATAAAAATGGGAAAAATTCCTTTAAATCCAAAATATATATATATTTGTATTATGCAAAATTTGAAATCTACTCAAGAATGCATGCAACATGTATATAATCTAAGAATCATAGCAATAGAATACCATAACCCTACCATCCCAGTTAAGATGATACTAGTATTAATGAATCTACCTGTTTGCTGCTTCCCTAAGCTCTTCTCCAGAGGATCACAGTCCTGAATTTTGTATATATCATTCCCTAAATCACATAATTTTTTATTTTGCTTGATTTTGAATTTTGTCAGTAATTCTATCACATTGTACAGAGTCTCCTGTGGCTAGTTTTTTTCATGCAACGTTGTTTCTAAGATTTGACTGTGTCGTTGTGAGTAGCTGTAGCTCATCCATTTTCACTGCTGTACAACAGTACCTTGTGTGAATTTTTTAATATTCTTCTACTGATGGATTTAAAATTTTCAAGTTTCTTGTGTTATTTTTATTTTTTCTGTTAGAAACAATGCTATTTCCATTAGAAATACACAGAAGCACAGTTTCTCTGGGGTACTGCCTGCAAACGGATTGGCTGGGTCACAGGACATAGGAATAGTCACTGGTACACAATTACTGCCAAACTGTTTTCTAAAGTGGCCATACCAATCTACATGCCTACCAGCAGTGTACCCCATTATTTTTTAACTGTTAAACCCTTCTTAAAATCAATAAGGAGATCTATTTGATCTAAAGCTGGTGTTTTATTTTATAGGTCCAAGTTATGACTATTCACAAAGAAGTAAATATCCTATAACCTCTAGGTCACGTTGGTGAGTTTACATTTTATTCTCACTAAATACAATGAATGAGAACTACTTCCTAAGGTACGTTTATTTTCTAACCTTCCAATATGGCAAGCGAACAACTTAAGACTGGACTAAGGGTAAATAATCTGAAAGCTCTACATGGATTTATTTCTCAGTTATTCAATTCATTAGCAAGGTGGCTACCAATGGTGTCAAAGAATGCTCTAGACTACAGTAGGTCCCAAAAGTAAATTCCCACTTGGAACAGGAGGTCATGAGTAAGCTTAAAATACACAAAACTATGGCAAATTGAGAGAAGTGTGCTTCTTTTAACAGCAGAGAAATCGCTTAGCTTTTCTTAGCTTTTCTTTTAGAAGAGCAAAGTTAAAAAAAAAACACAGAAAATCTTTGTAATTAGGTTCAACAGGCTTTGGGTTAGAGGAACACAGCTTCTTCCTCCTCCAAAAGACCAACATCAGACCTTGAGGCTACTGAACCTTTCTTTGGCCCTGGCTCCAGGCCCGAGCTCCAGCTCAGCCAGTTGTCCATCTTTCCCTGACTGGGTCTGAGTGCAGTCAGCAAGCAAAGAGCATGAGGCGAGGCGATGAGCCCAACGTCTACTGCTAGAATGGTAACACGCAGCAGGACGACACCAGGGCGGACACAGACATTTACCGGGAGAGGAACCAGTCTACCTGCCTTAACAGGAACAGAGAACAGGGCAGTGGACTCGAAACGTACTCAACAGTTTCAACTTTCTTCCCTGCAGCCATTCATCACTGGGAGCAACCACTCACTGAATGTCAGATTATTCTGACCATGTTTTTGAGTTCTTTCTCCATCCTGGTCTGTTTCTTATTGGAGCCCCAACACGCGGGAAAATGCTGGAAAGGCAGCAAGTCAGGGATGAAGGGAGAATTGAGGCCTTCACCTACACATGGCATTTGATGAACTGGACATGATGAAAACTAAAACCAACACACACATGTTATGAGTGCTGGGAGGTCGACTATTTGAGAGCCTTGGGCATCTATCAGGGAAGCCTTCCACTTCTTATTAGAGTCTCGCGCTGTTTTAATTAAGTAGGGCCAAGGGGCCTTATTTTAATCACATGGGTGGTGCCTTCTCTTTTTAGGCCAATAAGCTGGAAGCCAGCCAGGCAGTGCTCAGAGCACAAATACTTCCTTCTTGGTCAAACAATCCCTGTGGCTCTCATTTATTTTCTACTGAAAGTGTGGTAACCAAAGCAAGCCCATTTGGATATTTACTATCTGGTGCTGGACACCCACAAATATGATGGGGGAAAAAATGTGCCTGTAGTCTCAGGTGAAACCGCAGATTTGAGACGATTTTCAAGATCGGCAAAAATATAAAAATCAACACATTTTATAGGACTCCATTGTAACAACTGACATGTAAGGATCTTATTAAAACAGAGTCATTTCCCACAGCTACAAAAAGCTTTTATTTAAAACGAGTTTGTATTCCAATGTTATGTTAAAAGCATGTCTGGCTTCTTATTCGCGACTAGATTATCTTTTCAGGAGAATGACTGTATTTCATTGTCAGTGCTCAATGAGAGACTAATCAGTCCTGCCCCATCCCCTTCAACTCCTGTGGGAAATGAGGTCAGGACCCACTTCCAAGCAACAGGTGGAACATCAACTATTACAGCAGCCCAAGAGGAGCCCTTTCCCAAGACAGAGCAGCATGGTGACAAGGCTATGTGCTCCACTGCAAGGCACCAGCAAAGAAAAGCTAAACATTTATTATAAGATCTCGCAAGGAGCTGTTCCAACAAGCTGGACCACCCACCCACAGGCTCATCTTGGCCCCTCCTGTCCTGTCCTTACTGTCCCTGGTGGGGGTCCACTGACTAAAGCGCACACCTCCAGGATGCTGGGCCAGGGGACCCCTGGCCACTGCTCCCCCTGCACCCCTCCTCCCACCCCATCTGCTCCCCAGCACCCACAGGGGAGTGCCCCCACTCTGGGACACTAGCTGCGGCTCCATGGCAGCCTGCCAGTGGCTTGAGCTCTAGCTCCTTTCTACAAGAGGCTTGGTGAGCAAATTAGAGGTTATGAACACCTCCGGTGGAAGAAGGAAAATTCCTTTGGGCTTTGTAAGGGAACTTCGTCAGTGTCTCCAAGGTGTAAGACGGAGGATGTGCTGGCCCACGCCCCTCCGCCCTGCCGGGCATGTATGGACCACACCTTTCGCAGGTCACCATTACAGCAGCAATACAGGAAAATGTTTCTTTGGAAAAAACATCTCTCCTGTGGGAGGACACTGCTGGCCCCTGAGAAGCAACCTAAAGCTCTTTTCAATGTAAGGGGGAAGGCACATTGCAAAACATGCTGCTGCTAAACCCACCTTGGTGGAGAAGGTTGGAAGTCAAATATCTGGGCTCCCAACATGGATTAAAGTTTTATCAGGAGACCAGAGAAGCACACCTCCCTGGACAGGGACAGCAGAGAAGCAGCTGAGTTCTAAACTGTGCTGGAAATAGAAGCAAGCAGTGTAGCATTAAGTGAAAGAAGCGGACTCAGTTAAGAGCGATGCTTTGATGCACGTTACACAGCCTGTCACACCTTGCGGGGGCTGGTTACCAACATGGTATGGTTTTAAGATCCGAGCCCTCCACCAACTCACCAATACCTAAAGCTACATAATTAAAGCCTTTCCTTTGGTTTAGAGATTCTTTCTCTCTTTAAATTTCAGAACAATATGCTACCAGGCAAGTGGAATATCCAGATATTCAAAAGAAGAAATACACAGACACACACACAAACACACATGGGAAGAGGACAGATTCTGAATCAAAGTGGAACCTTAATCTTAGCTTTACTGCATTCCAGCTCTGTTAACTTTGGGCAAGTTATTTATTGGCTTGGCTCCCAAGTTCATCACCTGTCTTATTCAGAAGGTTGGTGCAAAGCTGAGGTTCAGTTGTGTATATAAAAGTACATGGCCCAGACCACATATCTAGCAGACATCTGGACACTAGTTTTCCTCTTCCTATTCTCAGAGTGGGTCCTAACGGGAACAAGTGAGGACAGAAGGACACTAGCTCCCTGCTGTGGAAACGATGGGGAGATCAGCAAACACAGAGATGGGGTTGGCAGGAGGAAAGTGGCACCCAGGGCCTCGTAACAGACTCAGTTTCACAAGCATGTAAGGTCAGCTCTGTTCCAGGGTGCATGGTGGCTGCAGGTTGACATTTATTTGCCATGCTGACTGCCTGGAAAGACTGTAGACTTAGAAACTGCACTCGACCAACGAGCCACACCTCACCCCTCCCAAGGCTCTCCCATGCTTGGTGTCCAGCTGGGGAGATGAGGTGTTGGGGTGCATCAGAACAGCTGTACTCCAAGGTCCACCAGAAAAGGTAGGAGCAGACAAAGCTATAACCAGATGGCAGCCAGGCAAGCCAGCAAAACATACTGCGGACAGCTTCCAACTTGATGAAGGCCAGCAATGCCGACCAGACCCCACTGACCCACAGGCCAGGCCAGTGGGGCCAGACACCTTCCTACCAACTTAGCAAGGACTGGCCCCACACCAAAGTGCGTGACCCAAGACGGTTTTCTTATCCTGGGCATTAGCACCTCTGCTATTCGGGGTCACGTCTTCTCACCCTGAAGAGTCGGCTATCCAAGCAATCTCACACATCATGAGCTGGACAGACCAGACAGCGAGGGCTAACAGTGGGAGGAGGGGAGGAGCTCTAGAGCAGGCTGATGAAGACGTGTGAAATCCAAAAGGCCACTATGCAACAAATACATCCTCCGAATTTCTCTTCTATAATTGCTCTCTATAAAAACAAGCTTAACCTGAATGAACAGGGAGGAGAAAGGAATTTTTAATAATAAACAGGAACAGCCAGCAAGAGTAACAGTGACATTGTTTAGAAACATTAATAGGTCAAGACACCAGCCCTTCTGCTTCCCCAAAAGGCCTCCCTGGAGCACAGGCAACAAGCAGAACACAGTGTGGAGGTCACGAATCTGACAGCATTTTCTGCTGTAGTGTTCCCCGGAGTATGACTTAAGGAGGTTTCACTCTTAGAAAATTTGAAAATGCTAAACGGGGAAACAAGAATATACATACACGGAAATCTTGTAAGTGGTTTGTTGTGCTTTTTTTTCCCATGCAGTTGCAGTGAAATTTTGGCCATTATTTCTAATAATCAAGATTAATAATGGTGGGACTATTCAGCCTGTGTATTATCTGTAATACATTTTAAAAATTCCAGCTGACCTTTCCCCAATGCCCTGCTGTGCTTTTGGGTCATTCCCCCCAGCCTTTCTAGTACGAGCTGTGTGCAGAGTGAGCGGGGCACAATTTTAATACTAGTCTGAGCAAAACCATAATCAAAGGTAAACAGAAGCATTACACAATGCTTCCCAAAGCCAAAAGAAATTATTTTGGAGTACACACGCCAGTGATTATATTCCATCATCTGTATAGATAATTAAAAGTTGACTATCTAATAGTATTAAACAGCAGGCACAACTTTTTGAAAATGTCTCCCTGGTATTAGCTATGCAAAACCAACTGAACGTTCAACGCTAATCAAATTCATCTTTTCTTAAGAGCAGTGTATAATAAATGGGTAGCCTGAAAGGAATGCTTTGAACAGAACGCTTCACCATTGTCTGATTATTCTAAATTTAAAACTCCAACAAAGGAAAGGATTCTTCTTGAGGTTCAAGATTCATAAGGATTTGGTAATGAAATTCCTTTAGGAGAGCAAATAAAAAAAATTGCTATCTACAAGCTGCCAGTGTTCTATGTGTTTTTAAATCAAAGTCCCCATTCATTCAACAACAACTGTTTGTTTGAATAAATGAATGAAGGAAAAGGCCTAAAATACTTTACAAGTTTAATCACCTATAAGTTATGAATCAGGCAGCAACTTTAATCATACCCAAGTTCACAGGCTGAGACCAGTTAAATGTCAGCTCTCACCCAGAAGGCCAAAGCCAGACCTAGAAACTGAAGTCATGTCCTTTGATTCTTAAAAAATGACCCAGCTGTGCAAGCCTGTGGCTTAGCTGCCTCGCTGCAAACTCTCAATGCAATTTGGAACGCATGTTATCTAGGCCAGGTGAGGTCAGATTAAGGCAGCATAACAAAGCCAGGCTTGTTCCTGAAATTATACAGGTAGTCCCAAAAAAAGGAAAAGAAAAGAAAACAAGCACCCCCTGCCCCATCAAAATGCTAAAAATGAAAATCAAATTCCTGATATAAACATTAATGTCTTCACTCTAAAGAGGCACACGGAGCCATGGGCCGCACAGTACCACCACGGATATAACGCCAAGAAGAAAATCCGCCTGCAGGACAGTGCGTGAGAGCTGGAGCCCGGCGGCCCAGGGGGCTCTGAGTTTCTTCTTCCAGCTGCCTGCTAACACCCACCTTCTTCCACTCTGACTTTCTAACGGGATGCAATCCTAGAGCCAGCCAGACACTGCCAATCTGTTTGTTTTGGTAACTCAGAGGAGAAAGATGACTAGAAGATTTTTTTGCAAGTGGAATCTAGTTTGCAAGTAGAAAATTCTAATGCATTTCAGAGTGAGGGTTCCCAAGTCGTAAATCTTAAAGTTTTCAAGATCCAATTAAGGGCATTAATATTACCTGCATATTAAGCTGTCTTTTGTGAGCTAGGCAGGAAAGCACCTGCCCCAACTTGATTTTTCTGATCTCAGAGGAAGGCAAAGCAGAGCTGTCCTGATCCAAATCATAACAGAGGTAAAGTTTGTCTACAGGGTCCTTTCCCTTTTGTCCCTTAAGGTGTCTCCCCTTAAAGGCGCCAGGGGCTTCTGCTCTGTAATTCTTTTCCACCCTTCCCTGTCAACATTCACACCAGGGAAACAGTATATTGTTTCGATATGAATATACTTTAGTCGCTGTTTTGTCCCCTAGACAAACTTGTCCCTTAAACCTTTTAATTCTTAAAGTGAAGAATCAAAAGGTTTACTTTCCTTTAAATTCCAGCATCGGCCAGCCGCCAACATTCTGAATTGGGAGGCAGGTTACAGTAGCTCTCCTTAATTTTGCCTCATCGTAAGGCCCACCGTAGAGATGGAAATACAAGCTGAAATTACAGGCTGGGTTTATACTCCACTGTGACCATAGGCAAACTGTAACCGAGCCTCAGTTTGCATTTACAATGCAAGAATTTTTATAACGTAATATGATATTATAATTATGAGATAAGGAGCATAAAGTGGCTGGCACATTGCTATTAAAGACTACCCTAGTCTCAGAAAGAACACTGGGGCTCTGAAGCGTGGAGCAGTGCTGCCCCGGGCTGATCCAGTCACTAGGCTCAAAGGGAACTGGAAGGAGCAGATTCTCACCAGTTTCTGAGAGCTGGTGGCCTGGGGACCTGGAGCCAGGCGCCCCCTAAAGGTGGATCTGCGGTTAGGCCTTCTCTCATCACCATTCTCTTCCCCACCCTCCTCTCCCTGCCTGCTGGCCGGGAAGCCCGGATACCTGGGATACAGCCCCACTCCTCGCTGCACCCCTCTTCCCAGGCCCCGCCCTCCACCCAGTAACAGAATGTTCATGGGAGAATCTCCAACAGCCCCACAAGTGAGTTTACTTGCACACCTGGCAGCTACAACATAATTAAAAACAAATTTCCACCAGGAAAGGAAAGTTTTGAGGTGAGCAGGTGATGCAGCAGGGAAAGGGCCCCCACGCCAGCATCAATGGATGGGCTTGCCAAAGCATGGGGCTTGGCTCGGAAATAAGCACCAGGGCTGGGAAACAAATAGAGAAGGGCCCCAACCACTCGCAATCATTATGAAGACAGCCTTGCTCGGTAGAATACAGAAAGCAGAACACAAGCAGCTGATCAGAGACATGACCAGGGTGTTCCTTGGAAAGGCAGAGCAGCATGGGGAGAAGAAACAAGAAGAGATCCGGGTGGAGATTAGCAGCCATCCTAAACCAGAGGAGGGAAAGCTAGAGGCGAGGGCTGAGCTGAATTTTTACAAATGAAACTTTAAACACTGGCAGATGTTTAGAGAGGCAGGAGAAGGCGTGACTGCTAGAACAGAACAGGAAGATTCACCAAGGCAGGCAGGAGGATGCAGGTGAGGCGTGGAATGCTGAGAGGGGCAGAGACTGGCCTGGAGGCTGTGGAACGCAGAGCAAGAAGGAAGCAGGCTGGACAGCTGCGAATGCTTCCCTAGAACCCCTCAATAAAAAGAGATAAAGAAGAGTAGAATAAAGAAAATGCTTCACACTTGGATTTAGGATGAGGAAGATACAGGGAAGCCCAACTGTTAGAGGTGGGACCCAGGACACCTACTTGTTAGAGCATGTGAATTACATACATGAACATGTATGTATCATATCATATATCAGGAGAAAGAATATCGGCACTGATTGCAGACATTGGCAAACAAAGAGTGAAAACTGACAAAAATTGTTTGAATTGTGTAAAAGGAGTACAAATTTTAGCCTTTTATGTGAACTGCTTCCACTGACCACACAGCACAGATATCAGGAAATGTGTCATGAACTATGGTAAGTTACATTTTATGACAACACTAAATTCTGTGTTACATGTTCAGGCTTCCTATTTTCTGATACACACACTCACAGAATCTGGGAGCCAGAACGGACCGCAGGGAGACCCCTTACTCCTGACCCTTTCACTTCACAGATGTAGAAACCGAGGCTCACAGTGAGTACGGCTTTCCCAAGGCAACAGAGAACTGGTTTAGAGCAAAACTGGGGACACAGGAGGGCCACTCGGGCCCCCTGCACTGTTCTGGGGCTACCCCTAAAGTGCTGTGAGCTCAGACTGAGCTGCAGGGACACAAGGTTGTTTGCTCACAGTTCAGGAGTATTCAGGGAGCATGGCAAATAGGTATGGCGCTTAGAGAAAGAGTGGGCTGAGGAATAGAGATGCTGAAGCAACTTTTAGATGACAAGATCTTTCAAAGAACTTACACCCTTTCTGTTAGAAAATTGATAGGAGAGTCAATATAATACAGTAAAAAAAAATGTAGATTATGGAGTCTTGGACAAGTTACAGAAACTTTCCAAGCTTAGATTCCCTTACCCATAAAATTGGCAAGATGATGACACTTACTCAGAGTTGTGGGGTAGGTGAAATTATATATTAAGAACACTTAGCATGGCACATATGCTCAGTCAATATTCAATATTCCATCATATTTCTTCACTATAGTCTCCTCGCACAATGCCACTGAGAAAGCCTCATCTGTGAGTACCTGGGTGGGAAAGGTGTTTCCAAGGCCAGGAAGATGCTATTTCACAGGTAACCTTGGAAAGCATGTTGCAACGAGTCAGTGTTATGCTCACATATAACTTCAAAACAGAATGTCAGTCTGGGGCAGGAGATCTCAGGGAGTCTAAGAGCCCGGTCTGTTTCCACCTGACATGGCAAACACATGAAAAGGTATCCACCTGCCCCCGGCAACCTCGGTCATTTGGAACCACCTCTTGCTTTACATCAAAATGTGTTCACAGAAAACAAAGATACCATAGGTCAAGGGTATCCCCGAATTATTCCTTCTTGATCCTTGATAATGGTTCCTTATTTTTCACATCCAAAACCTCTAAGAAATGGATCACAGAGCCTAATGTGGCCAGCTGTAGAACTGCAGCTCACGACACGTCCCTTTGGGTGCCTGTGAGCTGGTGTAAAATGCCCAAGGCTGCAGAGGAGAAGGAAGGTGCCCAGTCTCCAAAGGCCCCTCACACTGTGGCAAGCCCCCAGGGTTCTCATGTCTCATCAGGTCCCCTCCCTATGTGTAACTTTATCAGTAAATGAGAGATTAAAGTCTAGGGAAGAAAGTCTGGCGCTTGTGTCTCATGCTACAGAGAGATCTCCATCCAAACCGCTGAGTGCACAGTGACGCTTCAGTGGGGGCCACTGACTCTGCCTGTTAGCCTGAGCATGAGTTGGGTCGGCTCCACACACTTCCAGCAGTATCACCCTCCCTCTGTTCCAGAACACTCTGTGACCTGGATATTGCGGTAAACAAACAACCCAGCCTCTGCCTATGTCTTCTTTCTCTCTCTCTTTCTCTCTCCATGCTTCCTATAATCTCTCTTCCTTTCCCTCCCTCTCCTTGCTTCCTTTCCTCTCACACACACACATACACACACACTCAATCCAAGGTCTTTTTTTCTGAGTCACCTTTGTTGACAATAATTGTAGCTGGACCAGTGAAAGGGAAGAAAGTGCTAGTCGATAAATAAGGCTGCTCTGGATGCATTAAGGCTCTGGCCCACCCCCAAAACGCATGCACTTTACCCCTCTTTTGTTGCTTCTGACTACATGGTGTTGAGATGGGGAAAGGCTGTTTTTTCCCTCTTATTCAAACCCATATGACACTACTGTCCTTTGTTTCCTTAAAAGATATGGGCCTTCTTGATCATCCTAGGAGGCGAGGGCCTGCAAGGTTCACCAAAGTTTCTGGGATGAAACAGTCACCTGCTAGGCTGGGAAACCAGGACGGAGCTGCCAAATGCTGCCAGGAAAGTGCAAAGGGTGCAGCGGAGCATCACCTGGACTCTTGTCCACTGTCGCAGGCAAGGGGACCGGCTGCTACTTGGAATTCTCCTGTACCTCACTGGCCATGCGGTGTGACACTCGTGGGGATCGTTACAGACACAGGTGAAGCTCCCTGTATGCAAAGACTGGGTGTCTACATTTCATGGGTAGGCCTAACTTCTATACATTGCTTTCTGTGCTGAGTTTCCTGGGGGAGTTCATTATTTAAGAACTCCATAAATGTTTTACCAAATTCACAAAGTCATCTCCATTTGTGATTTGGAAATTCAGATCTTTGAATGTCAGATTTTCTTCAAAAAGCCTCTGCCCCAGCCCACTCTCTGTCTTTAGAGTATGTCACCAAACTCAACATCAGGAACAAAGGCACGTAAACATGGGGGGAATAAGCACCAGGGCTGGGAAATAAATAGAGAAGGGCCCCAAACACCTGCCATCATCATGAAGACAGCCTTGCTCGGTAGAACACAGAAAGCAGAACACAAGCAGCTGATCAGAGATATGACCAGCGTGTTCCTTGGAAAGGCAGAGAAGCATGGTGAGAAGAAACAAGAAGAGATCCGGGTGGAGACTAGCAGCCATCCGAAACCAGAGGAGAGAAAGCTAGAGATGAGGGCTGGCTAGGAAACAAAGGTGCTTTCTGGGCTCCAGGTCACGGGCCTCTAGAAGGCACGAGAGAAAGAGCTGAGCTAAGCACCGCCGTGCCTGGGGCTCGCCAGTCGGTTGGGGGCACCTCTCTGTATGGCAGGGCTGACGCCAAA
This sequence comes from Smutsia gigantea, assembly GCA_032199065.1. Lineage (NCBI taxonomy): Eukaryota > Metazoa > Chordata > Mammalia > Pholidota > Manidae > Smutsia > Smutsia gigantea. The sequence continues at coordinate 56,097 of JAVSCE010017017.1, read as the reverse complement.
AGAACTCAGTCACCACTACACAGAGCGCTTGGAGATAAGCGGCAGGCAGAAATCTAGGATTAGAAAACTGTCTCATGTCCACTGGTTTCCCCCAACACAAAGCAGAAACCACATGAGGAAGAACGCCCAGGGACCCTCCGGGTCTGTACAGCTGCTGAAACACACACTTGGCTTGGCAGAGTTCTAAGAACCAAGCCTCTAGTTTCAGACTGAGAGAAGGAATCTAATCTTTTCCGGAAGGTACGGGATCCTTCAAGAACAAATTCCAGGCTGAGCTAGACCTTTCCCCATTCAATGATGAGTTAACCAAAAACAGGCAACTTTAGGCCTGGAAAGACTTGTTGACAGCATGAAACATCCGGGAAATGAAGGACGAAGAGCATTTTGAAAAAGATTTACTACTGAAAATAGAAATGTTTCAGACAAGATATGATTTGTGCTTACGAGAAAAACGAGAGAAAAGCCAGCTGGAAACACAACGCAGAAGGTAAGGCGAGACAAACACTGCAAGGAGACCGACTGAACTGCAAAACACAAGTAGAAGTTTTTTTAACCATCAGTTTTCAAAAGTGTAATTTAGAACTACATGAGGACCACTAAAAAGAAAAGTAGTGCTCTGGCAAGTCAAATTAGTGCTGTGAAGAACAAACTTAAAAAACTAAACCAAAAGGGAGAGCAAAAAAACAAAAAAGGTAGATTATAATGGATATGAAGATCTAGCAGGAAGCCAAGATAATATAGACATTTGTGGCTCCTGAAGTAACCTGAACAAATGCAGAAGCAATTATTAATCACGTGAGAAAACTTTTCTGAACCAAAGAAATACCAGATTCAAAAGACAGTAGTAAGAACTCACACACACATACACACACACACAGTAATGAAAAGTATTACATATTTATATTCTGGTAAAACTTTTGAATTTTGAGGTCAAAGGATGAAGATCATTAGCATTAAATAAAGAAGGGGAGAAATACAGGTACCCAGGTCATTAAGGCTGGAGAAATATCAGGCTGGCCTTACACTTCTATTTGACAACAAAAGAAATAAAACAACACACTGTACAGCTCTGACAGTGAAGTTCTGGCACAAGAACTCTAAATGAAGCATGTTTTCTGTTGAGATGTGAATGCTAAAAAATGAAAAGGCATTCTTGTATACAAAGGATCAAGAAAAATATGGACTTCACATAAACATTGTATTTGAAGAAGTTCTCTAGGCAACCAAAAAAATTTAACTTAAAGGATAAAGGAGTAGTTGGGCTTTAAAATGATTTTTAATATGTCAGTCATTCCATGTAAACAACAAACAACTGAATATAATTAGAAATGAGAATACAGGTTATGTAGATAATTCTTATAAGAAAGTCTGCATACTGGTTTAAAATAATAATAAGCCAGATCAAAATATCTATGTATCTATCTCATAAAAGGAAAGGAGACTTCCCAAAGGAGAATAAAAATGTGTTAATCTCATCTTACTCAAGGAGGAGATGCGGTCGGTAGGCTTCTTGACTCTGTTCATACAGAAATACAAGTCATCTTTTTCAAATTTAAGAAGATAAACAGAAAATTAAACATAATGCATACCTTGAAAATTGTTAGAGAATAAATCATGTCACACAAAATGGAAAATGATGACAACATCAAGGAATCATAAAAGGAAAAACAATAAAAAGATAAAAATTAGAAAAGTATATCAACACTGATGATAGGTATTAAATCTCTTTTAAGAGGTAAAAGACTCACAGGTGGAGTCATAAATTAAGAATGACCTCCATGCTATTTACAAGAAACCCATAAAAGTTAAAAGAAAAAGGACTGGGGCAAAGAAATACCAGGAAAACCGCACGCTGAAAAGCAAGAGTTACAGTATTAGTATAAAATCAGAATTGAGCATTTAAAGCATTAAACAGGACTGTCATTTTTACTGACAGGGAGCACCCTCCAAAGAAAAGTTAAAATTGTATGTGCCAAGATAACATGACGTGGAAATATACAAATAAAAATAAGCAGAGACTGAGGGACAGACAATAGTGCTGTGGAAGTCCATCCCTCTGCTTTTAGTCCTTGGAAAAGAAAGCAGATGAAAATTTAATAAGGACCCAGAAAAGTAGGGTGAAACAACAAATAAAGCTGATCTGATGACTAGATAAACCTGCTAATTAGAGCATGCATGTTCCACGCAGGGACTCATGGGACATTAACAAAAACCGAGCATGTTTGAGCATCAAGGAAACTTGACTACATCTCAATATTCTGTGACCACAATGTAATAAAACTCCATATGAATAAGCAAAAGTATAAACAGTTCAAATAAACTTGGACATTTTTTAAATGTTCTCCTACATAGGGTTAGAGTCTAAGAGACATTAAATTATGCAATTGCAGATTGAGACAATAAAGATAGGAAAACATTATGTATCAACCTTTAGGCAACCTACACTTGGAGGCAAACACCTTTAATATTTCCATAATTAAGAAAACCTTAAAAGAACAATCAACTCAAATTAGAAAAGAGAAATAAATCCAGGGAAAGAAAAATTAAGGTAAAGCACACACAAATAATAACAGAAACAATGTCAGAAATCTAAATATAAACGATTTCAAAAGGTGGCCTTCAGAAACATCCAAAAATAAAATAAATGTACTGCTAGCCTAATCTAATGTCCCAAAGAAAGGTTAAACCAAATTAAAAATGAACAGTAGGATAAAACCAAAAATACTGAGAATATGTTTTACATTTTAAGAATACATAATGTTTGACTTGATGTTAATAACTTTAAAAATACAGAAATGGCAGCTTTTCTAGAAAAAATCTTTAATATTACTTTAAGAAGTAAAAATTTGATCAGAAAAATTACTGTAGAAAAAAACTGTGTGTGTATGGGGAGTGGGGTGAGGGAGGAAGTGGGCTTTCATAATTAAACAACCAAAAAAGGACCTGAGTCAAATAATTTGTGGGACACATAATTTCAGCTTACTATAATGGACATGATATATAAATTACATTATGCAATTCATACCATCACCAGTCCAATAGAAAAAATTAGCTTTATTAAAGATGCTGAAAAGACATTTTATTAAAAATTCTGGGGGAAGGGATATTGAAAATTGGAATGGAATACTACTTACTTGGCACAATAAAGGATTTCTGCTGCAAATTAATTGCCAACATCACATTAAAAGGTAGAAAACAAGAGTCAAAATTAAATTCAGGAATGAAGTCAAATATACCTTCTCTACCAGAATTATATAACATAGTGTTGGGATGCTTTACAAAAAATGAAAGCAAAAATTCAACATTAAATGTAGGCAGCAATATTTTCATTATTAGATATGCTATTATTGTCTATTTAGAACATCTGAAAGAATTAGCTGAAGACTGCTAGAATTTAGTGAAGTCACTTAAATGGCCAGTTATTAGAAAACATGTACATGCATACACAAACACAAACATATGTACATATAGTTTTTCCATAAAACAGCAATAAGCTGAAAATACAAGGGAAATAAACATCAAATGCACAAATAAATCTCAAAGGAAAACTTAACAAGAACTATTCAAATCCTATGAAAATAGACAATGCTTTACTGAGGGACAATAGAATCTTATAGACCATGCATATGGATCAGAAGTTGCAAGAGTGTAATGATTTCAGTTCTCTCCCAATTCATATGCTATCTCTGACAATTACATTTTGAAAAGATGTTTTAAACCTGACCAAACTCCATCTCATGAATAGGCTAAAAATAGCTAAGAAATTTTGGAAAAAGAAAATTACATGGAAGAATCTAAGACTGCTTATGTTAAAAACTATTAAAACTACAGACACCCCAAAATGCAAAGCCACAAAAAAAAACAGAATATAAAGCTCAGAAATATGCTCAAGTTCATGGAAGTACTTAGTACATGGAAAAGGTGGCATTTCCTACCAATGGGGGAAAAGCATATTAAATACACGGCATGAAACAACTGATGAACTATTTGGCAAACTTCATTTGATTCTCATGCCTTAGATCACACATCAAAATAAACTCCAAATATAAACTATGAGATAATAAAATAACTAGAAGAAATTATAGGTGAATATTTATCTGATCCTAGTGAATGAATTGGCTAAGTATAAAAGAAAATAATCATTAATATGTTTAACTCCACAAACATGTTGAACATTTGTACACAAAAATCACCCAGAATAAGATTCAAAGGAAAATATCAAAGTGGGAAAAAATGTGTGTAACACCATTGACAGAGTTAATATCCTGAATCCAAAATATACTTGTGAGTAAAAGATACACTGCCTAATACAAAAATAAGCAAAGAATGTAAATGACCAGTTTTTAAAGAAATGTAAAAAATAGAAAACATAAAAAAAATCCAGCCTCACAAGAAACCATACAAAAAAAAAAAGCAAATTAAAACAAGACATTTTTTTCTTATCAAATTGGCAAGGTTTTTGTTTGTTTCTGTGTTTTAATTACGGTACTTAGTGTTATCCCAAGAGTATGCACACGTGGACATTCTTTTTCTTGGTTGGGGAGTGCTAAAATACTTTTAATATGCATCAAAAACCTTATCCAAAAGCTCTTACTATTTGAGCCAACAGTTCTGGTTCTAGAAATTTATCTAAGGAAACTTAGAGATGTCCAAGAAAGATACATATTTGAGGAAATCCAGCACAGTATTACACATAATAGCAAAAAATCTAGAGAATTAAATATTTGACCCATTAGATTACTTATGTAAATTACAGCACTTGTAAGAGATGTGAAACAATGTAGGCAATAAAATCACAATGGCAAATGTTCACAATATATGGATCCATGCCAAAGGCAGCTCACAAAACAGTACAGTCAATGTGAGTTCAGTTAAAAAAATGTATATGGGAGTAGAAACACTAAAAATATTTATGGTTATCTTGTGGGTGATTTGTTCTTCAGTCTATTCTATATTTCCAGTTTTGTAAATGAATATACACCATTTCTGTGGTTAGGGAAACAAGAGATGGAGCAGACTTTGGAGTCAGACTGTTTAGATTCAAACCATAGCTTTGTCACATTAAGCTCTGCGACACTGGGAAGACTGCTTATCCTCTCGCAGCCTGAACTTCCCCATCTGTGAAATGGGACTAACAACAGGAGCTACCTCCTTGGGGTACCGGGACAATCAAATTTTACAATGTATGTGAGGCACTTACTAGCGGACCATAATGTGACCGTATACGCTTTACAATAATTATTAGTAGTATTTTGACTTTGAAATAATACTCGCCTCCAAACTTTTACAACAGAAGAAGCTTTGTTTGGAAAAGTTTTATGCCAGAGGAAAAGCAGAAGTCTTCAAAGGTTGAAGATCCAAAATATTACATATTCAAATTCATTCCTTTCCTCCTCTTCTCTCTTTTGCCCTGGTTCCCTCTCCCCCGCCCCCCTCACACACAAACACACACATGAAGATTAAGATCTTTGTGTCCTAGGATCCTGAGCAGTTTGAGCAATAGTTAATATTCAGCCTTAACAGAGAGCCGCTGAGCTCTGCCAACAATCCACTAAGGTCAACCAAGGTCAAAAAGAGACGGCTTTGATAAGGAAACCAGATATCTAGAAAGAACAGAGGCTGCTGACAATTGATCGACCAACATGTGGTCCAAGAAAAGCGGCATATATGGCTTCCGTGGCATATAAGGCTTCTGTGGCATATACAGCTTCACAGCTGGTGAGGAAAGTGCTGAGGAAAAGGCAGCTGGGCTGTGGACGGAGCCCCAGAAAGAAGAGTTGGTGCACACAGGTTCTGAGACCCCAACTCACCAGCTGGGCAGGTGCTACTGCAAAACTGCCCTCCCTCACTGACCAAATGAGAACTCTGGGGCGCTATCAAGATCAGAGGTTCTATTTAAAAGGGCAACAACCTCAGCTTCTAACATTAGTTTTATTTTTAACTTCAAAGCTGGCTCTTTATCTCAAAACAAGCCAAAGAAAATTAAAAGAATAAATAAAGCATTCCAGGCATCCATGATACTCATTTCACTTTCCCCATCCGTGTTATTTCAGCAAATCGAGCAGTGTAGAAAGTGACAAATGAGTGCAGATTACAAGGCAGCCATGTCCAGCACAAGATCATCAGATGCCATCAGAAATGGTCTAGGAAGTAACTCGGTGCAATGGGTTATCTATAAATTGTTCCCCCCAAAAGCTCGTCTGTGCTCTCACACACCCACGGTGTTCTCCAAGCCTAGACCACTGCGCCTTGAATATGGCACAGGGTATTGACTGGAAAAGGCAATATGGCCACAAAAACTTTTTTTGCTGAATCTGAAATGTGGGGAAATCTCTGCATATGCAAAATAAAAATGGGCCTAAAGGGGGACATAATTATTTATTATAAAGGGACATTCAGAGACTTAAACAACTGAGGATTTGATCTTCTAAAAAGAAGGAAAGATGCTCTATGCAGAGAAAAAATGGAAGTCACAACAGAATCAATGTGAGATGACAGAAGGCAGAAAAGTGGAGCAGTTAGAACAGGCCATGGTGTTGGACACTCTGGCTTAGAATTCTAGCCCCTACCACTCACCAGCTGGGTGGACATGGGCAAGTGCTTTAAGCTATCTGAGCCTCCATTTTGTATGATATATAGAATGGTAGTGCAGTACCTATCTCAGGGGGTTACTGGGATGGCTCAGTCATTCATTCATTCAATGCATAATTACCGAGCATCTAGGTGTGTTGGGCCCAGAACCAAAGAGAGAGAGAAGCAGGCACAGCCTCCACATATGTGGACTCTAAGTCTCTCATATTTTTAGTGAAGGAAGAGAGATAAACAAATATATGTAGGTGCAATAATGAAGAATTAAACCAGTTAAAGGGATGGAAAGTGATGGGGTATCATTTTAGAGTTAACTCTCCACTAAAGTGACATTTGAGCAGAGACCTGAATCAAGTGAGACAGTGTGTCATGAGGCTACGCAGGAGGAAGAAATCAAGTAGAGAGACGGGTAAGGCAGAGACCCTGAGGCAGGACCCAGGCTAGCATTCAATGGCATATTTGGAAGAGCTCAGCCCTTGCAAAAGCATGTGCCCACATCATGATGATCGTGGTGATGGTGGTGGTGGTGGAGGTGATGGTGGTGGTGGTGGTTATAGTGGTGGTGGTAGTGGTGATGGTTGTGGTGGTGGTAATGGTGATGGCGGTGGTGGTGATGGTGGTGATGGTGGTGGTGGTGGTGGTGGTGATGGTGGTGGTGGTGGTGGTGGTGATGGTGGTGATGGTGGTGATGGCGGTGGTGGTGATGGTGGTGATGGTGGTGGTGGTGGAGGTGATGGTGGTGGTGGTGGTTATAGTGGTGGTGGTAGTGGTGATGGTTGTGGTGGTGGTGATGGTGATGGCGGTGGTGGAGGTGATGGTGGAGGTGATGGTGGTGGTGATGGTGGTGGTGATGGTGGTGGTGATGGTGGTGGTCGTGGTGATGGCGGTGGTGGTGATGGTGATGGTGGTGGTGGTGGTGATGGTGGTGGTTATAGTGGTGGTGGTGGTGGTGGTGGTTATAGTGGTGGTGGTGATGGTGATGGCGGTGGTGGTGATGGTGGTGTTGGTGATGGTGGTGGTGGTGGTCGTGGTGATGGTGATGGTGGTGGTGATGGTAGTGGTCTCAGAATGATAAACAAGCAGCAGAGTACAAGGGATGTGAGAAGAGGCACAGCCCATGTTAACTAAAGTAATAAAGCCGCAAAGTTACTATTAAACACAGGAAATAATGATGAGGCTCTTGACTAATTTTCATTTATTAAAAATTACAGCTCTATTTTTAGCTATATCCTTCAATCTAACATCATTCAAGAAAAGCTTCTCTCTGAAAGTTCTATTTCAGGAATGTAAATTAAAAAAAAAAAGATACTGTGCATGCATGATTTGCTTTTTACCCAGCCATCTCTCTGTTGGTTTTAGCCAGTTGGCAGTGTGTGTGGCTTTTTCAAGAGTTACTAGGCAGGGTGCTTAGAAATGTTACAGGAGCATTTAAATGGCAGAAAGAGCTGGTAGATTTCATTTCCACATATACTCTCAGAACAGAGACAAAAGAGTTTTAATAGATGTCTTTCTAGGCTTTCAGCCTTTTCTTAAATATCTCAGGATGAAATTCTCATTTATTTTGTTTAGCTATGCATATTTTGAAATTTTATTAACAGAATCATTCAGATCGTATGAGTTTTCTTGCGACCCACCTTTTTTGTTTGTTTGCTTAGTATCAGATTGTCAAGATTTATCTGTATTGCTCCACATAATTTGAGAAGATGATTCATTTTCACTGTTGCCCAGTATTGTATTATTTGACTGTATCACAATTTGTTTATCCATTCTATTCTGATAAACATTTGGTTTGCGTTTATTTTTTTAAACTATTATTAATATAAGTAAAGCTGTTCACTTTAAGACATCCATGTTTTCTGGTACACGTGTACAGAGGCTTCTCTGTGAAGCAAACTTGGAAGGAAAATTGCCGAGTCACAGGGTACACGCATTCATCTTTACTGGATAATGCCTAACCGTCTTCCTAAACGTTTGCACCAATTAACACTCCCACCAGCAGTATAATAAGCATGAAATGCCATTTTTCTAACTTAGACCAAAATATCCTCTTTGCCACTGGGAATTCCAGATCTCAAATAACTCAAGTGCCAGTTCCATCTATAGCCTCAGTCAATTCAAAACTGGTCTTTGAACAAATACGGACTTCAAGAAATTTCAGTTCTGAAGAATTTTTGGCTAACTCATTACTATTAACTTTTGCAAGCAAACAATATCCCCCCAAGAACAACAATAAATAATCACATATTGCTGGTGCCTGGATGCAAAATGAAGATGTTTCCACTAAAGTGAACATGCTTACAAAAATATTTTTGTTATCTGAATTAGTCTAAACCAAACTAAGCATAATCTAGACGGTTGCCCCTCATCTTTTGTTCCCCTTTATTTCCTGGCACTTTTAGAACTGGACTTGCCAGGTAAAACACGCATGCATTTTTGAGAAGTAAGAAAAAAGTATTGAATTTACTCTCTCTTAAAAAATATGTTAGTTATAAACATATTAAAGACCATAGAATTGTATACTTGAAAGGGATGAATTTTATGGTCTGTGAATTATGTATCAGTGAAGCTGTCACTGAAAGCAGATCAGCTAAATAAAATAAGCCAGTCACAAGAAGAAAAAAATGGTAGGCTTCCACTTCCATTAAGCACCCAGAGTAGCTAAAATCAGAGACAGGCGGTATAAAGGAGGTTGCCAGAGGCTGCAGGGAGGAAAGAATAGAGTTATTATTTAATGGGTACAGAGTTTGAGGTTAGCAAAATGGAGGGTTCAGGAGATGGATGGTGGTGATGGGTGCATAACAATGTGAATGTATTTAATGCCACTGAACTGTACACCTGAAAGATGGTTAAGATGGTAAATTTTATGTTATGTGTATTTTACCACAGTTATATACATACGCATGTCAGAGGCAGAGGTGGCTATATTTTGTTTCAGAATTAGATCATATTCAAGCACAGAGAAGAGTTCTTTTTTCATCAAGTCACATAGACTCTGCACCATTTGAGCAATGCACCAGTTTTTTTTATTTTTATAAGCAATACTGAATTTCAATGCACAAATGCTACAACAGCATATACTGTAGGTGAGAAGATTAAAAAGATCCTGAAAGTCTAAAGTTACTGCTCACACTGCAAACTTGACACGATGACTTTGCAAAACCAAGGGCTTACATTGGACAGAATATGCCGCGGTTCAGAAAATGCTACTACCATATGCCCAAGGGAACGGAGTCACGCTTGCATTTTACCTTTAACTCCTGAATTTTTTGACTTCTGTATGTTTAAATTCTCATCACGCTGCAACTTCAGCCTTTCTTTCTGCCACTGATCATATAATGCATCGCGTATCACTTGACATAATCTCTACTGTGAGATCCTTGTGTTTGAACAGCTGTGGTTCAGAGGACACTTCAAAAAATGTTAAACAATAAAAACTGTCAACGATTACTGGAAATGGAAAAACAGCCAAGCCTCGTTTGGTGCCATCTTTGTGCCTAAAACAGCCTTCCCACTCCTACTCCTACATCCATCAAGTGAGCTACATCTCTTTCTTCTTTCAAACTTCACCTTAATTCACTTCTCTATGATTCAATAATGAAGGCAGCAGTGATTACAGCAGAAGTGGGGAAGAGAGCTCCATGTACCCCAGAGACAGGAAATGAGTATTAATGTATGTCCAGAGGTCCCCAAAAGGTAAATTGCACAGATTACATTTTTAAACGTATGTCTGTGCAATGACCTGTGTTGCTTTTTCCATCTTTACTCTAAGACTCTTCCCCCCGTCCTTGGTGCTCGGGCTAGGAGATGAGGCATGGCATACTTCTCCAGACAAGGAGCTCCGTCAGGTAGACAAGGCCTGTGTGACTCAGTATGTTCCTGCTCAGAAGCTCACAGTCTTTCTGGAGAGGCAACGCATCGACCATGCACACAGAGCTAGTAATAATAGGCAATTTTTCAAAGGCACACATTTATTCAGCAAATATTTACTGAAGACCATGCCAGATACTGGGGACAAAAATATGACTAAGCCATGTTCCCAGTAGAGGGACAGATGGGGATCAGTATAGAACCATTTGATCATGGAGTCCTCAGAACACTACTAGATGGTAAAAACAGTACCTTTCCCTTTCCAAAAACATGCAAGGAGCCACGGAAGTAATCCAGTCACTGAGTGAGCGCTCTGGCTGTGAAAGATTATCTTTGGAATGAACACAGTGAGAACTTCCTTTCCTCTTAGAACCATAGTTACTAAGCCTTCCAGGAACGTGAATGCCCCAATACCCACTGAGAGGCAAATGGCCAGCTGACCCTAACACAAACTTGCCACCTTGGAAGACGAAAAATGAGTGATTTTACTGAAATCCAGAGAAGGCACCTGCACTTTGTCTTTCAGAAGTGTTTGCAAATCCCTTTTTCTATGTCTGCCTCCCCTGACAGACTCTAACCTCCAAATAGGCAGGGAGTGAGTCTTTCTTGTATGCTGAGTTTTCCTGTGACCCACACAATGCCTGGCATCATAATGAGCACGTAAAAATATTTATGGCATTAGCATTTTAAATTAGCTGGCTACATGTTAGAGTAAAACTGACATCTGAAAAGCCTGCTGAAATGATCATTTAAAGGCTGGGTAATGGATATAATCCAAAATCAATCATTAAGGAATTCAATTAATGAGTCAAGTCAATTTAGAGACACTGTTATGAGCTAAATTGTGTCCCCCGTCCACCCCCCAACCCCCCAAATTTACATGTTGAAGTCCTAACACGCAGTGTCTCAGTATGTGACTGTATTTGGAGACAGGGCATTCAGGTCAGGAAGGTAAAATGAGGTCCTATGGGTGGGGTCCCGATCTAGTATGACTGGTGTCCCTATAGGAGGAGATTGGGACACACAGACACAGCGGAAAGACTATAAACACAGAGGGAGATGGTGGCCACCTACAGGCCTAGGGCAGTGGCCTCAGGAAAAAACAGCCTGCTGACACCTTGATCTTGCATTTCCAGCCTCCAGAACTGTGAGGAAAAAAGTTCTGGTTGTTTAAGTCCCCCAGGCTGTGGTGCTCGGTTGTGGCTGCCCTAGCGGACGGACAGTCACAGATACTAAGCCCTGCGAAGGACTGAGTGATGGCCTGTCAGTGGTCATCCTGGAAAGATAAGGTGAAACAGCAGACAGAGAGCCCGAGTAGGATCAGGAGCCCACACCCATTTCTGGGTCCAGTCTGACCCCTTGGCCAAGCCATTCTTACTTCTTTAGGCCTCCTTCCCCCTTTGAGATCAGAGACTCGTAAGCGTCAGGTGCCCTGGAGCTGTGTTCCGCCACGTGGCGAATCCGGTGCTGCCTTCTAGGGTATGATAGGAACGGCAGTGAGGTGCATCTGTTTTCTCCCTTCACGACTTTCAGGCACTACAGGAGGCTCCTCAAACACTTGCCATCTGCTTCTTAAACCATTTCATCACTCCAAGGACCAGGTCCTCTCAGCAAATCTCCTACCACGACGAGGATAGCCGCTGTACCTCAGCTCTGGGGACCACCCTGCCACCTGGGGCAGTCAGCCTGTGTGCAGCGAAGCTAAGAAATGGCAAGAACATGCAGGGGAATGGCTCGCCACATTGTGTGACTTTAGAGTTTTCCAACCAGAAAGAGCTTATCATTCTGAGCAAGGATGGGAGGGAGCCTGGCACACAGAAATTACCCCAAGAGAACCACAGACATCTTAATTATTTTTTTTCACCAGTAATATTTGTGCTAGTGATTACAAAATCTTCAACAGCGGCACAAGGGAAGAGAAAGAAACAATCACACACCCCTGGCACAACCTCTGGACTACCTCTTCAGCATCCGTTTTCCTGGAAATCGCCTGTCCACACGCATGGGAGGAGTTCCTGTTCATACGGATGTGACCCAAACAAACCCCAGATACACTGGACTGTTGGATGTGGCTTTTGGCTTGCCCATTTGGTTTTGTTTTCTAGCGCCTAAAGTCCATTCACCACCTGTCCCTAAAATCCAGGAGATACCCTCATGTCCTTATCAAAGCCCCCATTTCTTTGTAGCTGCCTCTGATGAGTTTCTAACTAGTAAACCCATATTTCAAAAGCAAAAAGAAAAGCAGTAAGATTTTCTTTAAAATAAAAACCTATGTTTATAAAGAGTTTATCAATGTTGCCTGCTTAGAGCCTTTCTTCTACCTTTTCCCCCTGAAAAGAGCAATTCAAAAGACAAGTCCTGGCCATGTATTAGACATTATAAAGGTTAAGCTGAGAATACTACCTGAGCGAGTGCCTGAGATGTTTTTCCTGTCATATAACTCAGTCCATGTTGACAGTCACAGAGCTAAAATGGGTCCTGAGCTTCTCCTAACTGTCTTCCAATCGTGGGCATTTCCTCAGGTGTTCCCTCATTAATTCATTCAACAAGCATTTGACTACTTCTGTATTTCGTGACTCTCCTGCAACGGGTCAGAGGCAAACAGAAAACCATATGTGCCCTCAAGGCAAGATCATCCTAATGGAGGACACAAGCCATATTGTTGTTAAGCTCAAATTGTGAGGTCAATTTCCAGAATCAGTCTTATCATTTAACAACGTATCTCACATACAGATAAAGAAATCCAAGGGCCAAGCGGGTGGAGGCCAGTGTGAGCCAAACATATGAACAGATACATGCTGAAGTACTTAGTAGGTTTACAACAGGGGATTAGTAGGGAAAAGCTGAGAGAAGCAATCACATCAGTGCAAATGATGATACTGGAGAGTAAAGGTGTAGAGAACCTAGTCCTCCAAGTACCGTGCCCACCAGAGCACTAGAAGCTTATCTGTAAATCTGCAGCTGAGAAAATAAGCGGTCCCCTTACCTCCCAAACTCTGATATTAAAGTGATACATTATTAAAAATGAGCTTCTTAGGCAGTAAACCAACATTTGAAGAGTTCATGAAACCATAAACACTAGCTTATGAAGTAAAGAGATAATGCTACTTGTCAGAAGATATCAAGAAGATGTGGCGATAAAAGGAGTCTGTTCATAGAGTGATTCTAAATACAAAATGGTCAGGTTGATACTCAGAAGTGTGGTTATTAATAGAAATAATATTAGAGAGGTTTCATTATGTAAATGGATTATATGTCTGCCAGAAATGTACCCAGCAGTAATTTGCGTTTTTGCTGTAGCAGAAATTTTAAGGATTTCTCTCGCTGAATTATGAGGGACCCTTTCATTGGTATACTATGGATTTTAAAATCACAATGAGGAAGACCACCTACGCTCTTCCATGTTCTTAGATAACAATAATAATCAAGTACTCATCTGCGCCAGGCACTATGCTGACTGCTTTGGGTGCGGCACGGTAGTTACCCCTATTGAACCGTTCAGAGAACGGAGGCTCAGAGCAACCTGCCCAGGGTCCCATGGTTAACAGTGACGGAGGCTGCATTTGAACTCTTGTCTCTCTGACCCCCAGCCTAAACTTCTTCCCACTGCCGTGAACAGCAAATGGTACAGAGGTACAAACTTGGGCCGTTTCATGGCTATAAGGCTTATACTACACAATGACCTTATAAGTAGAAATGGGCCTAGAAAGGCGGGCATTTCTGGCGACTCCTGTTTGTAAATCTCACTATCTGCTCCCACTCGGTGGCACCCACATTTGCCCCCTGAGATTCTAGGCTCAGGGTGCCACACTCTGGTCAGCTCTTGACGTGGCACAAAGCACTAAACTCATGTGGTGTCACAGTCCAAGTCCCGTGTCCCTCCAAAGCTAAATCATCCCAGTCCCCCATCCATCCCGCACCTACCCTGGAGGTCTCCCGGGCATTCCGGCAATCTCCACAGTCACCCGGATCCCCTCCTCACCGCTTGTCACTCGGGTCCTCAGTTTGATGATTCACATTTCCACAGGACTCTCCCTTTAGTCCTCAGTGACTAAAATCTGTGCTCTGAAATCCCAAGGTGATTGTAAAACTCATCTTAGCCACAAATCTTATCAGTAACAGTATTGTTCCAGATACTTCTACTTATTCCCTCTACATGTCCTTTTGAGGGATTTTTCAACTTGCCATGAAATAACCAAAAATCAAGCATCAGAAGGAAAGGGAAGAGAAATAAAGCTCAAACATCACCCACCCATGTTGAAAAGAGTATATGTTTAATGTCAGGCAGAGCTGGTTTAGAATCTCTGTTTATTACACGGTACCTATTAGTCTCACTCCTTAGCCTTGGTCTTGGATCATCTGGAAAACAAAAGCGATACTGCCTATCTCCTGGGGTTGTGATGAGGTTTAAATGAGAGGTTACAGGTAATGCGCCTAACAGGGTGCCCGGCACAGCCTAAACTTCCTTCCTTTTTACTCTCTTTGGTCAAGGAGGGCATCTTGTGCAAGGCCTTTTACCCCGATTCACTCTTCTTCCCTTGCTGCCCCCACGCAGCCCCCAGCCACTGGCCGTGTTCCACAGGCTGGAGGCGTCCTCCCCGGGGCAGTGAGAGAAGCACTAAGCCAGTCCTGTCACCCTCCAAGGGTGACCCTCCAAAGTTCGCTCCCCTGTAGATACTGCTACAAATAGAAGTGGGGAGGATTTCACAGGGCAAATGTAGGGGAGCCTGCTAAAGTAAGACAGGCGGGAAGTGCTCGGGAACCGTGAGACCGGTGGGCAAAAGGAAGACACTGCACCTCTGCTCCCAAGTTCTGATCTGAATTCCTATAGGCAAGATTTTTATCAATGACCCAGACCACTTAAGTTTCCTAGGAGCCATGCAACAAAGCAGAACAACACCAGATGCCCGGATTTGAGGGTCGGGGAGGAGATAAAGGTCCCCAGTCAGAGGTGGTGGCCCCCACAGACGCTGTGTTCACAGAGCTCCAAAAGGCAGGAGGTGCTTTAAGAAAAAAAAAACCAACAAAAACAAGAGATACCAGGTCAGCACTAGAGTTTCACAAGCACCAACCTCTACGGAAACTAGAAGATGTGAAATTGCTGAACAGTTTGAAGTCTCAAAGAAAAGCACATGTTTTTAAAGTAGAAAATAAACGAGAACTACAAATACGTTAAGTACTCGTTTTTAGAATCTCTTACAGTCATTTTGTTATAGAGAAAACATTTAAGGAGGCACGTATCACCTGCTAAGTTGACTACTTCATGAGATTTTCTTTGATAGAGATTTAAGGCACTGCCATAAATCTTTTCCCAAACAAGGAGGATTATAAAATTAATTAGTTGATTATTAATTAGACAGACAAACCAGCCATTGACAAGCCTGGGGGAAATCCCTCCCAATGTTTGTTTCCTCCCCCGCCCAAGTTTTGGGGGGAAAAAACCCTTGAAACGAACATAACCTCCTACACATAGGATTCCTCATTTTACTGTTTTTTTCCAAAGCACCCACGAGTCCATGCTGCTCCAGTTTGCTTCCAGTTCTTGCCCAAGTTTAAGTCTCATACCCAATGCCTACCATCTGGAGGCCTCAAGGGGCTCCCGTGGCATATGTGCGCTTGCTGACAGAGCTGCTACACTCCCCAGCCCGAGAGGCACCTGCCTCACTCGAGTAGGTAATGTGGCTGCCAGGGCAAGGCAGATGTGTTGGGAACGGCAAATATCTGACGCTGTCCAGCGGGGGTTGCTGCAAATATGTCCTGAGCAGCTTCAAGTGACTACAGACCTAATTAATGGAAACTGAAGCAAAGATGGTGACAGCTCGAAGCAAGGGTGTGAACTTCGTGTCATCTGGTAGAGAGAACCCAGGGAGAAGTCACCTAAGGGCAGGACATTAATGCTTGCCCCTTATTTGCTTTGCAGACTAACACATTTCTGTTAGAAACATGTCTTTACACTCTGGAAAAATTTTATAAGGTGTTGACCTGCTACTAATTACGGCATTGCCTCTGCTACGACTAAATTACTCTGCTCATTTGACTCTGATCCTCTCACTGCCATCATGTGGAGGAATGTTCTTCGATACAAATGAACAAACTCGTTTGTGGTCTAGCTTCTTTATGTTCAACTATAACAATCAATCAGCTCCAGATTGAAATGCCCTTTTGTCCTCCACCCTATACAATGATGACTTTTTCTTCCTACAGAACAGTTTAAACCACTTTCTCCCTTCACCCCAACTAAACTAACCCTGTCTAGTTTGGGCCCCCAGGCCATCAACAGACTTGGCACTTACGTAGCCCTAACAGAGATTTCTCTATGGTGAAAACATAACCAAATATGTAACTTGGGGCAAGTTACTTCTTTCTGGGCCTCAGTTTCCTCATCTGTAGAAGGCAGATATTAGTAATCCCCATCATGAAGAGTCGTTGTGAGAATTTATTTTTAATGTGTGTCTATGTATGCAGACACACGCATTTAGTGCATGTACAATGCTTTTATACAGCAGGCACTCAGAAGATGCCTATACTTCTATTAACATTATTATGCATTGCTATTACCTTGTTCCTTGTGCTTACATTTGCATTGATCTTACTAAACTCTTGAGAGAAGGAGCTATTCTTACACGCTGCCCAGAAACTGAGTCTGTGACAGAAGTTCACTGCATGTTAACTAAACAACTAAGCAGCCGCCTTGCAAGGACTCAGGTTGTTTCATACAACCTCCTGCTGATTGCAAAAGCTCATTCACGTGTGTGAGTTCAGGCACAACAAATACCAATGCATCTATTCTTTAAGTAGGTCAGTGGCAAGATAAATAAATACATCTGAATCTGCAGAGAAACGAATTTCAACGGGGCTTCCGAATGAGACAGCAAATGTACTGTGGCTTGCGAGCGCCCCAGAAGTGCCCTGAAGATGTGACTGGGGAAAGAGAGAAGGTACGGGGCAATGAGGCGAGGATGCAGGCAGAGCGTGGGCACAAAACAAAGCCTCTGGGGCAGTGGGAAGGGCAAGGAGGCACATTGGCAGTGCACAGGGCGCCCAGCAGTCACCTGCCCTCCGAGGAAGACACAGACCTGCATGTCCACGGCGGGGGTTTTCAGCGTGGCTTCTACAGCACCATCTACCTGCTGGCCTCCCTGCCACCGGTGCTGCTTCTGTTCCCACTGCTTCCATTTCCCACCTACGTCGGATCTCTTGTAATCCTCAGACACAGAACCTCACAGGCAAAGGGAACCTCCAAGGATTATCCAGGCTACTGCCTGCCCTCCTCCCACAGGGGAGGAAACCGCTCCAAAGAGGTTAGTAACTTTCCAAAGGTCCCAAAATGAGAGGCAGAGCAGTAACTGAAGCCTACACTGTGTGACCACCCCCTTCTCCAGAAACGAATTCCTTTCCAACTCTGTCTCATCCTGCCTGCCTGCGTCTTTCCCAATCCTTCACTGGGCTGTTAAGTCATCAAGGTTAAGTTCTGCTGTCAAACAGGCCACCGGGACAGGCCTCCTTGTTTCAGGTAAGACAAAATATATCCAGCCATTTTTCCCTGTGGCCACCATGCTCTGCATCATGCATAGGGACCTGCTGCTCACACCAACCGCCATTCACCCAGAACAGCCTCCCTAAGGTTTCTGATGAATAAGAAATTGAAACGGCTAATAAATTATATCAAGAATTAATTCAAAACCTTTTCTCTAGACAAAACACTTAAAAAAAAATACATTACATTTTTTGGGGGGCTTTTCCTCCCAGGCCAAAGCAAGTACTATTTCAACAGGAAATGTCATAGCTTGAATACCAGGTGCAGTTTAAAAAAATAATCTAAACCAAATTAGCTTTTACACCTAGCAGCAGACTGGGAACAATAAAAGAACTCTTTGGAAAAGGAAGAAAGAAACTAATTTAGCACACAAGAAATCAACAGCTGTTCCTCAAATCAAAAGTACCTCTACCAAGTGACTTCTTAGTGAGGAAAATTATTTACCTTCAAATTACCATGTCAAGCCAGAAGAAAATGTTTCACAAAATAGACATTAATGTTTCTTTCAGCAGTATGGGGACAACATAAGAAGCCATATGATTCAATTGTACTAAACTCCTTAGAAACTCTGCTACACTGTATACTGCTCCAGGCAAATGACAAGTCGGGGAAAGGGGGATTCCCAGGAATATGTGAATCATAATTGTTAGTCATCAGTTTGGGAAATTTAGGACACAGTCATTATCAGTTAAGCATACTATTATTTGCTAAATGTCCAAAAATAAATATAAATTTCCTTGGAAACAACTGGTGAAGATTCTGAAGGGTGTGTGCCCAGCTCCTTAATTTCCCTATTTGGTGGGCGGGCGGACTTGGGGGAATATCACATACTAGCATGACGGAGAAATGCATGTATTTAATTAACATATGCAAAGGCACAGTTCACACATACTCCGAATCAGGGGTGGATCCAGACGGCGGCATCTGAAGCTTATAAAGTTAGGCCAGGGATGAAGAAGTGGGTATGGGATATTTCTTTTTTTTTTTGGAGAGTTCACAAAATGAGCAACATAAAAACTAAGATTCCAGGTTGCAGGAGGGGCCTGTGTAAATGGGAGGCTTTGAAGCTGAAGCATCACTGGTTTCGAGACACCGATGCCTCGCCCATAACACGTCCGTGTGCAAGCATGCACCATAGGAGTGAGGACACCTGTAAATGGCCAAGATCTACATATGTCGTCACTGTCCTCTTCAACTCCAAGCTTAGTGCAAGTACTTCTGTGCACATTTCTGTTGAGTTCAAGGAGCAAAAGAGAAACGCTTATATGTTATGTTTTAGATGAGCTATTCAATGAATTCCAGTATGTGGCTTTACTACCTTGTCTGGAAAACCTGCTGTCCACAGTAATTTATTCTGCAGCGCTGGAAATCCACCTCAATGTTCCTGAGAGAGTGTTTTAGATTAGTGTCACAGTGCCCCTGGATGAATGAGCTAAGATTTGGGTTCAGTCAAACTGGGGAAGGGGCCATTTGCAACACACGGACACTGCCTCTGCCCCGTGCCAGGAACCCAAAGCAGGAAGAGCCTTCAGTACCCTTGATCATGGCGAGGGCAAACGAGAAGACAGAAAAACCTCTCAGCACCTCTCCCTAAAATCCATCCATGGAGCCTTTGACAAGAAGAAAAAGATGTACTGTGACAGAAGATGTGAGGACCACAAGCTTGTGGGATCTGAGGCAAATCTCTACCTAAGCATAGCAGAAAGTCACTACTGTCCCATTAAGTTTCAGGAAGTAGATTAGGCCTTTCTGGGTCTTATTTCTCTAGACTTAGAGGCCCCAGGGTGCCAGGGAAGTGCAGCTTGGACCAGCAGCAGCAATTCCTAGAATAGACCCTGAAAATAACACATTCACTCTGACACGCCAACACACTACTTTTAATTGTGGCTCATTAAGGATGTAAATAGAAGAAGAATTATGTTCCCCTCTACTACAGTCTCATGGCTGCAGCAAAATTACAATGCTCTGCTCCTATGCAGAAAGAAACACTTCTGCTTTGCGTAACAGCACAAGCAGAGGGCTGTGATTCACCAATTTTCCAACAGCCATCATCACATGTTTCTGCCTGTCACTGGATGGAGACGGAGATAGGATGATGACTTTGAAAGTCAGCAAAAACAATAAAAGACAAGTCAGTCAAAAGATGGTATCTTAAAACTCCTGAACTCTTCCAAGGAGGCAGTGCAGAAATGCAAGTTGGCCTGCCCACAGTCTGGAGAGAATTCAGGCTGAAAAGGAGCTAAAACCAGTGACAGGGAATCAACTCCAAAGAGGAACAGGAATTTGATTTTTGTCTATTTGAAACACTGTTAAAAATTAAATAAGGCTAGAAATCAAAGGATAAATATTGTATGATTCCAGGTAGATAAGGTACCTAAGATGGGCAGACACCATAGGGGGAAGGAGATGGGGGCGATGGGTGAAAAAAATTAGTAAGAATGTCTGGTATCTTTATCTGGGAGATGATCACATCAGTGCACACACATATCAAAATACATCGAGCTGCCCCCTAAGGTTTGTGCATTTTTATTGTGCATGCCTCAAATAAATAAATAATAAAATAGGCAGCTCACAGAGGTAGGAAGTAGAGTAGAGGTTGTTACTAGATGCCGGAGAGAGGGAGGAACGGGAAAGCTAGTGTTTAATGAGTCTAGGGTTTCCGTTTCAGATGATGAAGAAGCTGTGGAAATGGATGGTGGTCATGGTTGCACAATACTGGGAATGCACTTAATGCCACTGGATTGCATACTTAAAAATGGTCAAAGTGGCACATTTTATGTTATATGTATTTACTACAACTTAAATTTATATATTTGGAAATCAAATAACAGATCCTCTCAAAGCAAGGTGCCAGATTGCCAGCCAGGCCCCAGGACAGAGGGCTGTGGGCCCACTGACTCTCCCAACTGGCAGTGCCAGGCTAGGGAAGGGGTGAGGCCAGTGAGGATGCTCACCAGGAAACAGAGAACACCATGTCCATTCCTGCAAAGTGGGGAGAGCTGCAGGTGAGCTAAGCCTCTGAAAACTGGTACCAGCGTAGGTGCCAAGTATTTATAAGTCCTGCTTTAAACGCATGAAGCAGATCTGATGTTTTGGAGAATCCTACTTCAGATCAGTTTCATAGAGCAGATAATCACTCCAAATTCTGTCAAGTTAATAAATACAGATTTGGGTTGAATTCATGTAACATGTGCTTGTAGGTTTACTGGCCATGACCTTTCATAGTTGGAACTGAACTTCCCTTTTCATTAAATGTCATCCCAAATTCCAGGCACCATTTGGAAGCAAATGCTGCTCTGCCCGTTGCTAAGTATTTTTCAGTGTAATAAATTTGGTTCACATCAGATGAAGTAGTCAAGTGCTCATAAATACCTAGAGTTCTCGTAGTGTCCTCACTCCCAAACTCCATCTTACTGTGAAGAGCAAGTTCCCTCTGCATGCCCACTCCACACAGGACACCAGGCTCTTACAAAATGGCCCATTTGATGGGCTCCTGGAAATGGCCACCTGCCAGCAATGTCATTTATAGAAGGATGCTGATCCCAGGAAAGCTGAAAATAATTTCCTTCTCATCAACCTCTATAAAGCAGATCGGTCCGGTGTGGCTTCCACATCTCTGAAAGCAACAGACAGCTAGCAAAAGGTCTTTAAACCAGCGGAAGAAACAACCCTAGTGGAGATTGAAAGTCAGAAGTGATTCAGTAGAGGCAGGAGGTGATGAAGAGGACAGGCTAGGGGTCAGAGAGTCCAGGATTTGAATCCCAGCTTTATTCCTATATGTGTGATACTCTTCAGCAGCAGCAGCCTCGGCCCTTGTAACAACATATAATTTGAATGTAAAAGTCACTCCATATATTTAAGGGGTTTTTTTTGTGAGGATCAGGTGAGATGAAACATGCATCGGCACAAAGGAATTTATTAACTATTCTTAGATTTATTGGTTTCCACTTTAAAAGAGAGAATGTACAAGTCTCTCTCAGGTTTTGTTGAGGAAGCTTTTAAAATAGATCCACCAGTATTTATGGAGTGTCCGCTGTGCTGAAGATCCAGTGCTACTCCTGTGGGGACACACCAGCGTCTAAGACGTGTCTTTAATTTAGGGAAACTTAGAGTCTCACAGACCAGGTAAGTAAATCACTGCTAAGACTGATCACGGCCCTCTCCCATTCCAAAACCTTCAGGGCTCTTCACCATCTCAGAAAACATTCCAACCCTTAGCACGGGATTCATTCAATTATTTTCATCTGTAGTGGGGGGAGCTATGTTGCAGGGAATTGCTTTCAGCTAATTTATATAAAGCATCAATCACAGAATCTGGTGTAAAGTAGCTAGACAATTATTGGTTCATGCTAATTATTATCCACATCCTTATTACTGAATTAACCTCTCACCTCCCAGTTTCTCATTATCCCACCTCACGTACCTTAAACATGGAAACCACTCCAGGACATTCCTCCAGCACACGCTGCCCTTCCCCATCTCACTTCTGTTCACTCACCCTCCTGTCTGGAATGCTCTGCTCCCATTCCTGCCATTTGGGATCCCAGCCATCCTTCCAAGTCTAGCTCCAAACGCCTCCTTCCCGTCCTCACCACTCCCTAACGAGACCAAACACCTCCCTCCTTTGTGTTCTCACAGCATTTCCACACCTGCCTGAGGTCAGCCACAGTTCCCCTTCCCTAACTGAGAATAAATTCATCTATTCAGTTCGAAGGCAGGCACCAAGAATAAAGGCTGGAAAATTTTCACTACGAGCTAAGTACTGTCTGACTGAGCACACGCAAGCACCTGCCAGTGACAGCCAGCATTTTTAGAAAGTTGTACATGCACTAAATCAGTTGTTTTTACAACTCTGATAGTGGCTGCTTTATATCTCCTATTGCACAGGTGCATTTTACACTGAGACCCAAAGAGGGTATGTCACTTGCTTAACATCAAGCAGCAGATTTGTATTCACACCCAGGAAGTTTGCCTTGAAAACCTATGCTCTTACGCACCCCCTTCTATTTCCCAACAGCACAGTCGCAGGTTATCAGGTACCACTAAGACAACTGATGATGATTACAGTATTCTGTTCTGTATTTAGATCCTTAAAGCCTCATATGAGTTGTCTTCTCTTTTATAGCCTTCCTAACTGAGACGCCTGCTGCTCAGACACTTCTGCTGTGCTAACCAGCCCTAGACAACTCAAAGAGAGGGTACGGCCCCGACGCACCACACAGCCCCATATCCCTGGTCTGCAGAGGGCAGCTCCAGAGAAGCACCTACTGCATCGGCAAACACCTGACGTTGTGAGGAAAACTGCAGCAGTCTCTTTCCTTCTTGAGTTTTTTCACAAGGTATTTAGGATGCCTTCGAGTACTGGCTTTCACAAATGAGCGATTCAACTGCTGGCACCTCCTGGTAAATGAACTGCGGCAGTAACTGGAAGAGGATGCAGCCCCTGGCTACACACCAAAGAGTAACTGAAGGGGAGCTGAGAGTCTGCATTCATTCACCCAAGTCATGGTAAATCTCTTGGCAGATCTTTGAAACAGCCAAAGGGTCAGGCTTTTAAATGAAGACAATGCTCAGGACAGAAAAATAAGAAATGCAGCAAACATTCTTCACTATGCAAAACAAAGACTGACTTACACAAAATGCTGAAAAGTGATGTGATATCTAATATTTCCAAGTCAGCAATCAGTACATCTTGCTGACTGACCGATTTCTTAATCCGTTATTATCTAACACTGGCCCAAGTTTTGCCACAACCTTATAGGCAAGAAAACTGAGCATTGGATGAGGATATCAGGCCAAAAGAAGTGGCAAATATCAAATCAAAATTCTCTATTCCAACTTACTGACTCTAATATATGTTACATGTATAGTATATATCATACAAGAACTTATAGCATTAAACAATCTTCCCCTGATATCAAAATACTGTTTAAAAAAATGTGCAACAACCCTCAGGCACTGATCTCCAATAAACTCCCATCCTGAATTCCTTCCTCCCAAGTACAAATGATGGTTTTTTAGTGGCATTTTTAACATGTGATATTAAAGACATCCTACTCCTCCCTCCCTTTGAAAAGGAACTTTTGAGGATGCCAAATTAATTTTGGAGATGACTTTTCATTTTATTTAAGCCAAGATTTTCTTCTCCTTTGCTATTTTAACCAAATAGAATTCTTAGAAATGAAAAAATAGTAACAAGTATATTCCTAGAGTAGAATAGCCTTTCAGAATTGAAAATGTTACATCCATCCTTTAATGTTATCTAAGTCTCGACTTTTTTAAATCCCCTGACAAAAAAAATATCACTTATTCGTATTATGTTGCCAGCACTGGATGTGTTATTTTTGGGGGGTTTCTGATTTGACTGATATGACTTTTTATGATGTAAAACAGTTAAAAAAGCAATTTCTAATAACCTCAAAAATAGGACAATGAGACGCTATAGTGATTCTACCTGTTAGAACAGTCAAACACCAAAGATTCACTCTAGTAGCTTAGTGACAAGGGTCTGAAGCTGCAATCCAGCTACTTTAGCGAAAACTGATTTAACCAAAAGTAAGCATCTACTTTCTGTTATTTTTACAACATAGTAATTAGCATTGAGCTTAAATCTGAAAAGGTTTAAGTCTCACCTGAAGGATTACTTGTATATTTCTAAATGAGTTCTTTCCTTTACTCTTATTTTTCAAATATGTATTAAGCTGTATTATGTACAGGAATGGGCTTAAGGATTGGCATACACGGTTGAAAATAAACCAACCTCCACCCTCAAGAGCCATCCACAGGAATGGCTACATAAACAAAGAACTACAATTCATGGTGCTAACCCAGGAATAGGGGATCTTTCCATTAGGCTGAATGAATGAGGAGTTGACTGAGTAGAGAAACAGAATTCATACAGAAGATTCAGCATGAAGTAAGGCATGGTTACCAACATAGAAAGGAGTGTTGTGTGGAGAGATGGGAGGGATGCAGATGAGATTTAAATGGTAGACTGATAATCAATTCCTCGGGGTCTTGTATGTCACGCAGAATGTCATGTGATAATGAAGCTCACATTTTATCTTGGAGGTAAGGGAAAGTTAAAAAAAATCCTTTAAATTGTTCCTTTCAGTTCATCATCATCAGTCATTACCATGGAAAATACCAAAGGAGTATTATTTTTAAAGAAAGAAGTGCCCATCACTCTAATACTACAAACATTCTCATTTTGCTTTACTTACATCTAGTCTTTGTTGACAAACATACATTTTCATCATTATTTTGTAATCAATGTACATACACTACATTTTGAAGTCTGAATTTTGCACTTAACATTGCATTAGAAATACTTTTCCACGCTTCTGCATGCCATCAAGGGTTTTCAGAATGGGGAGAATTCAATCGGTTCTTCCCTTTAGGAAGATAATTCTCAAAATAGTAGGATGACTGGCATTCAGGAAGGAAAGACTTAGGAAAGAACACTCTCTTAGAAGCAGCTGGAGTAGTCAGGCAAGTGATGCTACGGCCTGTAACAGAACAAGGGAGAAGGGATGGAGAAGTGTGGGTAGACAGTAAAATATTCACGAGGCAACGACAGCATGTGGTCAAGGGATGAGGTACAGGTAGGTGGAGGGGATGGTGCCCAGCATCAAAGATGGGGTGGCTGGTGATCATGTGTCTCTAACCAAGGAACCCAGAAAGGGAGAAGGGACAGTGACAGGTGTAGGTTTAGACTCAAGTGCAAAGCACTTGCATGACATCATCCAGTGGGAGCCATCTGGGAGGAAGTTGGAAGCCAATGATCTGACACTCTGAAGATAAAGAGAGAGGAATGCTCATCATTAGAGCACAGTTGTTAACAATGCCGTGATGTGATGGTGCCTCCAGGGAGGGCACGTACAGGGAGGAGCTGGTGAGTGGCTTTCAGGGCTCACTCCAGCAGGGTGCAAATGGGGCAGTTGAACTCTAATTTCTTTTGATGCATAGCAAAGCTCTCAAGTTGTCACCAAGGAAGGGGACCTTCCAAGTAAATCAACATCTGTTTTGATAATGCCCACTCTAAGACAATTCACTGCATTTCCTGAGCCGGTGCGGTTTTACTCACAGTTATACCAAACCACACAGCTGCTCTACAGAATGATGCAATTATCAACCCGTGATAACATCAGCAAGAAGAGCGAGTTCCAACACATTTCACAGAAGGCAGGCTTGGTACTGCTTTATGGAACATCGGCTTAGACACATGAGGGGTATCTAACTCCTCTGAGCTAGAAAGCATTTAAAGAGCTTTCCAGTGACGGTCTGCAGGGAGGGTCCTGGAAGGCCTCTTTCCTTCCTTACATCTGCCTGCAGAACCAGTGCCGATGCTGTAGGTGGCCATTGGGAAACCCTGCGGTTCTCAAGAATGCCTCGTGGTAAACAATCCAAGTGAAGAGTTTCTAACTAGACAAAGGCTCTTTTTGACCCATTGTTCTCATTCCTAACCATGGATAGTTACTTGTAAGGAAATATTCCAGGTGCCCCAAAAGACCTTCAAAACAGCATGCTGGCCAGCATCTGGTATTCTCCTGAAATCTCATGCTTTGTAATTTCTTTCATTTTGTCCATAGCTACTCCTTCACCTTAAACCCTTCCAGAAAGGCTCAAGACACTCAGACCAATGACTGGACATTTTTCTTCCATTGCTGAGAGCCCATGCCCCCGCCTCACAAACGCAGCCCTCTCCGCACCCACCCGGCCGGAGGAAGCTCTGCAGAGGTAATGCAGTCAGATTGCTACGAGCATGCATGAAAAAGCCTCCTTTGCCTTTAACATTGCTTTGGGAACCTGTGCTGTTTTCCCTTCCCTTAGCTGAGACTATGAGAAAAAGCCTGTTCCCAACCTGCTCTATTTCACCTTTCTGCTTTCCAAACCTCCTGTAGCCAAAATGAGGTGGAGACCCAAGCGGGACACTTTCCTGCCACTGTGCGTCAATGTGCCTCTTAACACAAACTTAATTCAGAATTGACTCAACTTCTGTAAGTCAAACTGGGGCTAAGCAAGTATAAAAAGAAGTTGCAGGAAAGGCAGAATGCGTTCAGTAGTGGTTATCCTAAGGGCTCCCACGCTTCCTGATGACCCCACGGCTCTTTGTAGGATAGCAGGGCTTCTGTGAGTTGCTCCGTTGGGTGTCTGACCTGCTCTAGCTGGCAGCCCTTCCACCAGGGCTGGGCCAGCAGCAGGGGGCCCAGGAGTTGCACCAGAAACACCACCTCTCTGCAACCTCCTCTGAATCCTCCCAGGCCGGGCTGGCCCTGCTGAAGGAGGGAGAAGAGGGAAAGAGGGGGCCTATTGTCACCACCATAGTCTGTTTACATCCGATCCAAACCCTGACTGCTGTACCGCGTGTGTCCACTGCAGCTGAATTTTACCCCTTTCAGCCATGGGACTGCTCTCCTGCCCCCGGATGTGACAGCCTTCGGGCCCTGACAGCTGAAAGACAGGCCACTCAAAAGACACTGCCAAGGGCAGCAGGTGTGGCTTTGGGAGCCAAGGATAAAGCTTCTAGGTCACCACAGCCCTGCCCCCACCCGCAGACGTTTCTCCTGTCCTGTCGCTCTGGGCCAGCTCCCAGCAGCTGATGTTCCTGCTAGTCTGACTCAGGTACAGGTGAGGCCGCAGCTAGGGGCAGAGTCAGTGGCTGAAGAGGAGGAGACAGAAAACATCTCCAAAGCAGCCTCTGACCTAGAGGCACACCGTACACTTGGGCAAACCAAAGGGCTTCCTGAGGGGTCAGGGCATATGCTGACTCCATATCCCGGAGAGTCCAGGCAATAGGAAGAGGAAATGCAGCCGTCATGGTTTGATGCTGCTTCCATCAACAAGCAGCTATTTCCTGGGCACCTACAATGTGCTCAGACCTAGACCCTAGGCTGCGGGAGAGGAGGCAAAGAGGATGAAGAAGAAGCAGACTCACACAGTTGCTCGCGAACCTCAGTGGGCGGTGAGTATCTTGGGCTCAGCATCCCCAGAAATTCTGACTCATTGGAGTCTGGTGTTGCTGAATCTGCAACTGTAATACACGCGTCCAGAAGTCCTAGGGCCAGGCCCCCTTTGGGAAACACGGGGCTATGATCTGATCCTTGCCCTCACGCAGTTTGCAACCCAGATGGGGTGGCAGCCAACACTCACAGAGCAATACACAGCCAGAGATTCTTTGTGACGCAGGCTCTAGGCATTACAGGAGCTCATAAAAGAAAGCCCTGTCAGTGAAGTCCTGCGCATCATGAGCCAGGCTAGTGGTCAGGCAGGGTTTGGATTGGAGGAAGCATCCCCATGCAGTTGTCTTAACCAAACTCCCAGATTCAGGGTGACAAGGTGGCCACAGCATTAAATGAAGGTGAGGACGTGAGCCAGGAGGCTGCTACCAAACAGGTAATGGGGCTTCATCTGCTTACTACAGACAGGAGACTGTCATCAGGAAAATCACAATACTGGCATTTCTAGATAACACTATGCATTTTCATTCTGCTGCCTTCATGTGGTTTCCTGCACTTCATAATTTAACATTTATAAGAAAAAAACTGCTGTTAAGAAACCAAATAATGCACCACTCTGAGGCAGACAGCCAGCTGCTAACAGGAGTGACATCTGAGCATCATTTTAAGTGTCATTCGCAGCTCTGCTTCAGAAAAGGGATGTTCAGTAAGAAATAAAAATAATAAATTCTGTTCAATGTAAGACAAAGTTTGGGGCCCATGGGGGGTTAAAGGATCGGCAGATCCCCCGTAACACCGTGACGGCATAGCAGAAGGAAGCAGTTAGATCCCCAACAGAAAAATAAAAGACAATAATTCAAAAGATGCCTATCTCCTGTATTCAAATATTATGTTCATATGACACTGTGGCACCTTTCCTTGATGCTGTCAGAGAATAAATTATTAACCTAGACACTGCAAGGCCGGTGTGACCAAAGGGCTGGTTCATAGGATTGGTGCCCAGAGGGAGGAGACCTCCAGGTGCCCCCTTTCTCCACACAGCCTGGTCCCAGGAGCCCCCCTGCTGATGGGGACTTGCCAAGGGACACAATATACTCGGCTGAGCAAGAATCAAAGGGTATAGCTATTTAATTAATCTCACTACAGTGAACTGTGGAATTCTAAATTTATAAGAGACCTTGGAGATCCTCGAGGCACAAACTCATGTTTTTACAGGTGACTTATACTAAGAGGACGAGTGAATTGTCCGAGGTCACCAAGACAGAAATTGGGCAGAACTGAGCCTCCATCTGAGAACTCTATTTCCAAGAAATACAACGAACAAGGTTGATAAAACTTCCTTGAAGTCCACATTATTTTGACGGATAGTTTTGGCCTTTATTTATAGTTTGGAGGTTTAAATTCCACCCCCAAACCAAGACTGTCATGTTTAGTTAAAAGGTACTCAAGAAACCTTTGCTGAAGAGGACTTGTGAACTCCCAATGTCTCCCACCTTGCCCATCCCAATACTTTACGACAGGGTAACAAACTTGACGTCAGGTTGAAGCTACTGTCCCCTATATGATTAATCCCTCTTTTTCTGCACTAAAATGGAGTACCTGGAAGATGTGGTTTGTTCGTAGTCTATGGGTTTAGTTGTTTATTTGTGCGTTTTTCTTTTTGGTCTTTTCCAACCACATAATGCACTCTACTCAGATCCTACTATTCTGCAAATTTAAGAAACAAACACACCAAGTAAGTTTGGTTGCTCTCCTGGCTCTCCATAACTAGAACAACATTTTCTCAAACATCCCATTGCTTGGGCTGTAGAGAAACAACCATGAACTTGAATAAGGTGTCCTGGGACACCAAATAAATGATGATTGATGAAATTCAAAGCTAATCAATGCCAAGTCCTCTGGATGACTTACCCAGATCCCTTTGTGTTGCAAGACCATGCGTGCAGGCTGAAGTCCACTCTTTCTCTCTTGCTCATGGTCTGTAGCACACTACTTTTGAGGCCACAAAATACACTCTTTCATTGTGTTCCAGTATGCTGCAGCAAAGTGAAACAAAACATCAAGTCAGAATGAAAATGCCACTTCAAGCAGTTAGTTGATATTCAGGGGGAAATCCCTGGTCTTTCTCAGATGTATATTTTATAACCTCAAACAAGCATGTTAATTACCAGAACGAAGCTATCACACAACGGATCTACATATGGTGCCTTAAAATGTTGGAGGTGGGGAGGGGAAGGGGAAGCGTGAAAGAAAACAAAGCCCTTACGGATCTTGAAAATTATGATCCAGACCAGCGGGAAAGTACTTGCAAAATTTCCATCTCACTAACTGAAATAAATAAATAAAGAAGGATCCATTATGTTTACATAACTAAAGATAACTGATGTGCGGTAACCAAGGGTAGAAAGTGGAGAAAGTATTGTTTCAAATTAAAATGCATCTGATTCTGCCCCTGAACAGCTCAGATTGGTTCAGCTAATATTAACATTTTTAAGTAATGGGCTGTTAGAATGGAACAAGAAACGTCAAGCATAAGAGAGAGGAAATTTTCCATTTTGTACTACAAATAGGTAATTGATGGGTTTTCGTTCTGACTCTTGTGAAATCTTGATAAATACCTTCTCCACCCAAGTTGGAAAGCGGCATTTACTTTACACACAGAATGTGAAATGAATGGTTAAAATATGCACGCCTCTTCCCCCCACTCAGAGCAGCTGACAAAGCCTACACATTGGAGCCATGTATGACAAGGTTGCCCTAAAAAGATCTCTTCTGCCTTTTGAGTTGATTGCACTCGCTTGTCAAGTGTTCTAGCCTCTTCTGCGGCTCTAGTCAAATCCGTCCCACTGTGGGGTTTTTTGACAATGGCCATTTGAGAGCATGGAAACAGTCTTCCAAAGATGTCTGCATCTTTTTTTAGCCTTTTATGAGCGCCTCCTCGGCTATTTTGAAAGCCCATTGGAAAGTCGTCGCTCAGTTCTCTAACCAGGGTGGCCGCATCCTACTTGTAACTCTAAACTCTCTATGAATCTCCAAAGGTCCTGAGGCAATCGTCAAGGGTCTGATCACCAGATGGCCCAGTTGTAAGAGAAAGGATATGCTTTTAGGCCTTCTAGAGAAGGACCAGTTCCTTGACAGCTTTCTGAAGCTATTACTTTACGGAAGACTCAGCAGTTTTTAAAAGAACTTTTTGGGGGTTGTGTATGTCTATGGTTAAATTCATGGAGGCACTTGAAACTTTTGAGGAGGAAGAGAAAACTGTTCTTCGTTAATGTTTAAGCAAGTAAGTTGAGCTTAAGGCCATTATGTTTTCAGTGTAGCTGAAAGAGTGGCTGGCTGCCTGAAAATGGCAGTCTTTTTTATTTTCCTGATGCTATCAATACACCAAAAGTGGGGTAGCAACACTTTTATTAGTTTT
This sequence comes from Smutsia gigantea, assembly GCA_032199065.1. Classification (NCBI taxonomy): domain Eukaryota; kingdom Metazoa; phylum Chordata; class Mammalia; order Pholidota; family Manidae; genus Smutsia; species Smutsia gigantea. The sequence continues at coordinate 24,728 of JAVSCE010017017.1, read as the reverse complement.
CTGAGACGTTTCCAAGAAATGTAACTCGGCTGCCACTCAAATTTGTAACAGTAACATACTGATACAAATCCACATAAGCCAGGAAGTTCAGAGCACTGCAAATTGCCTTTAGTATACCGTTTTGGTAAAAAAAAGAATTTGGAGAGAGGAGGAGAACTTAAGCAGGTCCACTGTGAGTTATTAGGCTGTTACCAATCATCTTTTACTAAAAATTAATCACTGCCTTTCTCTTATTTGTTACCAGCTTCATATTTTGGTATTTTTAGAACTGGAAGGGTCTTTCTTATTGAGTTCAATGTTTCTCAGCCAAAGAAGCTCCTGGCCAAGAGAGGTTGATGGACCTCTTAAAGTCACACGGCAAGTTAACTGACGTCTTTACTAGACTCCAAGTTGATCACACATGCCCACTGACTCCCAGTGTCCGTAGCATCACGGAACGGACTGCAATGTGGTGTAGGTTTGAACAACTGACCAGACGCACACCACCCTCTCATTGTACTTTCTCTCTGTCTGTGTTGCTTCTGCCCTAAGGAAAGAAACTCACTTCTGGATTATATTCCTGTCACCAAGTGTACCAAAATTATCTGGGAAGGACAGAATGGCTTTGTTATTAGCTCAGGGTCCTTCTCTGGGCACCACAGCCAGGTATCCAGAGGAGCAGGCTTATGCTATTTGTGGAGGAGAAAAAATAAATAAAAATAAGGACTCATCTCGGTGACAAGATTTTTCCATTCTTATCTCTGTAAATATGAAGGAGTTGGAGGTGATTCATTCTGTAATTTATAACTGACCCTCCATTACGCATAGTGCAACAAGAATGAGACAATTCTTATCAAAAGAAAACCACCAAAAATTCTACACACCTCCTTTTAAGCAACAATTGCAATATACTTTCCTCCTTTGCAGACTTTTCAGCAGTGCTGCTAATAACCAACCAACCCAAGCTGGTGTGGGTTTAATCTCCTTTGCCCATCCGTTCTTGTTTGCCAGTCGAAGCTATAAATAGAGGAAAGACCAGAAGTCCAGAAAGCAGAGAAGAATGCCAGGGGCCGAGAGCATTCCCAGATATGCCTGAATACCAAAAGTTAGCTATATACACAAGGATTTCACTCCAAAGGCCATCCTCACAGGGTTTTAAAACTGAGTAAGTGTCTTTGTGATAATCTTCGAAGCAGTTACATATAAGAGCAACAAAGTACAGCACAGAGATATAAGTCAGAAACGGTGGCCTAAAAGCCATGCATGAGATGTCGTTTTTGTAGTCTTAGTTTTATAGATAAGTGGATTTTTAAATTTAAGTCACAATCGCCTAAGGAGAATGAGTGCCTTGTCTATCAAATAAAGGGACATAAGCAGATGTTCTCCATAATTAATTCCAATTATAATTCAAGTCGTTCTTATATGTATTTATGTCATATGAAATAAAATCTCTGAAAAGTACAATTGTATCTTGTATAATCTATCAGTTACATCTTTATTCTAGAATTCAAAAACTAGACACATTGCATAGGAAGAAATAGGTTCATAGTAGAATACCACCTGGGTAGGAATGGGTAGTCTATTCAATAAAGAGTGCTGGGAAAATCAGCTCTTGATTTGGAAAGAGTCAGAGCACTATCTTACACGATTCAGAAAATAAGTTCCAAATAAATTAAATAATTAAACACTCATATACATATGCGTTTATACAAACATACATATAATGGTGCCATATATATAAAGTATATCACAGAAAAGTAATTTTAATATCATGAAGGGCCTTGTAGGCCATTGTAAAGACTTTGTCTTTTTGCTCTAAGTCAAATGGGAAGACACTAGAGAACTTTGAAGGGAACAATGTAACAATGTGCCTTGAGTTTTAAGAGATCATTCTGTGGTGTGAAGAATGGGCCATGGGGGGACAAGGTTGAAAACCAAGAGCCTGGTCAGGCTACTGCAAAACTTCAGGTGCCACCCAGTGGGGACTAAGGTAGTGACACTGGGGGATGGGGTGGCAAGAATAGGTGAGGTTCTGGATGTATACTGAAGGTCAGGTTGCCAAGTAGTGTAAGAGAAAGACAGAGTCAAAGAAGGACCCCTCCATGGTTTTGACGGGATCGTCCCTAAGAATGGAGTTGCCATTCACCAAAACGGAAGAGACTGGGAAAGCAGCAGGTGTCCAGGAGCTCCATTTTTCCATGTTAAATTTCAGGTGCCTGTCAGACTTCCTAGGGGCACATTAAGGAGTCAGCTGGATATGTAAGTTTGGAATTCACAGCCCAGTGGATCGAAGATAAAAGTTCAAGTACGAGTTACAGTCTCGGGCAACTGCTACGATGCTCCCCAGACATTTCCCCTCTTGGGATTCATGCCCTTTGTACAGTCCCTCCCCAGAGCGTGGACTGCATTTAGTGCCTCTTGTCTAGCAAACAGAGTGGGAAGATGATGAGACATCATTTCCAAGACCGGGTAACAAAAAGGTGGGTACTCCCTTGCATTCTCCCCCGGATTACTCACTCTGAGGGGGGGCACCTGCCAGACTGTGAGGCAGCCCTGTGGAGGGGCCCGTGTGGCCTGCTAGCGTCTGTGTGAGTGAGCTTCAGGTGAGACTGCAGCCTGGGCCGACAGCTTCACCGCCCCATAGGGAAGTCCCTGAGCCAGAGACCCCTCACCTAAGATGCAGCCTGGATTCCTACTCTCAAAACTGAGGCAACAAAGATTTGTTATTTTAAGCCACCAAATTTGGGGGTACTTTGTGACATATCAAATGGCTTAAACAGGATGTGCAAGGCACTGTTCGAAGAATTTCACATGACTTTTTTATATTTGGAGAAACTGAGTCAGAGGAAGTTACATCACTTGCCCACACATGTGGTGGGGGTGGGACTCAGACCCCACAGCTTAGGCTCTGAATGACCCCTCTAGAATAACCTTTTCTTCTACTTCAGATGGACATACCTTAAATCTGGCTTTTCCACTGCAGAAAGTGCTAACATCACAGAATGTACACAGACAATGGCCCAGGTGCATCTCCCCCCAACTTCTCAACCTGCCACAGAGCTCTCTCATTCTTCTATTTTTTTACTTAAATCTATGTATTTTTCTTAAATATACTACAGTCTAAACTCAACTGCCAAAGAAGATGGAAAAGTGGCCTCTCACTTTTTGAAAAGTAACCTCAGTCTGATTCTTTAATTTCAGTCTGGTTAATCTGGTTGGCTTAACTATGAGGGAACTTCCAGCACAGTTTGCAAATGCTCTCATATACATTCCTATGAACTGAACACCCTTTTGCACATTTAAAGAGTTCTCCCTAAAACTACTCAGTGGTGAGAAAGACTAACGTACTGAATAAGAGCCACAGTAAGTTCTGTTGGAATTTTTAAATAATGACAGAAAATCAATTTTCAGTTGGCAATAGAAACTCACTAAGGATTCAAATAGTACGAAGTTTTTAAGTATGAAGTGGCAAGACCAAAACATAAAAACAAAAGCTTTTGACTACTTGAGATACAATGACTATTGTCCCTTTAATTATGGTAACAAATTAGGACTTTTCTGTTCTCTCCCTGACACAGACACGTGAAATACAGAAAGCGAAAGAAGTTCTCTCTGTGCTTCTGCCTCAGAGCAGATTCACAAGGGCACTGTAGTCAGAAAGGAATTCTCGCTGGTTATTGTATCACTGTTATTTTTTAGGAAGGGAATGCCCGTCAAGTGGAAGCCAGGGACATGTTCTTCATCCCCACTGCGGAATACTTTTCTTTTGTTTTAACTCTTAGGATTATGCTCACAACCCACGGAAACCAAAGAACTGGAAAGAAAGACTCATATAAAATCTCACAACAAAACTCACAGCCATTTATAAATCTTCCTGTTAACAAAAGGCAACTGTGTTTTATAAAGGCTTATGATGCATCACCATAGATATTTTTTGCCATTTAAAAATACCAAACAGTAGTAATAGCTCCACAGCTAGGCTGCCAGCATTTAACCTGCAATTTGGAAAATTTGTATGAGGATGAGATGACTTTGTCTTATGACACAAGGAGCGAATGCTATTAATTAACACATGAAATTGTCTAAAACCGAGTTTTACGAACATACAAGTTTGGAAATGTAAGTAGAAGCAGCTTTGAAGATTATAAGCAAAATTGGATAGTGTGGTAAATAATGTTTGGTTTTCTTTTTATAGTCAGTCGGTCAGATTAGCTGGAAAACTTGCATGGGAACTCTTCTAAATTAAGTATGGGTTTAAAGGAAATCCATACCTGATAAGTCTTGTCCTTTATTTTTGAAACATGAGAAGCAGGTAGCATATATCATATATTGGCCAGTGTGTTCAATGGTATGCTATATTCCATTGTGGAACATTATGCTATGATAAAAATAAAAGGAGGAGATGGAAATAAACTTGGGAAACACTTGAGAGACTTTGGTGTATTGGTATGTATTGTAAATCTTTAAGAGAGGAGAAAGCATACATCTTGGCCCAAAATATATTTGACCAGAGAACACTTTTTCCAGAAGAAATAAGCAACCAGTAGACATTCATTGACTGGAATGCACCCTAGTGAACAATACACTATGAGGCTAATGGTTTTCAAACTTTTGGGTCTCAAGGTCCCTTTACACTCCTAAAATGTACTAAGGACCCCAAAGAGCTTTCAATGACTTAGATTATATTTAACCATATTTATTGTATTAGAAATTAAGACAGAATCTTAAAATATATATTCATTTGGTACAAAGAGTAACATACCTGTTGCATGTTACATAAAATACCTTCATGAAAAAATAACTATATTTTTCAGAACAAAAAACTTAGTGAGAAGAGGGACACGGACTTAAATTTTTGCAAATCTCCTTAATGTCTGGTTTAATAGAAAACAGTTAAATTCTCAAATGTGCCTCTGAATCCAATTTGCTGTGTTTGTTGTTTGGTCGAAGTGTCGGGAGAAAGCCTGGCTTTCATTTTCAGCTAGTTGTGGAAACTGTTCTTTCAGTTACACCAAAATTTGACAAGTGGAAGTTTCATCAAGCATAGGGGCAATGTGGAATCGGAAACATCAATGAACTCTGTGTAGTCTTTTATATTAAACTTCGCTGGTTTATCTTGCCCTCTGAATGGATCTTTCACCATGCATGATTTTCTAACACCAGGCACTAATCACCTGGAAAATAACATCAGTTCACCGAGTTGTGCAACTCTTCCATAAATTTTATTATACATCCTCATATATCCTGTAGCCTCTGAAAAACTCCACTCTACACTGTGAGAAACGGGAATGAAACAGTTAATAATGTCTTAGTACTATTATAAAATCAGGCTGGACCTTGAGACATGCCCTCCCTACCCTTCTTGGGGGTTCTCAGAGTGAGAACTGCTGACTTAGCCAACCTTCTAAGCTCTCCACATCCTCCCAGAAATAAAGCACAGAATGGAGTTTCTTTCTTGTCCTGGCTTCTCCAAGTTTAAACCAGCTTTTCTGCAGTCTCTAGGGGCCACTGGGTTCAACTGAACAGGGGCTGCTCACCCAGCCTGGTCGGGCTGCGACAGTGACCACAAATGGGCAGTAGCAAAGGGTGAGCTGTGCAGAAAAACATTAGTGTACTTGAATTCTACCAGGTAAGAGACGGGTGAGAAGTGTACGTTTTAGACTTCTTGAGCAAATGCTTTCTTACAACCAGGGTTTAATAATCTAGTAAGGATTTGTTTTAACTGAATGTCAATAAACTTTTTAAGTACCCTGAAAGAGATTCAGAAAGCTCTCTTTCATGAAATCAGTTAATGAACTAAAATATGTAATTATAAACCATTAACTATTTATTAAGAACTAAAAACACTGGTTATCTTTGGGTGTCAATGTCCGCATGCAATAATAATAATATTTGAGGGTCAAGCATTCAAATTACATTATCTCCTCTTACTCTTACAACCATCTTAGGTGGTGGACACTGTCCTATTCTTTATAGAATTTCATTTCATTTCATTATCTTATTTTTAATAAATGAAGAAATAGAGATGGATAGAACCAAATGATGTATTCAAGGGGCTAAGTGGCAAATTCAAGACTCCAACTTCTATCTCTCTGACTTCCAAAATTCTCTCTTAACTCCTCACTATGCAGCCCTGTTGCCAACTAACAGTTGACTGAACTTCGCAGTGATCCAGATTCTAACCCCTGACAGTTACTCCAAAAATCATGAAATATCCTCTTCTCTGTTTCAAAGTGAGTAGGTCCTCGATGAAGCAGTGCAGAGCCCACCCTATGAAACGTGCAGTGCAGGGAGAGCTTTTGTCTCCCATGGAAAAAGAAGTCTCACTCAAAAGCCACGTATGCTGGACACTGTGAAGTCCAGTCTTTTGATTCTTGTGTATTTGCAAATGACATCCTTAAACGAGGACGGAGGCCGGGTAGATGTTCCGTAAACAAAACCCAATGTGTCCTCAGCCCGTATTCCCTCTTCATTCCTCTGAAATCACAGTTTACAGAACAAGGGCAGTGAACATGCCTGTCATCTCTCAGCACCCCACTGAGGCAAGGAGGTGGCCTTATCCTTTCCAAAAACTTTCAAACTCATAGCTCTCAGACCACTACACGCCTCAGCCCATCATTTCTGTCACCATGATGGCTTTCCTCCGGCTAACCCAGAATCATAAAAACATGCTGCATACCTTTCTAGATTAATCTTAATCATTTTCCAGTGGCCAGCCCAAGACATCTGACCCTGCTCAGCTCTCCCTTCCCTCGAAGTGCCTCTGGCAGGGATCCCCACCAACGTGGACTTTTACATGTGCACACCCTGACAGGGAGTAATGTTGTTCCATATGTGTGAGTCTCGCCTTTCACATCTATTAGTAGATGGTGAGCACTCTCAAGACAGTCTTGAGAACCTTCCCCAGCTCCTCCCATGGTGCCGAGCACACACTATCATGCTTGCTCCCATTTTTCTTGATTGGGTGGAAACTAAAGGACACAGATGTATTTTTATGTTGATTTGATTTTTAAACATCTTTCCCTGCAGTTGTAAGATTAAACCAAAATTAGCAGTGTAATTCAAACACCAGTTTTAGATAAATTTTTCAAGAGAACAGTAAAGTACAATCACAGAGAAGCTCTATGTTAGTTTATTTGTGATATTCTCAGAGAGAATGAGGTCCATCCTAATATGAACTGATTTTAGAAGAAAGCAGGATAGTATATTAACTCTTGGCAAAAAAAAAAAGATGGATTTGGAGTACACCCAGATCATGAATTGATCCTCTTAAATGCCCAGATGTTCTTAATGACATCCATTACCTGCAGCCCCATGCCCAATTGGAAGTGTTCTGTACACCTCTGCTTTTAGTGTGAATGCCACAAAATGCTGTTAGTGAATATTAGCAGGTCTGTGGACCACAGGCTACAGAAGAATCCAGCCCATTCTCTTAGCATAATTACTCTTGAAAAGCTGTGTAACATACTTTGTATAAATGGTGCAACCTAGTATCCTGATAACAATCTTCTATACTGTATCAGACTCATGAGGCACTTCATTCTCCTTTGAACTCCCCTTTCTCTGATACAAATCAAATAAACTGGAGGCATGTGTATTTGCAAGTGACATAGTTAAAAGCAGACCTGGTTTCTGTTGCTGTTTGTTTACCATGCCAAGTTTCTGCTCAGAAGCGGAAAAATGAAAGCATTATAATGGTTCATATCTAATTACTGTGACAGACTATCTAACTTAAATATTGGATTCTCATTTGCAAGCTCCATCACTGGATTTACAGAACCATGTAAATTTTGGCCTTCTTCTGAAACTTAACAGCCAGAGCTTAACCTTCTTTATCATTCTTGGTGGAAATTTTCATGACCACAAAGGTGGGGGAAAGGGTGTGTCGCATACTGACTTCTTAGTCATATTTCCCGATGTTCCCATTTTAGTGTATTTAAAATATTTACTTATGGCAACACTGAAGTCATTATAGTTTATGAAGCCCTGTGCTCTTTTTCTATCTTGGCAGGCCCCCTCGGCATGCTGGTCCACACAAGATGAGTCTCTGAATCACTGTTACTACTCACTGAAGGCTCGGTGTTCTCGGGCGGCAAACGCAAACTTCTGCCATTGCTGTCTAGATCTGAAGACAGTAATTTGAGGAGGGCAGGATTTTTTTAACTGCCTTGCACACGTCACACTAGTTCAGCTCTGGACTGACACTTCCCTTTGGCCTCCCTCCACATTCACACCGGTGGCTTCCACAGCCCCTGTTCTCACTCCTGAGCACCCGACACCCAGACCACCCAGGCAAAGCGCCCATAGCAAAGACGGCCGGCCAAACAGGGGCAGGCTACCCGGTCATCAGGGAGGCCACGAAGCAGTGCTGGTGCTGAGAGGGACTCTGAAGCCCCATGTTTTTATGGGTTCACTAAGCCCGTTCCTGGTACCCTGACATCGCTGAGTTGCCCAAATCCGAAGACAAGAGCATCGGCACCTCTGCCTTGCCCCGGGAGCTGGTTCCAAATCCGAACAAATCTACTTCTCAGCTATGCGCCTCGAATCCTTCCTCCCCTTTCCACCCCACTCCCCTCCACCCAGCCCTCCTGCCCTCTCACACAGATTTCCAACTCCCCTCGTGGTCCTCCAAGCAGTTCTCAGACGGTCGCCAAAGCTGGCTGCAGAAACCAGACCTGATCACTGTATCCCCAAGCAGAAAACCATGGATAACGGCAGCGGGCACTTTAGTTAACACGGATGAGAAAGGGGGAATGAGAAAAACACCTCAGCAAATCACACTGCGTGATCTCTGTTGCCCGGACTGTTGTTGTGAAAGGGCAATTAAGAAGATATGTGGAGAAAATAGATGTGGAGGAAATGCCAAGGGCCAAGGACCACATTTCATTCACAGATTTCTTTCTGGGTTTTCTTGGCTCGTCGGTATTTTGGGTGAGGTTTTTTTCTTAAAGAAACTCAATTTGACTTTTAATGATTAAAAATAATCCTAGAAGCGGGTCCTGTTAACGCGTTGCCAAGCTGCATTGATGCATTTCATCACCGCTTGAAAGACCACATATTAAAAAATACTACTAGAAATCAGATTAAAGAAAATAAAATTATTTGGGCTATTTTTTAAAGCAGTTACTAAAGTAGAAACAAATGTTATTTTTAACCTCTGGCTCACTGTAAACTGACAAGATATGAATATGAATTTTACCAAGTAATGTGTAACAACGGCTTCTGCTCACCACAGCCACATGCCAACACACAATTTTATATTTCATTTGGATGTCACATGTGGAACACATCATCGAGCTTACAACCATCTTTACTCCAGCACATTTTTCATATCGTGACATCATTAATGTAAAAAATGCATACGTAGTAAATGACTGTTCCTACACTTGGTTTTACGAAAGTCATTGCCAAGTTCTAAATTTATAAATGAGTAGGAAACACTATCTAAAAAGTTGTAAAATGATGCCATAATTGTCTAAATGTTAGTCAAGTCATCAGCACCTTACTGAATATGTGCTTTGGGAAGAAATTCTGCCAGGCACTTGTCTGGAATAAAAAACTATCTGATATGGATCATGACCTTGAGAAATTTATGCTCCAACCAGGAAGACAGCATGTACACAAATGGTACCACCTCTTTGAAATAAAGCAAGAGAATGAGGGAAGAGCTATGGACTTCAGAGGAAGAAACCATTTTATGCATGAGGGAGTATCAGGGAGGCTTCCACAGAGAAGGTGGGCCTTACAGATCAGATGGATGGAAATTCTGAACTCTTAAGTTTCTATTCCTCAAATGAAAGTCTCAGGAAAACCTCAACCTAAACCTGTTTTGAGAGTTAGTATTTATTGAGCAACTATTATGTGTTAAGAAATTCATTAATGTTATCTCTAAGCTTCCAAACAAACCCGTAATGATAACCTCATTGTAAGTGAGTAAAAAAGGGCTCAGAGAGTCATCGGCTCTCGCTGAACATCAATAAAGCCAAAATTGTATTCATCCCAACACGATTAGTCACACACAGTAGAGGGCAAGCCTTACCCAGAACAATCAAGGGTCAAAATCATTACATATTTTGAATACAAATATGGTTTAATATAGTAAGGATTTGGATATATCAAACACAAATCACATTTCCCTAAATGTAACTGAAATGACAAAAATATCCAGAATTGAATGTACTTAATATACTTCTTTATTCTGTCCTCCAACATCAGTATTATGCAGTGGTTTCATTTTACACCAAATTATTAAAATGTGTATTTATTTTTAAACAATTATTCACATTTTGTTTCACAAAGTGAGATCTAAGAATATTTTCTGTTAATGTGTCAAAAGACAGCCCCTAAGTCCCACCTGTGACTCACTTAATTGGGCTCTTAGGGCCCAGGAATCTGAATTTTCAACAAGGCTCCCCTTATCTACCTGGGTTCTAATTGCAACCTTCCAGCTTTCAAAGCTCCTTGTCTGCAGTTTCCTCTCCCACCTGCTTCTCTCTTGTTCTCTCTTCGTGTAATGTATCTTGGCCAAATTAAACAATTACTTTCTGGCATCCTTCAAGTGTTTTCTGTGTCACACTACATTAACCAAAAGAAAAATTGCTTCTAAAACACTGAAACCTATGCTGTAAAGAGGATTACAGCAGTCCCCTCTTATCTGCAAGGGATACATTCCAACACCCCCAGTGGGACCCCTGAAACCACAGATAATACCGAACCCTATACACACAGTTTTTTCCTATACATACATACATACCCTATGATAAAATTTGCTTTTTCTATTGAATTATAATTAACATACAGTATTATATTCGTTTCAAGTGTACAAGATAGTGATTCAATATTTTTATACATCACGAAATACTTACCACAATACATCTAGTTACCATGTGTCACCATACAAACTATGTACAATATTACTGACTACGTCCCCTATGCTGTACACTATATGCCCATGACTTATTTACTTTATAACTAAAAGTCCGTGCCTTTTAATCACCTTCACCTATTTTGTCTGACCCCCATCACCCCTCTTTGGCTCTCACCTTTTCATCATTGAGTATGATGTTACCTACGGGTTTGTCATGTATGGCCTTTATTACACTGACATATGTTCCCTCTCTATCCACTTGATTGAGAGTCTTTATCATAAATTGATGTGTAATTCATACGTTTTTCCTGCATCTACTAAGATAATCACTTCATATTTATCCTTCGTTTTGTTTACATGATTTATCATGTTGACTGATTTGCCAATGTTAAACCATCCTTGCATCTCTGGAATGATCCACTTGGTCATGGTATATGATCCTTTTAATGTATTTTTTAATTCAGTTTGCTAAATTTTATTGAGGATTTTTGCATCTATGTTCATCAGGAATACAGACCTGCAATTTTCTTTTTTTGTAGTGACTTTGACTAGTTTTGGTATCAGGGTAATGTTGGCCTCATAAAATGAGTTTGAAGTGTTCCTTTCTCTTCAATTTTTTAGACTAATTTGAGGATAGGTATTAACTCTTCTTGAAATATTTGGTAGAATTCACCTGTGAAGACATCAAAACCTGGATTTTTGTTTGTTGGGAAACAGATTCAATTTCATTACTAGTAATTTGTTCAGATTTTCTATTTCTTCATGATCAGTTGTAAGAAAGTATATGTTTCTAGAAGTTCAGCCACTTCTCCCAGTTTGTCTAATCTGTTAGCATATAATTGTTGACAGTATTCTCTTACAACCCTTTTTCTGTGGCATTGGTTACAATTTCTCTTCTTTCAATTCTGATTTTATTTATTTGGACTCTTTTTTTTCTTACTGAGTCTCACTGAAGGCTTTGTCTTTTCAAAGAACCAGTTCTTAGTTTCATTGATCTTTTACATTTTTTTCTTTTAGTCTCTCTTCTAAAAGAGACTACTCTTCTGCTCTAATCTTTATTATTTACTTCTTTCTACAAACTTTGGTCTTTGTTCTTCTTTTTCTAGTTCCTTTAAATATAAAATTAGACAGTTTATTTGATGTTTTTCTTGTTTCCTGAGGTAGGCCTATATCAGTACGAGCTTCCTTCTTAGTACTGCATTTGTGGCATTCTGAAGATTTTGGAATGTTGTATTTTCATTTTCATTTATCTCAAGGTATTTTTTGACATTTTCTCTGATTTATTCATTGACCCCCATTTATTTAATAGCATGTCACTTTGTCTATATGTGTTTGTGTCTTTTTTCCAATTTTCTTCTTATAATTTATTTCTAGTTTGATATTGTTATGGTTGGAAAAGGTGCTTGATATTATTTCAATATTCTTAAATTTACTGAGTCTTGTTTTGTGGTCTATCATGTGGTTTATCCGGGAGAATGTTCCATGTACACTTGAGAAGAATGTGCATTCTGCTATTTTTGGATGGAATGCTCTGTATCTATCTATTAAGTCCATCTGGTCTAATGCGTCATTTACAGCCAATGGTTCCTTAGTGACTTTCTGTCTAGATGATCTATCTATTGAGGAGAGTGGGGTATTAAAGTCCCTTACTATTATTATATTGCTATTTCTTCCTTTATTTCTGTTACTATTTGTTTTACATATTTAGCGCTCCTCCGTTGGCTACATGAATGTTTACCAATTGACCCCTTTGTCATTATGTAATGCCTTTGTCTTTTGTTACAGTCTTTGTTTTCAAGCCTATTTTGTCTGATAAGGTATTGCTACCCCAGTTTTCATTTCCATCTGCATGCGATATCTTTTTCCATCCTTCACTTTCAGTCTGTGAGTGTCTATGGATTTGAGGTGAGTCTCTTATAGGCATCATATACAAGGTCTTATTTTTTATCCATTCAGCCACCCTATGTCTTTTAATTGGAGAATTTAGTTCATTTACAGTTAAAGTAGTTATCGACAGTATGTACTTAATGCCATTTTGTTAATTGTCTTCTGGCTGTTTTTGTAGTTCTTTGTTCTTTCTTCTTCTTTCCTCTCTTCCCTTGTTTGTTTTCTTTAGGATTATGTTTAGATTCCTTTCTCTTTCACTTCTGTGTATTTACTATGTTTTCTTTGGGTTACTGTGATGTTTACATATAACACCTTATGTACACAACAGTCTCTTTTAAGTTCATAGTAACTTAATTTTGAACACATTCCAAAGATGTATATTTCTACTCCCAACCATGTTTTATATTTTTGATGACACAATTTTACATCTTTTTATTTTATGTAGCTCTCAACTAATATATTATTATATTTTTAATCAGTTTTACTACTTTTTGTCTTTTATTCTTCATACTTTATAAATGGCTGATTCACTACCTTTATTATTTATTTACTTTTTCCAGTGATGTTTTTACTTCCTTATTATTGATTAGGCCTTTTCTTTTTAGCTTAGAGAAGTCACTTTAACATTTTTTTTTTAAGGCCAGTTTAGTGGGGATGAACTCCTTTAGCTTTTGCTTACCTGAAGAATTCTTAATCTTCCCTCAATTCTGAATGATAACCTTGTCAGGTAGAGAATTCTTAGTTGGCATTTTTTTTCCTTTCAGCACTTTTAGTACGTGATACCACTCCCTTCTGGCCCATTAAGTTTCTGCTGAAAAATCTTCGGATAGCCTTATGGCATTTCCCTTGTATATAATATGTCGCTTTCCTCTTGCTGATTTTAAAATTCTCTCTTTATCCTTAACTTTTACCATTTTAATTATGATGTGTCTTGGTGTGTTTCTCTTTAGATTCCCCTTACTTGGAACTCTCTGGGCTTCCTGGACCTGGATGTCTATTCCTTTCCCCAGATTAGGGAAATTTTCAGCCATTATTCCTTCAATAATTTTTCTGGCCCTTTCTCTCTTCTCCCTTAGGACTCTTATAATGCAAATGTTAATCCACTTGATATTGGATCCTCATCCCCCACTTTATGAGGTTCCTCAATATCCTCTCTTCCTGTAACTCTCCATTTTGCTGTTCTGCCTGGTGTTTTCCTTTGCTTTGCCTTCTAGCTCACTGACTTGTGCCTCTATGTCATCCATTCTGCCGTTGAATGAGACCCTCTGGTGTATATGTCAGTTCAGTCATAACTTCTGTTTGGTACTTTCTTGTATTTCTGTCTCTTTGTTGAAGCTCTCTCTGTGTTCCTCCATTCTTCTCCCAAGATTGGTGAGCATCTTTATACCTATTCCTTTGAACTCTTTTCTCAGGTAGGCTGTTAAGGTCTTTTTCTGGGGATGCACCTTGCTCTTTGGATTGGAACATATTCCCGTTTCCTCATTTTGCTTGTCTGTGTTTGTTTGTATGTGTTAGGTGCAGCAGCTACCTCCCTCAGTCTGGAAGCAGTGGTCCTGTGCAGGAGCTGATCTGTGTGGTCAAGGGGCATGTTCTCCCCTGGCTATCACAGCCAGGCATTCTGCCAGTATCCTTCGAGGCTGCATGGGCCTGCAGGCTGTAACTGGGCTGTAGCTGCTGCCTGGAAAGGGTGGGGCTCCGGGCACTCGCCTGGCCTGGTTGTGGCTCAGCCACTGTGTGGGGAGAGCGGGTTTGGGCAGCTTACCTGTCCTGGATGTGGTGATGTCTATGCAGGGAGGGTGGGGCTCAGGGTTCCACCCTTCCTGGTTGGGGCCCAGTCTCTGTAGAGTGGGCAGGGCTCGGGGCAGGGACCTGTCTGGGGGAGGACTGGCTGCTATCGTGAATGGGAGGGGCAGTTTCACCTGGGCTGTTGCACCAGGAACAGGGCTTGGGGGGCTTGCCTAGCCCAGTTGACTCTCTGCTGGTGCATGAGGATGGTCTGGGGCTCTCGCCCTGTCTCAGCCTGTGGCTTGGCTACTAAGCACAGAGGACAGGGCTCGGAATGTTCACTCCTGTTGGGTGGGGTCTATCTCTGTGTGGGTTTGGGAGCGGACAGGTTGGGAGGCTTGTCCAGCCCTCTTGTGGCTCCAGTGCTACATGGGGCAGGCAGAGCACACCTCCAGTGCCAGCAGGTTGGACAGATGGAGGACACCAAAAATGGTGACTGCCAGCTCCATCCCCAGCAAGTTAGGATGAGATTGCAAAAGTGGTGATCACCAGCGTTTCTGTCCCTGGATAAACTCCCTGCTGGGTCCTGCCCTTCCAGTAGTCACTTTAAAATTGGTGAGTGGCTATCCCTTGCTGGTCTAGGTGCTTTCCAATGTATTGCTCCTGCATGGACCTCAGGGCGAGTGGATTTCCATGTGAGTTCTTTAACAGTGGGATCTCCATTTTCCACATATCTATGATTCTCCTGGTCTTAATCTCCATTGATTCTTCAAAACCAGACATTTTGGGGTCCTGTCTTTCTTGTGCCAGACCCAAGGCTGGGGTATATGATATAGGGCACAGTCCCCTCACTTCTCAAGGTGGAGTTTCCAATTTGGGAGGCTCCCTCCCACATGTGGGGTCACTGTGTCTGGGTAAGATCCTGGACAAAGCCATGTCTTTGCCTCTCCTGCTCTTCTCAATGCATCTCTTTTGTCTTTTGTTGTTGGGATGCTGTTCAGCTAGTTCTCATGTCCGTTTTAGGGGAAAATTATTCCATATGTAGCTGTTCAGTGAGTAGTGTCTATGGGAGGAGGTGAGTTCAGGGTCTTCCTACACTACCACCTTAACCCTCCCTTCCCATAAAATTTAATTTATAAATTAGGCACAGTAAGAGCTTAACAACAATAACAATAAAATAGAACAATTATAACAATACAGTGCAATAAAACTGATGTGAATGTGGTCTTGCTCTTTCTCAAAATATCTCCCTGTCCTACATTCACCCTCGTGATAATGCGAGATGATAAAATGCCTACGTGATGACATGAAGTGAGGTGAATGACATAGGCACTGTGCCGTCGTTAGGCTACCATGACCTTCTGGGGATACATTAGAAGGAGGGTCATCTCCTTCCGGACCACAGTTGACCACATGTAACTGAAACCACAGAAGTGAAACCACGAATAAGGAGGGGCTACTGTATTTTGAGCCATTTTAATCACCTTTCTTTGTCTGTGTCTAGCTCAAGTCAATAAAATGTGGTGCTGGTAAATGCTTTGGGTTCTGCAGTTAGGCAGAGTAATGCCTCCCACCCAAAGGTGTCCACACCCTAATCCCCATAACCTGTGAATGTTACCTTGCAAGGAAAAGAAGAATTTCACAGATGTGATTCAGTTAAGAACCCTGAGGTGGGGAGAGTGTTCTGGATCATACAAGCGGGCCCAATGTGACCCCAGGGTCCTTCAGAGCGGAAGAGGGAGCAGAAGAAGAGAGTCAAGGGAGATGCACTACAGAAGAAAGGTACAGGGAGCTTCAGTGCTGTTGACTTTGAAGACGGGGGGGGGGGGACCACAAGCCAAGGGAAGCGGCCTCTGGGACCTGAAACGGCAACGGTACAGGCTCTCCCCAGGGCCTCCACAAGCCCTGCTGACTCCTTGGTTTCAGCCTGCTGAGATCCGCATTGGATTTCTGACCTACACAACTGCAAGACCATAAGTTGTTTTAAGTTGCCAAATCTGCAGCAATTTGTCACAGTAGCAATAGAAAACTGAAACCGGTTCTTTGAAGATAGGAAAACCAACACTCCAGCTACCCCTAACACAAAGGCCATGGCCCAGTGGCCCACATTTTCAACCTTCCCAAACACATAAACAAGGAATCCCAATAATCATCTGGGTGTAAATGAGGTATGGCCCACATGGCTGCAAACAGCACTGCTCCTTTACCTACTGTTCTTGCCACTCAGACCTGCAGCTTATCTTCTTCCCCCTCCACAAAGACAGACTAGTTTATTTCCCTGGAAACTACAGAAAGGAGAAGGTCTAAGACAGGGTTTCTCAACTCCAGCACTATTGACATTTCAGGCCAGGCAACGCTTTTGCCGTAGGGACTGTTTTGTGTGTTGTAGGACACGGCAGCACCCCCAGCCTCTGCCCATTAAGATGCCAGGAGAACTGCTCCCTATTCCAGTTATGACAACCAAAACCGTCTCCAGACATTGCCAAGTGTCCTCCAGGGGGTGGGGGTGGGGGTGCCCCCCGGCCAAGATCCACTGACCTAAGGCATATGTCAGTCTAACTAGCGCTCTACTGCTCTCCATCAGTTCCTCCCTCGGAGCCTCCAACATACACCGTTGGTCTCATTCAAACTAGTTTCCCGTGAATTCAGTCTATTTGGCATTTTAAAACAGCTCTAAGTCAAAACTCAACCACAGGCTTTTTTAATGGCCCGCTACACTTACTCCCAGCCACAGGGAGTGGAAATATGGTCATTCTACAATGACCCACAACGCGACCCTGCCAAGGAGCTCACAATCCATGGGGCCGCCATAAAAGCTTGCTATCTGACTGTGACAGAAAACTTTCCAAAGCTCTTTGCAGCTTTATTATCTAGACATCATGAATACAAATCCTTTCAATCCGAAGGTTTAAATCAAATATACAGACGATGGAGGGCCTGACTATGGTGACTCAACAGATGTTTTAGAATCAGATCCTAGGACACAGCCACAGTTTGGGAGTAAGAAGTCAGTCCACCAGAGAAACAGATAATGTCCTCAACAAGTTCTCTCTGAGAAAATGACTTACACAAAGGTTGTGTTTTCTGTAGTTCTTCATTCTGCTCAGACTTTCCATTTCAATTTCAAAATAAGAAAGTTGTATATGGGAAACACAGCTCCTGTTTCTTGCTTAAATCTTAAACAAAACCTCAGCTTCCAAGATTGGAGGTTAAAATCACAGGATCGCAACTGTCTACTCAAAAGCCATAGTCAAACTGAGCTCTCTGGAGTCTAGATGGAGGTGGCTGTGTGAGTCGCAGAGATGGGTGACTTTCCAGAATATTCTTCCAAGAGTGTTAACCCTGGTAACTACAAGTAACCAATAGCTTTTTAACAGGTCAACTTAACTGCAGCCTTTGTACATTATTCCTCTACCAACTATTATCACATTTATTCCTTCTAAGACTTTAGAATTTCATGTTTTTCTCCAAGTGCACAATATTCTTATGAAGTCTGAAAATGCCATCACATTACTCTGAAAATCTAAGCGTGACGGTCTTGAACCAAACACCAGACTCATGAAGGATTGTACTCCTTTTATGTAATGATACCAGCCTTAGGGCAGTTAACACTGGTAACCATAGAAAACATATTCTTTTTCCCTTTTTCCTTTGGGGAAGATGTTACACATTTTCAACTCATTTCCAAGATTTGAAATTCACGCATTCACAAGCAACATGCATGAGGGGAAAACAAACAGGGAGAGTGTTCTCAGGGGAGGTGGAGATGAATCTATTTATATATGCTATTTATGCTACTCAAACTGGGGTGAAGGGCACTGCCAGGAGACAACAGCATGGGGGTGGGGAGAAAAGAGATTTGTACATCATGATGCATTGTCTCCAATATGCAAAAATATCAAATTACAAATTGTTGCATTACGAATGAAAACATCAAAACAGGTGACAGCATGGACCCTGTGTCTCCAACCTGACTACCCTCACCAGGCTACTAATGACACCACCTAATAATATTAAAGAAGCAAGTTTTAGGATGAGTTTGCAATCTGGTGAAAGGTATATGCAAGCTACGATTTCTAAAATATTCTTTACTAACCTATACTTATCACTTTCTATGGCTAGTTGAGAAGAGCAGGGGAATGTTCTTAAATGGACTGAACTATAGGTTTTAAGTCCCTGCCAGATTTAATATCCCATAACTGTAGCTTTTACTTTGAAAGCTACTCAGGTCTACAACACACTTATATATAAAAACAGAGTATAAAGTAGCTCCTTATATCCAAATGAACCCTGGTTGGTCTTAGCACTGGTTTTATATGTCCTTTTAGCTGTTAAGGAAATTGAAATACCTTATTTCTTCATACAACATTTGCTGAGTGCCTACTTTGCGCTAGTCTCTGCGACTATTTATGAATAAAACATGGTTCTTGCACTCTCCTTCTAGTGGTAGGATAATCAACAGAAAACAGCAAAGTGTGTGCCACGGCGATAAAAGAGGAAAGCAGTGCAAGGGGCAGAAAGGATATTTTTTTCTGTAAAAAAGAATATGAACTTGGATTTCCTACTCTGATTCCCAACTCACAAATTGTATTTTCTGTTGTGGACTGCTTGTGGTGGCCAGAGAATTTCAGCATGGTTCTTTTTGGTTGGAAACATCTCCATGACACATTTAACTACAACACTGGCCTCTACTCTGGAACATTCAGCTGCCAAAGAAAAGTTTTACACCAGCATCAATAACTGATTTTCTTCTGTTTCATCCCAAGCTCTGGAATATCGTGCTCATTTTATCCTGTGTTCACTGCACCCTCATGATATTTTGCAACATTTCTGATCTGAGCTGCTACCTCATTCTGTTTTTATTTTATTTTATTATTTTATTGTCACTTATTAGCTAGCAGTTCTTTTAGAATCAATGAATAATGTCTGAGCGGCCCCAGTGAGCAAAGCACCATGGGAAAATGTACAAAGGAACAAGAGTTTGTCCTTGTCCTTAAAGCAGCTTGCCAACCTTAGTCCGGGAGACAAATATGTAAACAAACAGTCAGGTGTGAATCAAGGGGAATGGGGGTGAGTGCCAGGAGATGACCAGCAACAAGCCCAGTGAGGAGGTCTCCAAGCTGGAACATGAGCATTATGTGTGTCTGGGGGAAAGGAGTCTTTTATTTTTAGATTCCCCTCCCCAGAACGCGTGCTCCTTGGAAATCCCACCTGCGAAAGGGAACAGGGGGCACATAACTCTGAGCCGGTAATGCTTTTTTTTTGAAAGTCAACTATGCTGCCCTGTTGGATTTGTAATAATGAGACACAACTATTTCTCAGCCCTGGGCTTCTTGTTTCTCCACTCCCATCAACAGATCAGGAGGGTTTCTAGTAGTTTTTCACAAAAGGCTAAGGACACAAAATCTATATACGTGGATTTTTTCCCCAAATCCTGTTTCTTTTGCCCACTACTCCACCTGCGTCCTGTTCCACGCACACCAGTGAAGGTTGACATGCTGGCACAGAGGACGGCTGAGGACTGCTCTTCAGGTGAATTCAACACAAACATTTGTCCTTTCAAGCAGCTGATTCCTTTTTAAGCAGCTAAATGTTCACCTACATTTGTTTTTCACCAGATGACTAATTGTGAATGTAAGCAAAAGACAACTGATGAAATTCAGCTATAATTGCTCGGATTTTTCTGTTACTGCTCTTAACTCACTCTGCTTTCATCAATCCTCATAATCCAGTTTCTGTATTATATTGCCTGTGAAATTTTGAAGAATTAAATAACTGTCTGAAAGTGTTTGGTGCATGATGAACTTAAATTAGATTATTTTCTTTCTTGCGACTTTTATCCGTGGCTGTTTTCCTAAGAAAGCCTGACTGTTCCAACCACAATACTATTTGGTTGTGGTTTTCTCCCCCTACATTCTGTACATCCCTCTACATTTCCCCATCTATAATCACTTCAGATGCATCTTTCATTTTCACTAAATTTTAACAATGGCCAAAAAAAGGCTTCCCTACTGGACAGAACTATTTTAATTTTGCCAGTCAGAAATGGTAGAAATAAAGTTTTGGGGTTGACGCCACCTGGCAGAAATGCAGGCTAAGTTACTATTCTTTGACAGAGATATAGACAAATTATATACAATGCCCATGTTTAAATTACTTTCGGATTTTCACTGGCATACTTACTTCTCATAATCTGACTTCTTGGGCATCTAGTTAATTTCTTTTAATTTGAGAAAATTTACCTGTTTTTATCACGTAAGTCTTAACCAACTACTGAGTATCTAGTTAGGAACATCTTATTTTCAAATTCTTACTAACAATGCCATAAACTCTACTATATCAATCAGTATCATTTTCATACCATCTTATACTAGAAGGTTGCTTTTAAACCAACATGTTACTTTCTTCTCTACAGATGGTTTGATATGTTTTGCTGCACAGAGTACCTAGCTGTCTTTTGGCTGGTACACTTTTCCAGCTAAAAATGGTAAATCAAAGACAGAAAGCTAAGTAGGAACACAGGATGGGGAATTCAGATAGACTTTTACAGAATACTTTTATTTTTTATTTTTTAAGAGATCTGAGTATTCAGCATGCTAGTCATTTTCTGATTTGAAAGTTATTTTCATTTCACAAAAAAAACCTGCAGAATTTAATCTACCAAAAGGAAAGGGGGAGGGAGGAAAGGAAAGAAAAAAGGGAGGAAGATAGGGAAATAGTAAAGAGGGGAGGCAGGGAGATCTAGGAGGAAGGAAGCGGGGAGGAAGGGGAACAAATAGTACTCAGTTTTTATGTGGGAGGTTCGGTTCAAAAGTTAAA
This sequence comes from Smutsia gigantea, assembly GCA_032199065.1. Taxonomy (NCBI): domain Eukaryota; kingdom Metazoa; phylum Chordata; class Mammalia; order Pholidota; family Manidae; genus Smutsia; species Smutsia gigantea. The sequence goes on along the minus strand of JAVSCE010017017.1, from coordinate 3,451 downwards.
GCATAAATCATATATAATCCAAGTTGACTCTGAAAATCCCTTAACTTTCTCATAAGACACTGCAAACGTGATTTTGTGTAGACAACACTTTACAGCAACTTTCGGCTACCCTGAGGTCTGGGAACCACTATGTTGGACTACCGGAAGAACTCGCTGGAAATATCTGAACATCCAAACCATTCCTCTGTTAAAATAAGCATTATAATCCTAGAATTAAATGGAAGGATCAGATGAAGAATGCTGAAGTGTCAGTTTTACTTTATTCTGTTGTAATTCTGAGCTTCTTTAACTCTGATGCATATTAATGAGCAGATTGTTATAGTAGTTAAAGGAATGGTGGTTTCATGTCTTGAGTTCTTAATGTAGTGGTATTAAGAGTAACTTTAAAAATAATTTCTCTAAAAAATATTTAATCTGGTTGCTATTTAATAAAAAAAAAAGGTGAACCACACAACCAAATGTGCCCCAAATGTTCCAAAGCCCCAAAATGCCTTTTTTTGGTTGTTTATCCATTGTTTTGGAGTATTTTATCCTATGGCCTCTCACATCCAATACAGGTAATAAAACTGTAACAGGCTGTCTGGAACATCAGGAAGCATGGGAGGGCCCTGCCTCCTTGTTCTGGACGCTGGCTTCCCCAGTCAGAGTGGCCCCAGACTGTGAGTGTGGAGGGTCGGGGAGCTGCAGGAGCCTTGGGATGAGCTGACAACCTTAGTACCTATTGCTTGAAGGTGCCCCAGACAGGCCACCAGGCCCCAACATCTCCTTCTACCCCTTATCCTTTGTTTCTTTTTGTTCCCTTATCCACCATGTCCTGAGTTCCAAAATGAATTCTCATCCATTGTACTTTTCAGCTTCTTTTTCCAAAACACACATTTCTCCAGGAGGACTAACAAATTAAGATACAAACATCACAATGGCTGGTACATTCATCATCGCCTTCACAGGAAGAGGGGCCCAGGAAATAGCTTCAGACTTACAGTAGAACCACCACCAGTGAGTGTTATTCGCTGCTGCACACGGAGAAGTCTGTCGGCCACACAGCCCTTAACAGCCAGAAAGAAGTCCAAGCATTACCATGGAACATGCAAATGGATGCCTTTTTTTTTCTTCCCCTTTTATGAGTGAGCCAGCATGTGTTTAAGGAAACAACCCATTTCATCTTTTCAGAAGACACACTATTCCATCATTAATTATTTCCTTAGGAACACTTTGAATTATTACACAGAGAGGTTACTAGCTCCTAGAGACTGAGTGAAGTCATTAAAATTTCTTTTTAATTAAATTAGTGCTCGAGCTAAAAGACAAAATTTTGTATGGGAAAAAGGTTGAGAGGGAAGAGATGTCGAATTTAGGAGCTTTCCAATAAAATCTGAAGAAAGGGGACGTGGCAGTGATGACCACTTTGCTTGAAGTAGACACCCGGGTCTTTTGGGTGATACTTGGTCCCTGTTGGAAGTCGCTATCTCTACGCATCTCACCTGGGCATTTTGGAAGGAAAGGTACCACTGAGGCCAGGAGAACCAGAATATGTGTCAATCAACAATGCACCAAGAGAAGCCAGGCAGTCCTGCTACACAGTGCACACTGTAATTCTACCCTAAGAAGCCAGGGCTAGGGTGACACCACAGAGGGCACATGGAGAGGCTGCCTCTCCAAAGCTGTCACGGTCAGTAATATTCAGAGGAAAGGAAAAAAGTTGTAACACGTGTAACATCTGCAGTAGGAATATCAAGTGGGAGCCAACTGAGATGAACACATGGCACTGCAGGCTCATGCCTCTGAAAAAGGATACCCCATCCATGAGCAATAATGCACGGGATTTGTGGGAACACTCTAACTTCAGTACATGAAAGACGGTGCTGCAGACCTCCATCTCTGTAATTCCCACTACCTCACCCTGGTTCTGGATGAGCTCAGTAAATCAATGGCTTCTGTTGAACTGTTTATATATTTTTCAGGTTCTGATTAGGCCATTAGTCACTGAGCATATTGCACAGCGACCTCGCGTAACTGCCATTACACACCTTCCCAGGAACACACAGCATTTCCAGTGAGGCCACAGTGCCAGCAAGGTGTGAAATGGAGATTATCTGTCGCAGTTTTAAGAACCAGGCTCCTAAATGCCAAATGAAATATATGTGTGGAAGGCAGCGGAAGTTGGGGGTTAAAAAGATGAACGATGAAAGGACCAATGTTGACTCTTGGGAATGCAGGAGATCCCTAAAAATGAAAGCCAGCCTGTGCAACAAGTGGTTCTATGCAGAATGGTTTTCAGCGTCAGCCCTCCCGCTCTGCGGTACGGTCACAACAGCCGGCGGAGGCGAGGAACAGCCGTGTCTTCCCTCCTTCTCAGTTAACAGCTTGTTCGCAGAGCGCCCCCATGCTGCCAACATAGGTATGGCAGCCTAGTGAGTCCTGGGGCCCATGCAAACAATTTCCCTTCTCCTTTCTGCTATTTGCTCTCATTTTTCATTTTCAAGATCAGCGAAAATGACGTAATTATATATTTGAGGATTTCCCATTTGGAGTAATAAACAACATTAAAGTTCGAAAAAGAAAGTGGCGTTTCGTTTCTTTTATCAGAATGCTGAACTGCTCTCACACATCTTGCCTGAGATAAACCAATGATGAACATGAGCGACTTTTTTTCAAGGAAATTTGCAAGGGATCAGCAACTTGAAACATCCTGGCCAAGCAGTGCGGAATGATGGGCGATGAATAATGGGCCACTGCCTCCACGCTTACTGTACAAGTAATAACATAAGCAAGAACCTTCCTGAGAGTGTTTTATAGTATTTTTCATGGCAAGCCTGTAACTCTTTGGTCTGTTAATCCTCCCTTTCCTACTTCTATTCATATGCTTTACATGTATTCAGTTGTTGAGTTCATATATTTTAGCTGAACCTGGAATGACAGTTATTTTTAAGAGGCTGCCAGCATGGGTCAGGAGGACCCTCGGGAACCTGGCTCACACTGGCTCTGCATAAGGAGCCTGACAGCTAAAACCCTCCAGAAAGTTGATGAGATCCAGGTTTCCAGAACACTAGAGAAAGGCATCCTTCGCTTTCTTCCATATGGCCTTTTCAAAAAAAAAAAAAAGAGGTTGTTTACCAAAAAGGACTCCTTTGGTGACACAACGAACTACTTCCTCTGCATTCAGAGTGCAAATCTCCATGTCCCTATGTCAGTCTAGCTTCAAGCAAGATAAGCCTTCCTTGGCCCGGGCCAAGGTGTGAGGGAGAGATGGCGCCCAGTGACCAGCACACAGAGGCATCCACACAGCTGCTTTCTAAACGAACAGCCCTGAGTTTCTCCATTGATAGGTTTCCAAAACTAATTGTGGCTGTTAGGATGAAGAGGGCAGTTTCTCGGCTTCAGCGCCTTTCAGGTTATTTCAACTTTCCACCTCTGTTAACTATCCCGCAGGAACTTTGGACAGAAAGCCTTC
>JAVSCE010017016.1:0-31128 GCA_032199065.1 Smutsia gigantea | reverse complement strand
GGGATAGAAAGTGTCTTTCAGGAGGTAATTGCTTAAAACTTCCCCAATCTGGGAAGGAGATAGTCTCTCAGGCCATGGAGATGCACAGATCTCCCAACACAAGGGACCCAAGGAAGACATATAGTAATTAAAATGTCAAAGATCAAGGATAAAGACAGTCTATTAAAAGCAGCCAGAGAGAGAAATAAGATCACATACAAAGGAAAGCCCATCATGCTATCATCAGACTTCTCAACAGAAACCTTACAGGCCAGAAGGAAATGGCATGATGTATTTAATGCAATGAAGCCTCGAACCAAGAATACTTTATATGGCAAGATTATCATTTAATTTTGAAGGAGAGATTAAACAATTTCCAGATAAGCAAAAGCTGAGAGAATTTACCTCCCACAAATCATCTCTACAGTGTATTTTGGAGAGACTGCTATAGATGGAAGTGTTCCTAAGGTTTAATAGCTGTCACCAGAGGTAATAAAACCACAGTAAAGAAAGTAGAACAGCTAATTACTAAGCAAATGCAAATTAAATTAACTATCCCCAAAGTCAATCAAGTGATAGAAAAACAGAACAGAATATGATACCTAATATATAAAGAATGGAGGAGGAAGAAAAAAAAGCACCTTTAGATTGTGTTTCTAATAGCATTTTAAGTGAGTTAAGTTAGACTCTTACATAGTAAGGAAGTTAACCTTGAACCTTTGGTATCTACAAATCTAAAGCCTGCCATAGCAAAAAGTACATACCTATCAATAATCACTTTTTGCCATAGCAAAAAGTACATACCTGCTGAATTTTATCAAACATTTAGTGAAGAGCTAATACCCATCCTCCTTAAAGTTTTCCAAAGAGTAGAAGAAGAGGGAATACTTCCAAACTCATTCTATGATGCCAGCATCACTCTTATGCCAAAACCAGGCAAAGACACCACAAAAAAGAAAATTACAAACCAATATCCCTGATGAACATAGATGCAAAAATACTCAACAAAATATTAACAAACTGAATTAAAAAATACATCAAAAAGATCATCCATCATGATCAAGTAGGATTTACTCCAGGGATGCAAGGATGGTACAACATTTGAAAATCCATCAACATCATCCACCACATCAACAAAAAGGACAAAAACCACATGATCATCTCCATAGATGCTGAAAAAGCATTTGACAAAATTCAACATCCATTCATGATAAAAACTCTCAACAAAATGGGTATAGAGGGCAAATATAAATGGACTGAATGCACCAATCAGAAGACACAGAGTCACTGAATGGATAAAAAAAACAAGATCCATCTATATGCTGCCTAAAAGAGACTCACTTTAAAACCAAAGACATACACAGACTAAAAGTGAAAGGATGGAAAAAGATATTTCATGCAACTAATGGTGAGAAAAAAGCCAAGTTTCAGTACTAGTATCAGACAAAATAGACTTCAAAAGAAAGAAAGTCACAAGAGACAAAGAAGGGCATTACATAATGATAAAAGGGTCAATCCAACAAGAAGATTATATATATATCTATGCACCCAACACAGGAGCGCCTACATATGTGAAACAAATACTAACACAACTAAAAGGAGAAATAGAATGCAATGCATTCATTCTAGGAGACTTCAATGCTCCACTCACTCTGAAGGACAGATCAACCAGACAGAAAATAAGTAAGGAGACAGAGGCACTGAACAACACATTAAACCAGATGGACCTAACAGACATCTACAGAACTCTACACCCAAAAGCAGCAGAATACACATTCTTCTCAAGTGCACATGGAACATTTTCAAGAATAGATCATATATTAGGCCACAAAAAGAGACTCAGTAAATTAAAGAAGATTGAAATTGTAACAAACAGTTTCTCAGACCACAAAGGTATGAAAATAGAAATAAATAATGCAAAGAAAATGAAAAATCCCACAAACACATGGAGGCTTCACAACATGCTCCTAAATAACCACTGAATCAATGACCAAATAAAAACAGAGATCAAGCAATATATGGAGACAAATGACAACAATAATTCAACATCTCAAAATCTGTGGGACACAGTGAAGGCCGTGTTAAGAGGAAAGTATATTGCAATACAGGCCTACCTCAGGAAAGAAGAACAATCCCATATGAGCAGTCTAAACTCACAATTAACGAAACTAGAAAATGAAGAACAAATGAGGTCCAAAGTCAGTAGAAGGAGGGACATAATAAAGACTAGGGCAGAAATAAATAAAATTGAGAAGAATAAAACAATAGAAAGAATAAATGAAAGCAAGAGCTGGTTCTTTGATAAAATAAACAAAATAGATAAATCCCTAGCCAGGATTATCAAGAAAAAAGAGAATCTACACACATAAACAGAATCAGAAAGGAGAAAGGGAAAATCACTATGGATACCACAGAAATACAAAGAATTATTAGAGAATACCATGAAAAATTATATGGTAGCAAACTGGATAACCTAGAAGAAATGGACAACTCTCTAGAAAAATACAACCTTCTAAGACTGAACCAGAAAGAAATACAAAATATGAATAGACCAATTACCAGCAATGAAATTCAACTGGTAATCAAAAACCTACCTAAGAACAAAACCCTGGACCACATGGCTTCACTGCTGAATTTTATCAAACATTTAGTGAAGAGCTAATACCCATCCTCCTTAAAGTTTTCCAAAGAGTAGAAGAAGAGGGAATACTTCCAAACTCATTCTATGATGCCAGCATCACTCTTATGCCAAAACCAGGCAAAGACACCACAAAAAAGAAAATTACAAACCAATATCCCTGATGAACATAGATGCAAAAATACTCAACAAAATATTAACAAACTGAATTAAAAAATACATCAAAAAGATCATCCATCATGATCAAGTAGGATTTACTCCAGGGATGCAAGGATGGTACAACATTTGAAAATCCATCAACATCATCCACCACATCAACAAAAAGGACAAAAACCACATGGTCATCTCCATAGATGCTGAAAAAGCATTTGACAAAATTCAACATCCATTCATGATAAAAACTCTCAACAAAATGGGTATAGAGGGCAAGTACCGCAACATCAGAAAGGCCATATATGACAAACCCACAGCCCACATTATACTTAACAGTGAGAAGCTGAAAGCTTTTCCTTTAAGATTGGGAACAAGACAAGGATGCCCACTCTCCCCACTTCTATTCAACATAGTACTGGAGGTCCGAGCCATGGCAATCAGACAACACAAAGAAATAAAAGGCATCCAGATTGGCAAGGAAGAAGTTTAACTGTCCCTGTTTGCAGATGACATGATATTGTACATAAAAAAACCCTAAAGAATCCACTCCAAAACTACTAGATCTAATATATGAATTCAGCAAAGTTGCGGGATACAAAATTAATATGCAGAAATCTGTTGCATTTCTATACACTAACAATGAACTAGCAGAGAGAGAAATCAGGAAAACAATTCCATTCACAGTTGCATCAAAAAGAATAAAATACCTAGGAATAAACCTAACCAAGGAAGTGAAAGACCTATACTCTGAAAACTACAAGACACTCATGAGAGAAACTAAAGAAGATACCAATAAATAGAAACACATCCCATGCTCATGGAAAGGAATAATTAATACTGTCAAAATGGCCATCCTGCCTAGAGCAATCTACAGATTCAATGCAATTCCTATCAAAATACCAACAGCATTCTTCAATGAACTAAAGAAAATCATTCTAAAATTCATATGGAGCCACAAAAGACCCAGAATAGCCAAAACAATTCTGAGAAGGAAGAGTAAAGCTGGGGTGATTATGCTCCCCAACTTCAAGCTCTACTACAAAGGCACAGTAATCAAGACAATTTGGTACGGGCACAAGAACAGACCCATAGACCAATGGAACAGACTAGAGAACCCTGATATTAACCCAAGCATATATGGTCAGTTAATATATGATAAAGGAGCCATGGACATACAATGGGGAAATGACAGCCTCTTCAACAACTGGTTTTGGCAAAACTGGACAGCTACATGCAAGAGAATGAAACTGGATTATTGTTTAACCCCATACACAAAAGTAAACTTGAAATGGATCAAGGACTTGAATGTAAGTCATAAAACCATAAAACTCTTAGAAGACAACATAGGCAAAAATCTCAATATGAGCATGAGTAACTTATTCCTGAATGCATCTCCACGAGCAAGGGAAACAAAAGCAAAAATGAACTCATGGGACTACATCAAACTAAAAAGTTTCTGTACAGCAAAGGACACCATCAACAGAGCAAAAAGGCATCCTACAGTATGGGAGAATATATTTGTGAATGACATATCCGACAAGGGGTTAACATCCAAAATATATAAAGAACTCACATGCCTCAACACCCAAAAAGCAAATAACCCAATTAAAAAATGGGCAGAGGACATGAATAGACACTTCTCCAAAGAAGAAATTCAAATGGCCAATAGGCACATGAAAAGATGCTCCACATAACTAATCATCAGGGAAATGCAAATTAAAACCACAATGAGATATCACCTCACACCGGTGAGGATGGCCAGCAACCAAAAGACTAAGAACAACAAATGCTGGTGAGGATGTGGAGAAAGGGCAACCCTCCTACACTGCTGGTGGGAATGTAAGCTAGTTCAACCATTGTGGAAAGCAATATGGAGGTTCCTCAAAAAAACTAAAAATAGAAATACCATTTGACCCGGGAATCCCACTCCTTGGAATTTACCCAAAGAATACAACTTCTCAGATTCAAAAAGATATATGCACCCCTATGTTTATTGCAGTGCTTTTTACAATAACCAAGATATGGAAGCAACCTAAGTGTCCATCAGTAGATGAATGGATAAAGAAGATGTGGTACATATACACAATGGAATACTATTCAGTCATAAGAAACAAATCCTACCATTTGCAACAACATGGATAGAGCTGGAGGATATTATGCTCAGTGAAATAAGCCAGGCAGAGAAAGACAGGTGCCAAATGATTTCCCTCATTTGTGGAGTATAACAAAGAAGCAAAACTGAAGGAACAAAATAGCAGCAGACTCAGAGACTCCAAGAAGGGACTAGCGGTTACTAAAGGGGAGGGTGGGGAGGGTGGGAGAAGGGGATTGAGGGGTATTATGTTTAGTGCACATGGTGTGGGGGATCACGGGGAAAACAGTGTAGCACAGAGAAGGCAAATAGTGAATCTGTGGCATCTTACTACACTGATGGACAGTGACTGCATTGGGGTATGAGTGGGGACTTGATAATATGGGTAAATGTAATAACCACATTGTTTTTTCATGTGAAACCTTCATGAGAGTGTATATCAATAATATCTTAATAAAAAAATAAAGAAAATAGACTATGAAGAAAATACTCCACGGATGATATTTTTAATTTAATTGTTGCAAGCCATCTAGATGATTTTTTCATCACCATAGACAGCAGACACACACTCTAGTTCTTGGTCACTTAACACACCCCTAAAATATATTGGCATAGTAAGAAGACACATTACGTAGCAGTTCACAAGGAGCATCATCGTGAAACTGATGTTTGAGTCAAGATACCTGTGATACAGTCGCGAGGCAGTCAGTGTTGGGAAACGACTGTCCACAGGTCCTTCATGTTTTTGCATGTCTTGAGAGTTAGGGACCATTCTTCTGGACTATCTTTTCCAGAGTGCTTGCTTGTGTGGCAAACAGCCTTAGAAGAGAGACAATGTCTCCTTCTGGAACGAAGGACGGGTTTTCTCACAGCCTTGAGGATGGAGACAGTAGCCCCCTCCAGAGCAGTGGGTGGCCATGGGCAGTACAGGGCTCCTCTCCTGCCTCCCTCCAGCCCACCTCCATGGTATACGCAGGTGCCTTGTCCTGCGTGCGGAGCCCTGTGGGGATGGGGGCTTGGAGAGCCAGCTTAAGACCCCGCTGACACTCTGGTTACTCCTCTTGGTGAGAGTAATGGAGTCCTTTGTCTCTGCCCCAGTCTCTTATACTTCCTGCCAGCTTTCCTGAAACTGTGGCAGACTAGACTAACTTCTTAACTTAAAGTAGGGTAAAATCTCAGATCCTTCACGGTTCTTGATATGTAATGGTTGAAATCCTGGTCTGTCACTTTATAATTGAGTGACATCAGTGAAGTCGATTCCAGTCCCTGAGCCTCAGTTTTCTCATTCATAACATGGAGATGGCAGTGGTAATAGCTGCCTTACAGGCAAATCTCCTACATGGTATGTGGGGTTTCTTAAAAAGCAGTAACAATTCCTACCTTTCAGAGCCAACCTAGAGAGGCAGGAAAATACAGAGAAATTGTTAAGACAAGAAAATATTTACATCAGTTGGTATTTGTCACAAACATTGAAAACCGTGGCAGAATCCCAGAGATCCATCAGGCACATTCCTGGGGCACTCATGGATACCCTCTGTGGTTGTCACTTTTTCCTAGGTGGGAGGGCAGGTGAGATGACAGGCAGTGCCCTGCCGACCCAGCTGATGGGCTGGGCAGGTGGGAACTGATGAGCATTCCTAAGCGTCTCCGAAGTTAGACTGGAAGTCTGCGCGGTCCCAGGTGTCGGTAGCGCAGGGGTGAGAATTACAGACAAGGAGGAAATGATAGTGATTCTGAGGAGAGCTGTTATCTCTGCTCTGTGAACTTATTACTCCTTTGAAAATAAAAGCATTGTGAGAATACAAAAACAAAAGAATTAGGATGTATGTGCCCTTAATCTTGTATTTTAAGTACATTCATGAACATAATTCATGCCTTTGGTATACCTCTGAGCACCCATTGCAGACTAGACTTTATGAGCTAAACTGATGTATAAACAAAAGTCATTCACAATCTCTACCCTTCTGAAGCTCACAGCCTAGGAAGAAAATTAAACATTCTAAGTGAGATGCAAGGTAATATGTCTGTACTGTATGTGTAACAGTGCAAGGGCACCTAGGGGAATTGAGCATGCCTCCTGGGATCAGGAGAAACAGGAAGGAGGCAGAAGCCGACACAGGCCTCGGTGAGGTGAGTGTGCCATGCTCCACCTCCCGCCTCAGACAGCTCTGCCGTGCCTGTGTGCCCCTTCCTGGCTTCCATATTTCTGCCCTAACCTCACAACTCTGGCCGTTTTTCAGGGTCCTGCCCTCTGGTTCCCGGAGCCTGTCACTTGCACACACAGGAGCTGCTAGGGCCCAGAATTATAATCAGGCAGCCCTTGGCCAGTGGCTGCTAGAGCATGCCGGGGGAAGTCAGATCCTGCCCCAGTGTAGGGCAACTCCAAGTTGCTGCTTACACCATGGTCCCTGCAAGGTCAGGCTGAGGCTACCCTCCATGGGCCTTCACCTGAAAGCCCCCTAGCTTGGCCCTTCCACTCGTCCTGACTCGTGCACACTATTAACTTCCGCACTTGAGTTCTCACCTGACGGTGTGCTCTGGCACACTGGCCTCAGGTCTGTCCCACGGCTTTTTCAGGGTAACACAGAGGAAGTCAGGGTGCTCCAGCCAGAAGGAGCAGCAAGTGCAAGCTCAGAGGCAAGAAAGGAAAGGCTGGGAGGATGGCGGGCTGCAACCCAGGCATGGGCTGAGCTGGGGCATTTGAGGACAAGAGCACAGAGTCTGGCTGTGAAGGACCCAAGATCAGGAATTTGTAGCCCAGCCCACAGGCAGTGTGAAGCCCAGGAGGCTGAAAGCAGGACACAGAGGTAAGAAGTGGTAAGTTCTGTTGGAAAGATGCCTTTGGTCTTTGTTCTGGACTGAATGTCTCCCACCCCCAAATTCCTGTGTAGAAGCCCCAACTCCCAATGTGATTGTATTGAAAGGGGGGAGGTGATGAGGGTTAGATGTCATGAGGGTGGGCTCTGCGATGGGATGTGGGCCTCCTAAAGCTCTCTCTCTGCATGTGAAGACACAGGGAGCAGACAATTACCTGTCTGCAAGCCAGGAAGAGCCCTCACCGGAACCTGACTGTGCTGATGCCTGGTCTTGGGCTTCCAGCCTTCAGAACGGAGACACGAGCGTCTGTTGTGTAAGCCCCAGGCTGTGGCATTCTGGCGTGCCAGCCCAAGCTGGCTCAGACAGGCTCCTTATCTAAACATGTGTTAATGAGGTATTTTTCCACATCTACATTTTGAGCTTTACCTACAATAACAATCATGAAAGTAAATCTCATATTTCCTCAAATCTAAGATGCACTTTTCTTCCGTTAGTGTTTAATGCGTAATGTGATGTTCAGTGTCATAACCCAACTATACAATTTGTGTTGTTTTTGTTTTTTTTTCAAAGAAACAATTATTATATTGATGATGACTTAGGAGTAGTCAGACACAAACTGCAAATGCAATGTTTGTATGGCTCTGCTTGGATGGCATTTAGGCAGTTATTCCAAAGGCTAGCTCCGTGTGATGTCTCGCAGTACTTTTCAGTCCTCAGAGTGGGTGGCTAATTGTGCATACGTCTTTCTAGAGCCTGGTAACTAGAGAATCTTTTTTGTTGAGATGATTAAAATTCACATGTTGGACAACTAACCCAATTAAATTTTGAGTCTGTGGGTATATAGATTTCCACCCTGGGTGAAGCAGGTCTCACTCTTCTGTTGCCCAGTGTCTTAGATGCCCATGGGCCAGAGTCAACAGAGCCAGATGGAAATGTTGGCCTTCCCACTTAAAAGCTCTTTGACCTTGAGTAGGTCACTAGTCCATTCCTGTCTCCTCATATTGCAGTGGAGCAATAAAACATGCCCAGGGGTTACTAGCATTCAGCGACTCAGGACAATGGCAGGACTCCCAAACCCAAACGTGGTGTAGAAAATGGCCTTGCTGTTGCTACTCTGAGGTGATTCACTGCAGGGGTCCCAACAAAGGAGCAGCCGGCTGGCTACTTTGGGATGAAACACACCAAATAAATTACAGTAGAGTCTCAAGATCCCAGGTATCTAAAACCACAATTTGGAAACACTGAAAAATTTTTTTGTTCCTTTGATAGGCTAATTTATTATTCCAACGTACTCTAATCCTTATAGAAATCCCTGAGCAACATAAGGTCTTTTGGTGACTCATCCAATCAGAAATTACAGAGTGATTACATAATGCCCTTGACTTGCCTGGAAGCTCTCCCGCAGCTGCTGCCCGACCCTCAGGAGCAGGCCCCCTGAGGCTGGGTACCGCTGAGCTCCCTACTGCACGCCCTGGAGAGCAGCAGCTGAGCGCAGGTGGGGAGCCAGCCGGGTGTGGTCTGGGGGCAGTGGGGACACTCTGAGATGGACAGGCCTGGAGGTGAGACACAACTCTCTGTGAAGCCATGTGACCAAGCAGGCTGCTCACCTTTGGGAAACTGAGCTCCTCTGTATTTAGCAACGACAAGGCCGTCTTACCAAGTGTGGGAGGATGAAATGGACATTGTGTGAGCAAGCATGTGGCACACTGTGGGTGCTCCACAGATTTCAGTCTGCTGTTCTCTCCCTGTCCCCGCCCCCTAGCTAGGGAGCATGGTCTGCTCAGCTCTGTCTCGGCCTTTGGGATCATGAGCACATACTGCCGGAGCAGCACCTGATTATCTTCCAGGTGTCGACTCAACTTGCCACACAGCATCTTCCTTTCTCCTGGAAACGCATTATAATATGGTCATCGATGGATTCTTTTTTAAGCTATAAGCACGTTTTATCTCCATTCCATATATCCACTTGGTGGAATGAGTCCCCTACATTTCCTACTGAAGCATAAAAATCTCACCAGTTTTGTTCAAAAGCTACCTCATTCAAGCCTCCGGGAATGTCTCTCACCTAGTAACCTGGGGTTTGGCCAACTCACGCATGCTCCTTGCATTCTGGAAGACGCACTTTGCAAAAGTATCCTTCCTCGCTCTTTTCCAAGGAGTCAACAGTTACACAAGCGTACAGGTGCACACGCCTAGTGTATTGACACTTCCAGTAGGCTATCTCAGCTATTTGTAAGACAGCCATAATCATAAATTCTTCATTAGGATCTTGAAGTCTAGGGGAAAAAAAGTATTTTCACATTCACTAATGAGGGTGAATCTTGGCTACTTAGAAAATCTGAAGTTGAACATGGAGATAAGCAATGCAGTCTAAGCAGTATAATTCCCTAAGGAAGTCCTGTGTCATTATTGTCCTTATAACATACCCTTATAACCTAAAATGTGAAAGGGAAGAACACTTTTTTGTTTGTTTATAACTTTAAGAATAACTGTAATGTCCTTTAATAAATGTCATCTTCTCCAAACACACAGTTTCTGCACTCTCCTGAGGGATTCTGGAATGGATTTACCACTTTCTGTGAAAGCCAGGGCATGACCTATTGCATACAATATTGTTTTGATTCAAATGCACAGGGGTGAAAAATAGAAAGTTTCCAATGCTAAAAGTCACCAAACCCTGAAGTACAGTTTTGCTGCCTGAGTGTTGAGATGGCAACTACACATGCATTTGACCAGTATTCTCTGTGTGATTGAAAAAGGGCAATCATAAAGCATGCTGTCAGCCCAACACATCATGCTTTTGCATAGGTCCCTGTAATTGTGTCAGTAATTTGCCCTTTTCTATTGCTGAATAGAATCTCATGCCATCAATGTATCAGTTCTGTGTATATATTCACCTGTGAGTGAACATCAGTGTTTCCAGTTCTGGCTATTACAAATATAGTTTCTGTGGTCATTGGATACAAGTGTTTTTGTGGACATACAACTTAATTTCTTTTGGGTAAAAATTTCAAAGTAGAAATGCCTGGGACATATGGGAGGTGTGTATTTTACTTTTTAAGGTATTTCCACAGTTTTCTACAGTGGTGGTACCATTTTTTCTTTGCTTTTTCTATGCTGTTCTCAATATAATCTTCTGTGCTGGTTTATAATTCAGGATAATTTTCTCTTGAAGGGGAGACTCTAGGATACAACCATGACACAGAATTGTAATGGAAAACAGACATGGTAAAGATCACATATTCTCCAGGTGCTGGACATTAACAGTCTGAAAAACTGACAGGAGTCTTGGCTGTGAAAGGTCATCACTGTAGAGACGCTATTAGAAAATCTAGGGGAAAGTGGGCAGGGCCAGAGCTTGAGACTTAGGCACAAAAGGATAATATAATATTTAAACTATACAAACATATTTTTTAAATATAATTTATATAAATATGAAATGTGTTCATATATAAAAATTTTTTAACATTATTTCCAATTTGTGGAAATTACTCTCATTCAAGGACAGTCCAGCTGCCCCACTCTCACTCATCATTGCACATTGGCATAGGAGGCCCTCTTGTTATTTATTTACTGTTTTATCTACAAGTGTCCGTTTAAGACTGTGCCGTTATCCCCTAACACAGTAGCTTGTTGCACTCCATCCAGTTTGTCTTGAGAAAGCTCCAGCTTATTTTCTTTTCTCCAGTTTGCCTGACCTGATGCAAGGCATTGTGACAAATAGCTTGGGAGGCAGCTCATTGGTCAGCTCTGATAGGGATTCACTAGTCAGACAGCCATTCATATTTGCAGCCCTAGGTTTTCATGTCTTTGAAACACAGGTAGCCAGCTCATGGTTCTTGATAGTGTTTTCCCAATATCCAGATTTCTAGGAGAGAGTTCATGGTGTCTTTCAAGGGATCTGTTCTACGTAAAGGAAGACATCCTTGGTGTTGGTCATTGCTTGTTACCACTGGAGAAGCTTCTTAGGAGAAACAGGGAGAATCCCCAGGTCAAGAAACTTTCTACAAAGGCAGAGGAAGGACCTGATGACCTCTTTGGGTCTGTGGTCACTGCCTTGAGACAGAGAATTGAAGAGCAGGTATCGGCACTGGCTTGTCAGGCTGTACTGGGGGTCTGCTGGGGGGCCCCCAAGTGACAAAGGACTTGGAATTCCAAGTTAAATAGATCTTGATTAAGATGCTTTTTGGGCAGACAAACATGTTCCTTGTCCTCAGTAGTTTCATCTCTAGTATATGAGTAACAGATTATCATGGTTCTTGTGAGCATTAAGAAAGATAATGCATATAGAGCATTTAACAAAAGACTGCCTGGCAAAAAATAATCCCTCACTCAGCACTAGTTACTTTATTTATTTATGCCTCAAACACCTCAAATATGGATGAGGTGGTTGATCTACATGATTATATTATTCTGAGATCTAATATGCCATACCTCAAAATTAAAAGAATTGTCACCCGTCAAAGGTTAGACCTCACGTAAGTATTAGTAATAAATTTATAGTAGTATTGTCTAAAAGAAGATTTTAACTAACAGATGTTGAACATTTTAGTATGTACAAAAATACTAAATGAGTACTAAATATCCAACAAAGATTAGTTCCAGGTAGTGAAACGCACTAGACAGATAAAGTGGGGCCAGCACGAAGCCTGTCCTTACGGACAAGGTTCAAAGAAAGCAGCAATAAGTGTAAGTATGAAGCTGACAGGCCACACTTGGAGAAGGAGGGAGTAGGAACTTTTTAGGCCCGGAGGCTATTAGACAGGCTTTGAATTGAGAGCTGTAGTTCAGATACCCCTCAGCTGGCCTCCTGTTGCACTGGTCAGTCCAACACCCGAATAAAGCAAACATGGCTTTCTCCAAGCTTAGAAAGCTCCTTGGCGTAATTTCTTGGAGAACTTGCATGCAACCTGGGCTAGAACTTGGCAGTCCAGCTGGGCCCTCAGGGATCTGGCAGCAGCACAGCTTGGGCAAAGATCCTCATGCTTTGTCTAAACTCCAGTGTTTAACCGTGTGATACAATGAACGTGACTTTCAGGTGCATCAAGAGACCATGGTCCTAACACAGCAAAGAGGGGAGCCAAGGAGACCAGGGAGGGTGGAAGTCAGACCACAGGAAGTTCTTGGAAACTGGAATAAAAATGTATCCAATTCAATCATTGAGCGCTATGTGCTTTTTAGGAAACTGTTGAGAGGTAGCTATGTAAACAATTCATGGAGGTGGGGCAGAATAATCTCTCCAGCTGACTATCAATTTACTTATCCAATTTTTAGTTTCTATCATGTTTCCCTACTCTGGAATATGAGAGAGAGAACATGTCTGTGAGGGCAGTAGTTTATTTCTATTCACTGCCAGGAATCTCAGTGCCTGGGTATGTGGTAGGCATTCTTGCCAAAGATTTGTTGAATAGATAAAATCTGGCCTGTAACTGGGTACAGGGTGGTAGGAGAACACAATAAAAAGGTCTTTATAGGACAAAAAAAATCATAGGAGGCTTCCTGAAGGAAAAAAGTAAGGCTAACCACTTCAGTCCTGGACCACTTGGGTCGGAAGGGACCTGGGTAAATAGGATGACGCTCTCATTTTGCAGGTCAGAAGATGGAGTAACACATTTCACCTAGCAAGAAGCAAAATGGCGCCGACCTTTGAAAGTACAGGGTCAAACCAGGAAATAAAGATGATTTCAGTGATCGAGAAGGAAGAAACATGTGCATGTGTTGTGGGGGAAGGGAACAGAAAAATGCAAGTACATGGCACAGCCCTTTCCTGTGGCCCAGTTGAGGACGTGGGTGGCACTCTGCAGAATGGAAGGGCAAGGGGAAGCAGGTAAGTAGGAAGCAGCAGGTGTGCAGAGCAAAGATGAAGCTCAAGATGGTCAGGAATGTGTGGCCGAGTCTGTATCAGGTGTACACAGACACACGAGGAAAGGGCCAGGTTTGGAAGGCCTCAAAAGGTCAAGCTGAGAACATAAGTTGAGTGGCAACAGGGAGAGACTCCGATTCTTAGGTATGAATGATACAATGAAACAAAGTGGGTCCAAACTGATAGCTTGCAAATTTAAGATGTGCAAGTTGTTTTAAATTTCTTCTTTGTTCCCTAAATATATCATTGTCATAAAGCTTTCTGATGATCCCAGGCCAGCTAAAAATAAAGGCTTTGTGTGTGCACATCACATTAGAGTATTAAGCTAAGAGAATTACATTTACTCTAATTTGCTAAGAAAACATTTTCTTCTTTAGTTCAAATAGTATAAAGTTTTACAATTATCACATATTACTTAGAATAGGAAGGATTCTCTCGTTAAGCCTTGGAAAATGGTATATTATGATATATATATAGTTACCTGGTAAACCGATAAAGTACTTTAGCAATCCAGATGGCAGAACAAATAAAAAGTACATACAATCATTGTATAAAGTTCCAGAAACACTTTATTTAAAAATGGAGCTGTAAATGCATAACAAAATAACATAAGTAATAAATGTAACAAAAATAAATAAGGAGAATAATGTATTCATACAAAATAAAAATAACATAGTAAAAGGCCAAATGTTTATAATTGAACAAAATTGTGTAAACACTTAAACGATAATGTAAGTAGAGTTGATGCTAATATTTTCCTAAACAACTCCTTACCTTATACTTCCATGTGGATGTGATCAGTACCCAGAAGTTAAATTAAAAGAGGGAACAATGGTGATTATTTTGTTTGATTTTTTCTTCAAATAGATTGACCATTTTAATGTTTCATTTATTCCTTCAAAAAGCATTTGTATCTTTCCATTTGTGTCTTTAAAATCTTTTTTCAGTCTTCCTTTATTAGCTATAATGGGGAATTTAGATATACAAGGAGAAGAGCACATTTCCCTTTTTTAAAAAAGGAAAAATAATGAGATCCATTATACAACAGGCTTCTGTTTTTACATCTCTACAAGAAGGTTTTTTGCATCTTTATTAACTGGCCCAACAGTACAGGATTTAAAAAATTCCTGTAAAGTTTTGAAGTACACAGAGTTTCTTAAAAGAACTGTAGCACAGGATTATTGCTGAACTATTAAAGACCATTTCATAAAAGTTGCAAAAGTTGTAATTTTAACTTTTACAGACTGATGGGGTAAAGGGGAAAATCCAAGTCTACTAACAATATTCAACTGAATTAAGAGTCACTCAAATTATAGTGTTCTGGAAACACAAAGATAATTACTTTCTTTTTAAACTTCCAAATGTGAACTTATGGGAAAGAGAAAAAACAAGTTTACAGAAGGTATTCTTCATAGGCTTCCTGTTTAGTTGCCATCTTGCAGGGTCCTTATAAGTGTGTAAGACTGAGACAGGATTTACTATTGGGTCCTACAGGGAAACACAGAAGCAAGTCATTGCTCGGGGGTGAAACTAGCAACTAATCTTACAACTACTGGTTCTTCAAGACACCTAATGAAGACAATTTTAACTTCATGATCATTTCAAGGGAAATTTTTTTCAACTGCCACATATAATCTTGGTAACACAGGACCAATATACATGTTCTTAGTTTTAAAAATATACTCCACCTAAACTATCTGTCTAGTTTAATCTTTCTAGTTACCATTTGCTCTAAAAATGAGACCAAGTCTTACTTTCAATAAAAAAAAAGAAATTGAAAAAAGTGCCAAATTGATCTTTTCCAAAGTGGGGTAGAACACTGTGGGGTTAAAACAAATAGACTATTATCAATCTCCTACATACAAAAAAAAGACAGGTAGTCCTTACTGATATACAGTTCTACCATTCTCAGCAAATTTTAATGCAAACATAATAGTTCATCTCTGTAAACCCCAAAACAAGTTATGTAGCAACAAAGTTATATAAATCACATAGATGTTGGAAAATTTGAAAACACAAGAACAACTGTTTTGAAAGGTCAGTTTGACTGTGGAGAGTAATATGCTGTTATATCCAATGGTAGTGATGCTGATACAAATCCTACTATTAAGAAGCAAATATGTGTTTAACAAATCTGTACAGATGAAGAAGAAGTCCATTTCAGGGAGCAGCTTGGCACAGCAGACATGGGGTCAGAAATGCTGGGTATGTAGTTTGCTTGTAGGTCACAGCATGGCTTAAAGAAAAAAACAAAGATCTATGAAGGGAAAGGATGCAATTGTACAATTCCATTTGAAAATCATAAAACTACAAAAGGTGAGACTGCCACAATCTGATTTCTCCTATCTGTGCATCAAGTGGTTATCTAAATGGCTTGAATGGATTAATATGACACCACATTATTGATAAAAAATAAATTAATACAATTAAGAAGAGAGAGAGAGAACAAGATTGCAGTTGACCAAGCTGTCTTGTTTTGTCAACACTATGCTGTTTTCACTATTCCTAGTCATTACACAGGTAAGTTATTTTTATGAAGAGAAAGTCATTCATGTAGTGTAACATCCTCCTCTTCCCCATCAGGGTTGAACCTATTGAAATGTATACTGAAATCAGCCTCAGATTCGGCATTCTCAAACTCAGCTGAGACTGAGAGAGCAGCAGGATGAAGAACCCTAGCTCCTGGCTGGCAAAGTGTCGGTGTCTGACCCGGGCTGCTGTGGTTATTCACAGGACTGGACTTCTGTTTTGGTGGAGATGGCAAGATAGCACTGGGAAATCCCATGTTGTTCAGGGCCTCCAAAGTTCCATCTGGGTCAATCATAGCATTGATTGCTGAAGGAAATAAAAGGAATAGGCAGAAAAGATTATTGTGGATGCAGTTAAACTTGAATGTGAACACTGCTTATGATTTGGATAGCATTTCAATTATGGATGCTTATACGAGTTTAAGTTTGGCTAATTTCAATGCTGTATTTATAACCCCACTTTCAATAGTTCTGGGGCTGATCTCTCTTGTACAGACCTAAATACTTTCTCTGGTGCCTTAAGTAAGCTCACTTAGGGACATTCCAGAACCTGCTAGAAGACTAGATTTGGATATGTGGATTCAGGAAAGATCCTTTTGAAACCTTCCTTCATCATCCTGAGAGGATAGTGAAAATGTTGGTTATGATTTTAACGAATACTCCTAGCTGTACGTACCACTCAGATAATTGGGGATTAGTTGCTAAGATGAGATTCAGAGTAACCTGGAAGGCTGTGGAAGCTAGAAGAACACTGAATATCAATACTCTGAGTGCTACTACAGCTTGTTGTGCATCCTGGTGAGCTAGCATATATGCTGTGTTCAAGGGTATATGTACCACTGAGCTATAGGGATCCCCCAGTAGCCTAGATACTAATATCCCATGGCAGCTTCTGCAGGACAAATACACCTTGCTACCTCCATGGGAGGGGCCAGTTAAAGAGGAGTTTTCAATTCAAAATGTAGACTGAATCCTTGAGTGGAAGAGCCAAAGTCTTAGGCAGTGACTCAACTTGGCATTGGTGGGGGTAGCTGAGAGAGAGAAGCACCATTGGGGAAAGAATCACGTTAAGAGGTCCTACTTTTAAAAGTATACCCCCATTCAACCAGCTACCAACCATTCTGTGAGCAAGCCCCTTTTACTCATGGCTAAGTCATAACCCTTAGATGTGCTGAGGCTGAATCAAGGTTATGCCCGTGATAATTCAAGCAATAAAGATTGAAGAGAATTAGCAGCTGACTCTGGAAGCTGCTTGTTATACCACTGGAGACTTCCAGGTCAAGATACACATAGACGTTAATGCATGATTAAGATCTGACACACACTAAAACAATGTGCCTGCCAAAGTTTAGGAGGCAAATAGTTGCTTTTTCTTCTTTCCCTCCTCTTCTGGTACCTACAGGCAATATGTACTCAGTTCTTGTGGGCTATTCAAACAACCATTATTTGTATTAGAATACAAGTTCACTTCAGTTACACCACAAATTTAGGAATTGTAAAATGAGATAAATAATGCTAATTGTTAATAAGCATTTTTAGCTGCACAGACATATTTAATACATATGTCTGTACAGCTAAAAATACATATTTAATACATGTATTTTAGAGTGTGTGTGTGTGTGTGTATATATATATATATATATGTAGACAGATAGACAGTAGATAATATAAATTTGTGAATTAGTTTATAACATTTAGGGCTGTATGCCCAAGATTTAAAGTTATTATTTTTTTAATTATTTATATTAGGTTTCACAACTTCCTTTTTATAAGTAATTTGGACATGCAAAACTCTTTATTTTTATCCATATATCATTACATTTAATTAAATAACATTCTAATAATATTTTAAGGAATACCACTTAGAACACATTTGTCCTAAATTGTTAGCTGTTTCTATACTTAACTCAGTAGTAAATTTACCTTGAAGCTGTTTTTCTACTCTTTTCAGCTCCTGTAAGATAGAAGAAATCTCCTGTAGGGAAAGCAATGACAGAATTTAGCTTAAGAAAAATATTTTTGTTTGATAAACAATGAATCTCACACTCATCTTATTTGGAATACTTAACATTATCTACATGGCACTACATTTGTAGCAACAATATATTAAATAATTATGATACCTAGTAAACAAGATTCAAATTTTAAAATCTTTAATGTTGAAATAGAATTATTTTTTTCAATGAGATAATGATAGAAGATGTAAAGCTCAAGACAATACTGTGTATAAGCAAAGATTTTGAAAAACTTATATTGATCAACCTTCCATCAAGTTCGTAAAAGTGCCTAAAGATTTCTTTGGAAATGTATACATTGCAATCTCAGTTTTACAAAACTTCTGAGGAAGAGACAAGCAATATATTAAGTAAATGGAAATGACTGCTGTCAACTAATATTTGAGCGTGGCTTTTATTTCAAAATTATCTATTTAGAATGTATAATTATTATAAGAACAAGAATGTATAATAGAAACATAAAAGGTTCCTTCTTCATACCCTCTGCAACTTTGAAGCAATCAGCATTTTAAACTCCTGTGAGAGAGCTGAAGGCATACAATTTCCCAAATTTGTGCATTTACAGCTTCTTTTAAAAATGTAAATCAGCAGTTCAAAAATAAGCATATCATTCCCTTAAAATAAGACCCATTTAAATGTTTTAATATTCAAGAAAAAGTACCATACCATGCTTGAGGTTTTCACAATAGGGATTTCACTTTCAGCTCTTAACTGGCTTTCTATTTCATCCCAATTCCGATCTTTGTCTTTAAACAAGATTCTATAAATCAAAAAACATTAAGCATTTTACTTTCCACATTTTAAAAACCTATTACATTTTAAACAATAATACAACAATCTATCTTTCCAAAGCTGCAAAGGATAAAGAAACCACTAACCATTACATGAAATATAAATTAAATACTGAGTCAGTATCATCATAAACTCATTTATGTGAGAGATCTATATGACAAAAGCAACTGAGTAAACCCTTTCATATTTATCTCATTCTTTATTGAAAACCAAGTACAAAACAAACGTTAAATGATATAACCCCCCAAATTTCATCTAATATTTATAAATTAACCATATAACCACTACTTACAATGAAAACAGGCTGAATTGGGTATGAGCAATTGAGTCTGTTAAGACCTCTTATAAAAAAAGAAAAGGAATCTCATTGAGCTAAGTGTGAACATTATTTTAAAGGTTGAAAATTGGAGTACTTACTGTACTTTTCTTTAAAAATATTAATTCATATTAATATATTTGTACATAATAACCTAGTAGGAGTTAAAACTCTGATAAAAATAACTGCCACTAAAGGTAATTCTCATGTTAGAAACTAAACTCAAATTTTATCTTAACTCATAAAATAAAGTGCCACAAATTTTTATTTGTCTTTCAAATGTGGTGGTCTTCTGTCCCTTATATTTTGGAATCTATGAGACTTGAGTTAGTGTAGTTTTACAAGCAGTAAATATCACACACCTTTTCTAAACTTCTTCATTGAGCCTGAAAATGTACTTTAACTGCCATATATAAACATCAACACTGTACAAATAAATTATTACTGTTGGAAGCTGATCACTAAGTGGTAAACTAACTTACATTCTTATTTGTATTTCTTCAGAGATCAATATGCAGGATTCAACTTATTTAAATATGTGAAATTCATCAACAAATCAAGCCTGGAATATCTCCAATTACACACCACCATGGTTAAAAAGGCGATAAGGGTGTTAAGTTTTCTAAACCCAAAAGACTGAACATCCTTGCTAGCCATTTAAGAGCTGTTATTCTAGTTACTAGGATATTAAAGCATTTAAGTAATTACTATGTGCTTTGTAAGAGTCCTTATAGCATTTGTATTGGTGGGAAGCAAAAACACAATGACTATATTGTGGGCAACTTAAAACTGCAATGGACTCTTACAATACAGGAAGTCTGTGCTTAGCCACAGAGTGCTGAAAACAGTGAATTCTGCCAATGGATAGTTACTGGGTATAATGCCTGTGCTTCCCTAGCTGTTAAATCATGCACACTTCACCTTTGGTGAAAATGCTTAGAATGGTCAGCGGGGTTCTTAAATCTCCTGAATGTTTCTCTGTCTCTCTTGTACACACACACACACACACACACACACACACACACACACACACACACACACACACACACACACACACACACACACACACACACACACACACACACACACCACACACACACACACACACACACACACACACACACACACACACCACAGCCCCCGAAGTTCTAAGCCACTAAAGAGATTTAAAAAAAGTCTTATTTTAAGGATGATCTGTACATACATACTGTGGTACAGATTTAAAGCCAAACTTACCATTTTGGCTTTATGAAGTGAACCTTAATATAATACTTAAAACTAAGGGAGCAGAAAACTAGACCAAGAAACTTTAGACTAGGCCATTGTGGTTTCGAAGTTAACTGTTTTTGTTCAAAAATCATTATACATCTTTTTCTGAAACATCTTTCAGAAAAAGCCAAAGCTCTCAAGAGATCATGTTATATTATGGATTCAAAATAATGGTCAGATTAAATGCCAGCATGAAAATTCATTAAATTCCAAAGCTAGTTTCATTCAATAATTTAACTATTAAGCTAAAAATTCTTTTTGATAAAGCAGTTGGTTTTAGGGAAAAAGTCAGGCTCATTTTCTAAGTTGTCCACAATCTATTCTCTAGCATGGTTCCCCATACAGGCAAATTCGGGGTTGCAAACTGGTGGTCTACCAACTCAGGACCATACTGCACAACTGGAGAGGGTCACTTTCACATGGAATATAATGAGAAGGCTGCAAAATAGTTCCCGTAAAAATACTTTTGTGTGCCTAGAAAGTATTCCAACAATTTAAATAGACGTATCTTTAGACAGGTCTGGGTAGGCACTTGCCTTTATAGCTCCTGGCACAAAACCTAAAGACCAGTCATTCCTCAAACCACCCTGGCATCTTCCATACAAAAGGCTCAGGCCTCTATCCCTTAGATTTGCTTATCAAGAATTATACTATCTTTGACTACTACCTCTCCACAAAGCCTTCCTTCCCTGACTGTCCTAGGTATAAATGATTCTTCCTCTGCTTTTACCTCTCCCTGGGCACTCATCTATCACATGCTATTTGTGTGATAGTTAATTATATATATGCTTCACCTTGCCAACCAGATTGTAAACTCAATAAAAGGGATGATGTTTTATCTTCCTATTATCTTCCAGAATAAGAGCCTGACACAGTGCTTTTCACAAGTAAAGCTCAATGCTCAGACTGAAGGAAATGAAATAACATCAAACAAATTCATTCAGGCAATTTTACTTATCTATTTTTTTTTTACTTTTTTAAATTCTAATTTCTGAGACAGTAATATCAATCAGTCATGTTCTTTGGTCTCAGTTTTATTAAAATGTTAAAACTGCAAAAAATTTTTTTGAAACTAGGGATGAGTTTAGTGCAGACTGGAAGATACTTTGCAGGAAGGAATAGTCAACAGAAAGAGAGAATGGCACAAGGCAGACACTCTACAAAAATCTGCTGAATGAATGAATGGGTGGATGAGGCAGAGGACATGTATTTTGGTAGGTGCATGAAATAACTGGGATGCCCATTTATAGGTGACAGGACCTTGAGGTTTTCTAGTTGGTAGGTCATGCAACCACATGAGGCTTACATGGTATTTTCGTGGATAACACTGGTGTATCAAGAGTGTCCATATTTAATGTATTCATTTCTATGGCTCTTTTATGATAAAGTCCAAACTCCTTAACAAATTCATTCTAACTGGGTCTGTCCTCATCTCTCCAGTGCCATCTCTCATCATCCCATAAGCCCTCTCACTTCACCCAGTTTTTGACTAAACCATGTAAAATGTAGCTATATGAGCCATCCTTCTAAATTTACTGGAAGATAAAAGCAACCCAATTTATAGGAACTTAAAACATATTTGTAAATGTTTTTTTAAGAACACCTTAAACACAGTATTTTTAAAAGATACTTTTGAATAGTTTCTGAAAAAATTATCTCAATGACTTCTCTTAAACTAGACAGTTAACCTTATAATTCAATGAAAATGATGTTCAATGTGTGTTTACAGTGGTTGTTGATACTCATTAGACACTGAGGAAATGTATTATTTCAACATAAAATATAAAATTATATTTGCATGGAATATTACAATGGACAAACCATGTCCAGACATGACTTCACTGTATTTTAAAATTCTAATTATAGGAATTAGTAATGTTATAGCATGAATGACCTTCTGAAGTATTTTTACATAAAGTTGCCTTGAGCCTTCTTTTATACTCTTGAGCCCTTATTTGATATTCCTTAAAAATGTACTAGACTCTCTTCACTTTGTCTTCTAGAAAAATATTAAGTTTTCATTAAAAAATGAGTAATATAATCTATACTATCTTGTTCTTTGTTTTACTTTTAAATTTAACTTTTTAACAAAATACAGAACAAGGTTAAAAAATACAAATATTTTAGGGAAATATAAAATATCTATTATGTGTATATACATGCATGTATATATACATATATTTCTTCCTTCCAGGTTCATTTCTCAGAGGTTTTACAAATGAGCTCATAATATAGTTCTTCTTCTACCCCTTGGTCTTTTCATTTAGTATCTTTACTTTTTCAAAAGATTATCAGTGAAGTTTGTCAACAGCCCCTCTAAATTTGATTGGAATATGAGACATACTGCCTTAACAGTTAAAAAGCAAATGAAATGTCTGGCTTTTTAAAGGAGCACTTTGTACATGTAACTACTCTTAAAAATTATGTTAACGACTACCATTATGTTGCCATCCACTGTTCTTTCAAGATAATTTACCCTTATCAATTTTCACATCTCCCTATTAATTTTCTACAGAATAATGATTTAATATTCAATCATTAACAAAGTTATACAGCATATTCTAGGCACTTTATAATTAAAGACCCCCCCACCCTACTGATCTCATAGAATTTACATTCTAGCTCATTCATCTAAATAAACTGTATTAAATTAGCTGTTTCTGCTACATACATGTGCTTTGTCTTAATTTCATTATTTTGCTTTAATGTTATCTATAATTTACTACTCACAATTTATATTTCATCTAAGCCTACTCATTCTTATTAAAATCACTAGTTACATAAAATAAGTGTAATAACAATATAATTTCCTTGGATTCTTTCTAAATTAAAAAATGTGCACATTTTAAGGTTCATAATTGCTTTTAAACAAATTAAATTTGTTGCACGCTATTTATAAATACACGTTTTATAATTTCTGATTGGCCTTATTATAAGTGAGTGTATTGTTTCATTTTAATCATACTCAGTGATTAACTGCCTAGAGCTGTACTACCTTATCAGGGAGGTGTATATGTATCCTACATTTGCTGATTCCTGTTGCTTTCACAAGAGAGCTCGCCTTCACCACAACACCTGTTTCTTCTATGAACTGCTAATACAGCATGTAGCCAGAGATAAATGCAGTCCACTCTTCCCTGTGGTAAAGCCCAAGTGAAAATTTATAGGAAAAAAAACTTATGCTTAACCAATCAGTCTTACACATGAATTAACAAACCTGCAGGGACCACTCACATGCTTAGTTATTAGCAGGAGTCATGTCTTAAGTTTGGCTCAAGTACTCATCCTTTAAGGTGATACAGTTGTTATAATTTGGAATTTAATTCCACTAAAATTATATTCTAAAACTAGGGCATACTGGGAATATTATTAACCCAAGGAATAAATAAGTGAAATAAACACTGATTAAAAGAGTCTTACATGGGAATAAAGTCTCCAAATCCAATCATGAATTATTTTTGGCTGCATATTACTTGTGCAGCACCTTTCTGATGCCTCACAACTGACCACAGAATGCAGCAGGTAAGCAGACGTTGAGTGTTGTAGGAGTTTACAAGCTATCTCCTTTACTGTAGAAGGATGAACTGAAGTTTGAGATCTTAGGAAAGAGGCCCCAACAGTCTGTTCATTTAAAATATTTACTATTGTTTTGTGAAAGGGTAAACTGTTTCTGATTATTGATGAAACCAATATAAGTGATTGTATTGTTGACTCTCAATTATAAAGGGGCTGATTATCCAGCACAATTGTTTCTCTTTTTGTCTCCTTCATGCTATCTGGCTTACGGTTATTGTTTATATCTACAAGGAAGGAACATGGAGGTGGCAGCAGTTAAGATTGAGCACCACTGACTTCACCCAGCTTCTGCCAGCTGTGGCAGCAGGCATGCAAAAAGTGGAACAGGCGGGTGTGAACAACAGAAGCAAGGATGTTAGAGTAACAGAGTAGTACCTGATCTTTCCCGCCGTCTTATCTATTGACTGTCTTATCTTCTTAGAGAACTGAAAGACCGATGACAGCAGCAGATTATCTCCCATGACCTGAAACAGCCAAAGAAAAAACTACATTAAAATATTACCACTGTACTGTGTAACCACCAAGAACACTAGTCACCGCTCCTCATATTTAGGGGCACTTAGTATTTATGCTAATTTTAGTAAAAGATCAAAAAAGAATGTAATTGATGAATAACTAAATTGAGAAACAAATAAATGTTAACAAAGGAGTTCCTTTTTATTAAACAGCTTATCAAGTTTCCACATTATTTTGGTCACATCGCTTTCCAAAATCAATCCATATTATCCTATCTTCAATTACTATCGTAATCCTGCCTCTCCTGCAAACTAAATTTTAGAATACTAAAATTTATCTATTGTTTCATCAAATAATATGAATATAAAGACCAAGAATATAGGCCTTGCTCTACAAAGTCCAGTGGGAGAGAGAATTTTTGAAAATTCACTCAAAATAGTAAGTTTTTATGATGGAGGTTGGTACTACACAGTTGAAATTTAAGGGCAAAACTAGGGGTTAGTAAACTTTTGGAAGGGCCAGTCAGTGAAGGTTTTTGGCCGTATGATCTCTGTCACAACTACTCAAGTTTCTCATTGTAGCAAAAGCAGCTGTAGACAATGTGCAAGCAAGGAGGCACAGTTGTATTGAAATAAGACTTTATTTATAAAAACAAGCAGCAGCCTGATTTTGCCTGCAAACCATAGTTTGCCAAGGGCTAAATCATAAAAGGCACAGCTAGCACAGAACACAAAAAAGGATTGAACTTGGGACAAGATGTGGGCTCCAAAATCAGCTTCTTATATCCGAACTGTACCCAGACTCTGCAAGAAAATCCAGGAAATGAAGAAATGGCCTTGGATATTAAGAAGCTTTAAAGACCAGTAGGGAAGATAATACTAATACATAGGAAATACTGTTAAGTCTTTTACAAGAAATAATGTAAGTGCTCAATTTTGTGATTTGGTGCTGTAAGGATTCCAATGAAAGGGCACCAGTGAGTGTGACATCAAAAAAGCATCATGGAAAACTAGAACTTGAGAATGACAAGGATTTGAAGTTAGAAGGGGACAAAGGTTACTTTGGATGTGAGAAGTAGCTAAAGGTAATGAAAGGCTAAATAAGCAAAATGGCATTTTGTGGCCTCTAGGAACAAGAGTGGAAGACACATATTAATTAGGAAGGAGTGAGAAACAGCACAGTAGTCTAAGGAAAGATGGAAAGATGAAAACACAGAACAGGATCTCTCTCTTTTCTACCCCATAAAGTGCAATTCAGAGTCACAATGTAATAATTTTTTTTTCTTATGACAACCTTGAGATAGCTAACAATCTAGAAGTTTCCATTCCCTTTAAAAATGTAACTTTTTCCACATAGCTTTAATACATGTAGAAGAATTTATCTTCCTAGACATTTGAACAGAATGAATATGAATGAGATAAGAGAGTAGGCCCTGGCCGAGAACAACAAATCAACTATCAGGCCAGGACAGAGAAAGTGTGCTTTAAAAATACCTAGTATATTGCAATTGCAACTCTGAAGCTAGCTACATGCTTCTACATCATATGTATTTTTTCCTACCTGGTACTACTGCAAACACACATATTCTTACATACTAAATTTCAGCTCCTATTCCTTAAATCCAGGGATCCACAGGTATACATATCCACAGGTAAAAAGAATTAATCATAATTCTTGATTCATGACATACATCATTGGTTCAACATAGACCATTGTTTCTTTCTCTTTAATAATATAACAAGGACTTATGAATCTACCACCCAAAACAAAGGCCAGGACCTAACAATAACCAATGTGACTGAAAAAATATTGTTCAAAAACATTCACTTCCTCCACCGTCTCCATTACCATGGGAGGAGGATGCTTGCCTTGACCTCGGCCATGTGACTCGCTTTCACCAATGGGATGTTAGCAGACACGACAGTAAAGACTTGATATGGGCTTGCATGGCGGGGATTCCTCTTATGTTTCTGATAAAACCATGGCAAGAACAAGCCCAAGCTAGTCCACTGTTACAAGCAATATGAGACACATGGATTTAACCTGGACCCAACCTACAACTTTTAACTGTCCAGCTGAGCAGTGCCAGTTACCCCACAAGGGTGTGTGATAAATGCTTATTGCTCTATGCCACTGAGATCTTTATGGTTTGTTATGAATAAATAGACGGCTGATATAACCTATTTCTAGTCATACGGTTTCCTCCATTCCATCTCCCTGCTCCCTTCACCCAAGGTAAACAATATCCTGAGTCCCTTTTATCATTGCCTTCCTTTCCTTTTTGTATAACTTGTTTGATCTATTTCTGTCCTAAGTGTATATTTTCATTTTCAAAAATTTATGACAAAGAATCACATTATATATAATCTTTTCAGAATTACCTTTTTCATTTAATATTATTAAAATTCATCCATACTGTGGTGTATTGCTCTAGTTCATTTGTTTTCATTACTCTGTAAGTGTTCAATTTGTGAACATACCAGTTTATACATTCATTTTTCTGTTGACATAAAGTTAGATTGTTTCTAAGTGTTTGTTACTGACCACAGTGCATTATAATATCCTTTTGCATGACTTCTATGGTCAAAGGGAAGGGGTTTCTTTTGGGCATGTACTAGCAAGAAATGGCTAGATCATGTGATATGTTTATGAGCAGCTTTGGGAAATAATGCAGAACTATTTTCCAAAGTGATTGCACTAATTAAACCTCCACAAGCAACATATAAGAAAGCCTATTTATCCATATCTCCAACACTTAAATTGTAAGACCTTTTAATTTACTGCCAACTATATGAATGAGTGTAAAATCATCTCTTTCTATTCTTGAAATGTATTTCTCTGAACACTCATGAGGTTGAACATTTCTTTGTATTCTGTAGGCCTTAGGTATTTTCTTTTCAGTGAAATGCTGCTCATGCCTTTTGCAGATTTTTCTGTTGTTGTTTTTGCCTTTTTAAATTGATTGGTAGGAGTTCTTTATGTCTAAGCCTTTGCTGGCCACATGTTTCACAAAAGTCCTTTAGTATATTCTAATTTATCAATCTTTTATTTTAAAGTCAAAGCTTTTTGTGCCTTTTAAGAAATTGTTACCTATTATAATATTGAAAGATATTTACTTATAGTTTTTACTAAAGGTTTTAAGGTTTTGCTTTCATTCTTTAGGAACTTAATTCATTTGGTGTCAGTTATTTGTATACAGTTCTTCCTTTTCCCTCCAATTGGACATGCCTCCTTTGCTGTTATGTAAAGGTTTATTGTTTATTTACCTCATCCCTGCTCCAGGTTCTTCGCCTTGTAATTGTTAAGTGGTCAGGTGGCTCTGCTGGTTGAGGTCTTGGATCACTAGACCGACAGTTGTTTCCTTCTGGTGTTTTAGAATGAACTAATGGAGGGATCTTTCGGAAGTTGAGGCTTTCATCAAAAACACGATCAACCAACTAAGAAGACAAAAGCAAACCCTTATGAGAATAATTTGGAAAAGATAGACACTGGCATTATAATTTTTATGATTAGACAGAAGTTATCCCATTCTTTGGTAGTAATAGAAGCATGACATCTTCAATAAACCAATTACTCTTTTTTTAAAATAAGTACTTCAAAAGTGTCTATATTTTATAAAATAGATGTTTATCCACATAGATTTTATTTTCAAAATAAAAAATATGTGACTACATTAAATTTGACTCTTCTATAAGATTTCTCCCAACTGGAAAACAGATGGTAAATAGAAAAAAAATCTGAGCAATGTAGATGGACAAGGAGTTCATTTTACTCACATTGCCTTACCAGTGTAAAATAATGTTTCTTTTTCTTTTAGTTTCCTATTTTCCCTTTTTTCCCCAAATCCAGATGCCAGATTTCTTCATAGATAATATAAATTGCCAATTCCAATTAAGTTTACAAAAGGAAAAAAATTTTAAATCCACAAAATTAGTATTTTGGTCTTAGATAACTTTTATCAGTGCTACAGGAATTACATATTCTAGTAAAAATGATATACTGCCATCTACAGTGCAAATTATACACATACAATATTAAGTAACTCAGGTTTACTGAAGAAGGAATAAACTAGTAAAATATTCAGAAATAAAATAAAAAGGAAAAATGAAAGTCTATTCAATGAAATGTCTAAATAATTTTACTGGGTCTGAGTGAATGTATAATCATGTTAGATAAAATTTAGTTAGATAGCTGAGAAAATAATATCTTTACCATTTTAAATGTACCAGAAGAATTGTGTATGTCTTGCCACCAAGAAGATCCTTTTGTTTTTCACCAATAAGGATGATTTATATACATTTACAATTGACCAATGTGGTAACAAAACTCTACACAGATTGATGAAACATTGTTTGCCAAAGTACAATACAAGAAGGTGAAAAAAAAACAACTAAAAAATGACCATTAAAGAACTAGATTATAAAAGCAATGTGACAAAAAGCAAATGAAGAAAATATTATTAGTTTGCCAGAATCAAATCTGTCAAAAAGGCTAGTTATTTGTGGCTACTATTGAGAACACTGCTTTATTTCAGGCTCTGCAGCCCATATAGTCTCTGTCCAACTACTTGATTCTGACATTACAGCACCATACAGTCAAACAGTAATTAAAATGAGTGTGGCTTTGTCCTAATAAAACTTTGATTCATTCTTTCAAATGTCAATCTTTTGCTTATATTTCTGCACCAGATCAAGAGAGCCAACATGGCAGAGCGCCATTAATTTTATATCATATGTTAAAGGCACCTTTCGAGCAGTATTATGCAAACAGTGCCCCTGGACTAGAAAGCAGGAGGCCCTGGTTTTAGAAGGGCAACAGTCTACATGTGCCAACGTACATTCCAGAACTTACAAGAATGTTTTTAAAGTGAATATATGTGTATTGTGTGAGTATATACACATTTCAATTTCTAAATATCCTTGTGTATATGTGTGTGTGTGTATGTGTGTGTGCAGTCATCAATAGAATTGCTTAAAGTAGTGAAAACTGTAGGATTTTTCTCCTTTGCTATTAGAGAGATATCCTAGCTAACTAGCTATGAAAATACATTTTTAACTGGATTATTTTCATAGCCAAGCTTTATGTGAACTTTACAAAATAATATATCTGCTTTTCAGATTCCATTTATACTATTTTAAAGTGAAAATATGCACCAATAATTAGCAAAGTGCTTATTTTAAATTATTTTATAGCTTCATGTTAATAGTAGAACAAACGTTAGCCTTTACTAGTTTTGTTACAAAAACATGAAAGAAATTTGTTAACGCAAAGTTGGAAAATGCATAGCTTCATGCAAACACGGAGGGTAGACGTAACTAAAATAAACTAAGTAAAAAGCTAAAAGCAAAAGAAATAAAGAAAAGGAAGAACCTTATGCATTTCTCCATGAAGATCTCCTACCTCTTCTCTAGTGTCTATGGCAGAGCCAGGGGTGGTGGCGGCAGTGCTTACTGTGGTACTAGGGGCAGTGCCTGACGAAGTCACTGAATCTATCTCTCCTGCTACATCGTTGATTTCCCGAGCAATGAGAGCAAGATCTTGGCTGATCCTGGTAATAATTTTAAAAAAGAAGTTTAATCCTTTTTATGTAACATGACTGCAAACAATCATTAGGATAGAATCAGTTATGTAAGTTGTATACGTAATTAAAGACTTGTACCCAAAACTTAAGAGTCTTTGGAAATGCTATTAACTGTTTGTATATTGAAAATCTTGAGCTCCAAAAACAGAACTAAATTCCACATAATCTGCAAGTTGTCAATACTCTGAGGTACTGGTATGCCTTTAAGATACATTGTTCATGTTGGTGACCAGCTCTGACCTATTACTGGAGTTCTTAAACTTGGGGCTGGTGGGCAGAGTGGGCAGATTTCTAGGAGTCTATGCACTTGGATGAGAAAAAGCAATTACAACTTTATTTTCACTGATCTCTAGCAGAAACTTAGCATTTTTTTCCATTATAAATATAAGCAACAAACAATACTGGTAATAGCAATACTGGTGATTTTGTCACCAACAGAAATTGCATTCTGTTGCTATAGGCATCTCAAAACATTTACAGTCATCACTATTTCAAAACCACAGCAGTCGTTAAACCCACAGCAGTATTGTTCCATTTGGTATGCTAACAAAGAACCATATATTACCATATCATTTAAAAAATATTTTGATAGCTGTACTTCAATGTAATTGCATTTCTTTGAAACGTTAACTTTTTATATTTATGCCTTTATAAACATTCTGAGAAGAGCTCTTGAAGTTTTCCCAGATGGCCAAAAGGGGTGTGTGGTACCAAGAGGTTAGGAACCCCAACACAGCACTTTACAGTGCATATTATGCCACTTGAGAGTTACAGTGTTCTTGGGAGGTGGTACTTCTCTGATATGAATAAGGACATTCAGAGGTGAGTGGCGTGCTTATGGCCACACTGGCTGCTCTCGCCAGACCTCAGTGCCATGACATTTTCATTTGTGTTTTCAGCCACATGGACTGAAGAACTAAATTACTGTTATTAATGATAATCAAAGGGGAAAACTGACTTTTTCCCTTTACTGCTGTTTTTTAAGGAGGAGAAATTTATAAAATCTACCAATGACATTTCTGTTCTTCTCCAAAAGATTTCAATTCAATGAAA
>JAVSCE010017015.1:0-15035 GCA_032199065.1 Smutsia gigantea | reverse complement strand
AGTTGGACCTGGGTTCTGGCAGCCTGCGTGGGTGCTGATGGCGGGGACCAGGACAGGGGACGTGACGGGGGCAGTGGGCAGGGAGTGTGTCTGCCAGGGCGGAGCAGGGGGGGCGGGCTGGGGCCTGAGCTCTCAGGTGAGAGGTGGGCGGGCGGCACCCACTGTATGTGACGCCCCCTTGGGGTGATGGGAATCCTCAGGCTCCGAAGCCGATCAGCCTGCCCTGGGGCCGAGATTGCTTCCAGCAGCAGGATAAACAGAATGAACAAAGCAGAGTGTGCCCACTGGGCGGGCGGCGGGTGCCGTGGGGACAGGAGTGGGCGCGGCCTCCCAGGTCAGCGTTCAGGACAGGTGGGTGGCCTGCCCTTTGACGTCCCCCAGGGGTCGCCCCGGGCTGCAAACAGAGCCCAGGGACACCAACTGGCAGATGCAGTGAATGTGACTGGGTGGTGGGGAGACCAGCTGTGGGCGGAGGCTCTCTGGGGTGGCATCAGAGTCAGACACACCGTGGGGAGGCTGGGCCTGGGTGGGGCAGTGGGGAGGAGGGCAGAGCCGGGGGTGGGGGGGCCAGGGCCCAGGGCAGCCCTCAGGCTGAGGACAGGTGGTGAAAAGTCACCAGCAGGGGACGTGTCTTAAAGGGGTTGCCCTGGCACCTTGGCCAGCGGACCGGGGGGCTCTGCAGACAAGGCCGAGTGCCGGAAGTGGAGGGCTGAGCTGGGAGGTGGGCTGGTGGCCTGCCCTGACCACGTGCTCACAGCTCCCCTGAGCTGGGTAAGGCCCCCAGAACCAAGGCCCTGAGGCCCCGGTGTCTCTGGGCTGCCCCCCACAATTGCTGTCCCCCTTTGGGAGGCACTGATGTCTGCCGACCCCGGGGCAGGTTGTAGGCTGGGGCTGGGGTCCCTGGTGGGCACCTTGCCTTCCCCACAGCCCAAGCCCACACAGCCAGCTGCTCCCCAGAAGCAACCGGCCTCACTGCCTCACCACCCCCAGCCTGCTCGCCTAGGAGGTGGGAGCCCGGGTACCCCATCCCCACAGAGAGTCTGCTCCCAGGGCTGGGGCCAGGGGCCATCAGGATGACATGGCTGGTTTTCTCGGGAAACTTCTCTATTCCAAGTGCCAGGTAGAAACTGCGTGTCCTCTGCCAGTGACTGTGTCCCTGGCCTCCACTTCCTCTGGTGGCCAGGGCCGGGCATGCCCCGAGGGCGCCCACCAGTAGGGGAAGGGCCCTGGAGGTCTTAACTGCAGATCCAGAGCTTCCCCTTCCCGTCCGCCGGGGCCCCTCATGCCTGCTGCAGAAGGCCCCACCACACCGGCAGGGAGGGGGTCCAGTGCCCTCGGGCATGGCAGGTGGGCCCCTCGTGACCTGGGGCGGGCAGGTCCCTGACCCAACAACCACAGGTGCCCGCCGCCCTGCTCAGCCACACAGCACAGGCGGCGTGGCCTGTGGCCCTGGTGCTTGGGGTCTGAGGGGGGCTGTCACCTCCCTGGCCCCAGGTGGGGTCTCTGGAGGTCCCTGAAAGAAGGTGCGGGGCCCTGTCCTCGGTGGGGCCTGGAGCTGGCCTGACCTGTGGCGCAGCCACCTCCCCGCCACATTGTCATGGAGCAGGTGTGCCCAGGGGTGCCCATGTGACCAAGCGCCCACAACCCTGGGGGTGCGGCCTCCTGGGCCCCTCGGGCTGCAGTGCCCTCAGTGTGGGGTCATGCTGTGCTCTCAGATGGGCATGGGGGCACATATGCCAGCTTTGAGGGTGACCACAGCCTGGCCTCCCAGGGGCCGCCAGGGAACCCCACTCAGGCCATTGGCCCCTGGACGTAGACCATCCTGGCCTAGGAGGCTTGCCTCACACATGGGGCTCCTCTCAGAGACACTCCGTCTCTTCTGGAGCAGCCCCGGCCCTGGCTCCACCTTTACACAGGTGTGCTGAGGGGGCAGCGCTCACACCGCACATCCCAGCTCACCATGCACCCCCTCACATGGCCGCAGCTCGGTGCGTTAACTGCAAACCTATGGGGAAGCAGACACGCTTGTGCCTGGACGCTCCAGCCCGCATGGCCTCGGCGGCTGTGGGCACTGCCCACATTTGCGTCATTGGGGGCCCACATGTGTTTCTGCTGAGCCTCTCCAAGTGGACTAGACATCAAAATGTCACCCCTGAGTGGCCCCCTCCTGCCATCGTCCTGCCTCCCAGACGCCTGTTTGTCCACTCACGTGTCAGGAGAGGGCTCGTCCCTGGGCAGCGAGGGCGATCGGGAGCTGCCCACCGGTGCCAGGAGGCAGGGACCCCCATTAGGGCCACAAGCCAGTGAACCCAGGCATCACGGCACCAGCCCCCACTGCACAGACGGGGACACTGAGGACAGAAGGGGCCCTCCCTGAGCATCCGGCCTTTGCCTTCCAGATCCTGAATGGGCCTCCCACACCCTGAGAGTGTTTGTCTGCCTGAGCTGCTCTGGAGTCCACCGGAGCATGCCCCAGGTCAGCAAGGTCAAGTCAGCCCGCCTGGATGCCTGGGAGGAAGCCCAAGTGGAGGTATTGCACAGGACAGGGGAGGAGGGGTGAAGGCGGGTGGGGAGAGACCAGGCGGTGCCACTGCCCCGTGGGGGTCCCTAGCCCCTCTGGGTCATGGACCCCTCCATGGTCCCTTTGTCCCTGGTGCTCTGGGCTCCTGGCCAGGCCTCCTAGCGGCCTGCACTGCTCCTGTGCAGCTGCCCCACGCTGTGCATCCCATCCAGGGCTGGCACTTCATCTGCCGCCCTCTCAGGCAGCTGCAGTCTTAGAGTCAGTGAGCGATGGCCAGAGGGACGGCCAAGCCCTCCATGGGCAGCTCCTGGCTCGGGCCCTTGAACCCCAATACCTGGACTACACAGTACACAGGAACACTGCGTGGAGCAGCTCCCAGCCGGACAAGCCCTCTTGTTCTTCGTTTTTGACCTCTAATCCTTATGGGGAGCCATGAGTGTAAGAAAAGTGAAAATGCTCACCCACCCACCCATCCATCCATCTACTCATCCATCCATCCAACCACAAATGCACCCATCTACCCACCCACCCATCCATCCATCCACCCACCTATCCACCCACCCATCCATTCATTTACTCATCCACCCATCCACCCACCCATCCACCCACCAACCCATTAACCCACCCATCCACCCAACCATCCACCCAAATACCCACCCATCCATCCTTCCATCCACTCATCTTTCCATCCACCCACCCACCCATCCACCCACCCATTCATCCACACACCCACCCATCCACCCACCTACCCACACACCCATCCATCCTTCCATCCACTCATCTATCCACCCACCCACCCACCCATCCACCCACCCATCCACCCACCCATTCATCCACACACCCATTCATCCACCCACCCATCCATTCATTTACTCATCCCCCCACCCACCCATCCACCCACCCACCCATCTAAACACCCACCAATCCATCCATCTACTCATCCATAACCCACCCATCCACCCACCTACCCACCCACCCATCCATCCATCCATCCACTCATCCATCCACCCACACAACAATCCACCCACCCATCCACCCACCTACCCACCCACCCATCCACCCACCCATTCATCCACACACCCATTCATCCACCCACCCATCCATTCATTTACTCATCCACCCACCCACCCATCCACCCACCCACCCATCTAAACACCCACCAATCCATCCACCTACTCATCCATCCACCAACTCATCCACCCACCTACCCACCCACCCATCCATCCATCCATCCACTCATCCATCCACCCACACAACAATCCAACCACCCATCCACCCACCTACCCACCCACCCATCCATCCATCCACGCACCCATCCATTCATCTACTCATCCACCCATCCACCCACCCACCCATCCGTTCATCTACTCATCCACACATCCACCCACCCACCCACCCACCCACCCATCCATCCACCCACCCACCCATCCTTTCATCTACTCATCCACACATCCACCCACCCACCCACCCACCCATCCATCCATCCATCCACCCACCCATCCATTCATCTACTCATCCACCCACCCACCCACCCATCCATCCATCCATCCACCCACCCATCCATTCATCTACTCATCCACCCACCCACCCACCCACCATCCATCCACCCACCCTTGTTTGTTGAGTACTCATATGGGAGGGCTGGCGAGGCTACTGGCCCTGGAAAGCCTTAATTGGAGACGGTTGAGGAGCAGACACACACGGGTGGTGGCCGGGGCTGGGCAGCAGGCAGGGCCTCGCAGTGTAAATGAAGTTGTGAAGGGAGAGGGACGTGGCTCTGCAGGCTGCCCAGGTCCGGTGCAGGAAGGCTGAGGACTGGGTCGCAGGGGGTGGAACCCCAGGGGCTGCCCAGTGAGGGAAGGTGCAGCCTGGAGAGCGGTCGCCTGGGGTTGGGGGACAAGGCTGGTGGCCCGTGGGCGCACCCCACCGGAGACATGACCTTGGGGGCGTCACCCTCCCTTGGGGGCTCGTGAGAAATGCGGAGTCCTGGGCCCCCGGGGACAGAGGGGCGCCGCCGCACCTGCCCACTGCTCTGTAGTTAATCACAGGCGTGAGCGGATCTGGGCGCGGGCGCTGGACCGCAGACGGGGGCGGCGCGCTCGCCCGGACTTCCTATCCCTCCCGCGTACCTTCCCAAGCAGCCGTAGCAGGGTGCAGGCCAGCTGTGCCGCCGCTCGTCTGCTGAGGACACGGTCAGCCGCTCTGTGGACGCGGGGTGCAGCCGCTGCTGGGCAGAAGCGCGCTCCCGGGCCTGGCAGGCGCTCTGCTCTCTGTCCGCAGCGTTTCGCCCGTTCTGGGCTCTGACATCGACGGGCCGCTCTGCTTACCGCGTGGGTGTCGGCGCACGGGGCGCCTGGCTCGCCTCCCAGAGAGCGCCCGCGGCTCAGGACAGCGGCCCTGCGGACGGGCTCCGCAGCCGCCTTGCGGGAGGGGCTCCCTGAGCGGAGGACAGCCGCGGCTCACGAGCCGGCCCCGCGAGCGGGCTGCCGAGCGCAGGCCCGGGCAGATTTCGGCCCACTTGCCGTGGTTCTGCCCTCCCCGCGGTGAGGGCGTCCGTCCACACCCCTGCCGGGCCGGCCCGCCTTCACCGCCCGCTACCTCGAGGTGAGAGCCTGTGTCGCCGCTGAGCCCTGCCCCGAGTGGTGCTGGGCATCTTGTGGCGCGTTTGGGGTCATCCGTGTTTCCCTCCCTGTGGCCCTCCTCTGCACGCCCGGCGCCCTGGGCCCCTACGCGGGGGTCTTGCCCTCGTGGTGCGTGTGGAAGGTGGCTTTTCTGGGGTGTCTCACTTCGCTCATGGGGGTTTTGGCAGTGGAAACTTGATGCAAACGGCTGGACCTTTCCTTTTGTGGTTGTAGCACCCCCAGGTAGGCCTGCTCTGTCGAGGATGATTTTTACTCATGGCAGCTTCATGGAGCTGTAGGGCACACACCCCCTGACTCAGCTCTTCGCAGCGTCCAGCGGAGTAGTCCTCATACATTCAGAGCCACGCGGCCGTCGGTACTGGGCGGTTGCAGAATGTTTTCATACAGGCAAATAACCCCGTGCCTGTGAGGAGCCCCCCACCCGTTTCCCCGCCATTCCCGCCCGCAGCCCCGTTGAGAGTGGACAGGTCTGCTGCTTCCCTGGTGGGTTTGCTGCCCGGGCGTATCACGTCTGTGCAGTCAGACCCCGGGCCTCCTGAGCTTTCTTCTCTCGCGGAGCATGATGTGGTCGGGGCTCCTCCACGTGGGGACAGGTGTCAGCGCTTCCTTCCTTCTTAGGGCTCGTTTCCGCTGTGGGGGGGCCCGTTTTGTCCATTCACCAGCGGTCGGACACTGAGGTTGTCTCCAGCTACTATGGCCGTCGCGCGGGTGTTTGGGCGGATGTGTGAGTGGAGCTGCCGGAATCACGGGGCGGCTGAGTTGGACGCCTTCCCACCGAGCGTGCCCAAGCCCTGCCGTTGCTCCTGCGCTCAGCAGCATGTCTGTCCTTGGCTGCAGCCACCCTGCTGGGTGGGAGGTGGTGTCCTCCTGTGGCTTTGATTTGCATTTCCCTGGTGGCTTGTGACACGGAGCATCTTTTCAAGTGCTTCTCAACCATTTGCATATGTTCTTTGGAGAAATATCTTCACCCGTTTTAAGAGAGGATTTTCCTTTGTATTATTATTATTATTATTATTTTTTGCATTTTATGTGCTGTTTTTCCTTTATTCTATTGATATGGTGCATTACATTGATTTTTAGATGTTAAACCAACATTATATTCCTGGGATAAACCCCATTTGGTCATGATAATATTTTTTATAGGCTGCTAGATTCAGTTTTGTTGAGGATGTTTGCATCTGTATTCATGAAAGATATTGATCTGTAATTTTCTTATGATATCTTTATCTCATTTTGGTATCAGGGTAATACTGACCTCATTGAATGAGTTGGGAAGTATTTCCTCCTGGTTGATTTTTTGGAAGATTTTGTGACGGACTGATGTTAATTCTGCTTAAACATTTGGTAGAATTCCCCAATAAAACCATCTGGTTCTGGGTTCACCTTTGTAGAAAGACTTGATTACTAACACAGTCTCTTTATTTGTTAGTGGTCTATTTGGATTCTATATTGCTTGTTGAGTCAGTTTGGGCAGTTTATATCTTTCTAGGTATTTGCCCGTTTAGAGAGGTTATTTAATTTGCTGGCATACAGTTGTTCATAGTATTCTTTTACAGTCCTTTAAGTTTCTCTAACTTCAGTCCCTTCTTTCATTCCTGCTTTTAGTCATTTAAGTGTTGTCTTTTTTTCTTGGTCAGTCTAGCTGAAGGTTTGTTAGTTTTGTTGATCTTATCAAAGAACCAACTTTTGGTTTTGTTGATTTTTCTGTTTTTTTCTAATCTCAATTTCATTTATTCCTGCTCTAATCTTTATTATTTCTTCGCTAATGCTTTGAATTTAGTTTATTCATCTGTTTCTGGTTTCTTTTTTTTGTTTGTTTGTTTGTATGTTTGTTTGTTTGTTTTTTAATATAATTTACTTTATTATCATTAATTTACAATTAAATGTGCAATATTATGATTATTAAACTACCCCTTCATCAGGTCCCCCCCACCAACCCCATTACAGTCACTGTCCATCAGCGTAGTGAGATGCTATAGAATCACTACTTGTCTTCTCTGAGTTGTACTGCCCTCCCCGTGCCCCCCCAACATTACATCTGCTAATCGTAATGCCCCTTTTTCCCTCTTATCCCTCCCTTCCCGCCCATTTTCCCCAGTCCCTTTCCCTTTGGTAACTATTAGTCCGTTCTTGGGTTCTGTGAGTCTGCTGCTGTTTTGTTCCTTCAGTTTTTTTCTTTGTTCTTATACTCCACATATGAGTGAAATCATTTGATACTTGTCTTTTTCGGCTTGGCTTATTTCACTGAGCATAATACGCTCTAGCTCCATCCATGTTGTTGCAAATGGTAGGATTTGTTTTCTTCTTATGGCTGAATAATATTCCATTGTGTATATGTACCACCTCTTCTTTATCCATTCATCTACTGATGGACACTTAGGTTGCTTCCATTTCTTGGCTATTGTAAATAGTGCTGCAATAAACATAGGGGTGCATCTGTCCTTTTCAAATTGGGCTGCTGCATTCTTAGGGTAAATTCCTAGGAGTGGAATTCCTGGGTCAAATGGTATTTCTATTTTGAGTTTTTTGAGGAACCTCCATACTGCTTTCCACAATGGTTGAACTAATTTGCAGTCCCACCAGCAGTGTAGGAGGGTTCCCTTTTCTCCACATCCTCGCCAACATTTGTTGTTGTTTGTGTTTTGGATGTTGGCCATCCTCACTGGTGTGAGGTGATATCTCATTGTGGTTTTAATCTGCATTTCTCTGATGATTAGCGATGTGGAGCATCTTTTCATGTGCCTGTTGGCCATCTGAATTTCTTCTTTGGAGAAGTGTCTATTCATGTCCTCTGCCCATTTCTTAATTGGATTATTTGCTTTCTGTTTGTTAAGGTGCATGAGTTCTTTATATATTTTGGATGTCAACCCTTTATCAGATACGTTTTTTATGAATATATTCTCCCATACTGTAGGATGTCTTTTTGTTCTACTGATGGTGTCCTTTGCTGTACAGAAGCTTTTCAGCTTGATATAGTCCCACTTGTTCATTTT
Source organism: Smutsia gigantea (assembly GCA_032199065.1). Classification (NCBI taxonomy): domain Eukaryota; kingdom Metazoa; phylum Chordata; class Mammalia; order Pholidota; family Manidae; genus Smutsia; species Smutsia gigantea. Next base: position 6,879 of record JAVSCE010017015.1, on the reverse strand, counting down.
TGCTTTTGTTTCCCTTGCCCGGGGAGATATGTTCATGAAGAACTTGCTCATGTTTATGTCCAAGAGATTTTTGCCTATGTTTTTTTCTAAGAGTTTTATGGTTTCATGACTTACATTCAGGTCTTTGATCCACCTTGAGTTTACCTTTGTGTATGGGGCTAGACAGTAGTCCAGTTTCATTCTCTTACATGTAGCTGTCCAGTTTTTCCAACACCAGCTGCTGAAGAGGCTGTCATCTCCCCATTGTATATCCAAGGCTCCTTTATCAAATATTAATTGACTGTATATGTTTGGGTTAATGTTTGGATTTTCTATTCTGTTCCACTGGTCTGTGGGTCTGTTTTTGTGCCAATACCAAATTGTCTTGATTACTGTGGCTTTGTAGTAGAGCTTGAAGTCAGGGAGTGTAATTCCCCCGTTTTATTCCTCCTTCTCAGGATTGCTTTGGCTATTCGGGGTCTTTTGTGGTTCCATATGTATTTTAGAATTATTTGTTCCAGTTCATTGAAGAAAGCTGTTGGTAGTTTGATAGGGATTGCATTGAATCTGTAGATTGCTTTAGGTAGTATAGCCACTTTGACAATATTTATTCTTCCTAGCCAAGAGCATGGGATGCATTTCCATTTGTTAGTGTCCTCTTTAATTTCTCTTAGGAGTGTCTTGTAGTTTTCAGAGTACAGGTCTTTCACTTCCTTCGTTAGGTTTATTCCTAGGTATTTTATTCTTTTTCATGCAATTGTGAATGGAATTGTTTTTCTGATTTCTCTTTCTGTTAGTTCATCATTAGTGTATAGGAAAGCAACAGATTTCTGTGTGTTAATTTTGTATCCTGCAACTTTGCTGTATTCAGATATTAGTTCTAGTAGTTTTGGAATGGAATCTTTAGGGTTTTTTATGTACAGTATCATGTCATCTGCAAATAGTGACAATTTGACTTCTTCTTTACCAATCTGGATGCCTTGTATGTCTTTGTTTTGTCTGATTGCTGTGGCTAGGACCTCCAGTACTATGTTGAATAACAGTGGAGAGAGTGGGCATCCTTGCCTTGTTCCCGATCTTAGATGAAAAGCTTTCAGCGTCTCGCCGTTAAGTATGATGTTAGCTGTGGGTTTGTCATATATAGCCTTTATGATGTTGAGGTACTTGCCGTCTATACCCATTTTGTTGAGAGTTTTAATCAGGAATTAATGCTGAATTTTGTGAAATGCTTTTTCAGCATCTATGGAGATGATCATGTGGTTTTTGTTCTTCTTTTTGTTGATGTGGTGGATGATGTTGATGGATTTTCGAATGTTGTACCATCCTTGCATCCCTGGGATGAATCCCACTTGATCATGGTGTATGATCCTCTTGATGTATTTTTGAATTCGGTTTGCTAATATTTTGTTGAGTATTTTTGCATCTACGTTCATCAGGGATATTGGTCTGTAATTTTCTTTTTTGGTGAGGTCTTTGCCCGGTTTTGGTATTAGAGTGATGCTGGCTTCATAGAATGAGTTTGGAAGTATTCCCTCCTCTTCTATTTTTTGGAAAACTTTAAGGAGAATCGGTGTTATTTCTTCTCTATATGTCTGGTAGAATTCAGAGGTGAATCCATCAGGCCCAGGGGTTTTGTTCTTGGGTAGTTTTTTGATTACCAATTCGATTTCGTCACTGGTGATTGGTCTGTTTAGTTTTTCTTTTTCTTGCTTGGTCAGTCTTGGAAGGTTGTATTTTTCTAAGAAGTTGTCCATTTCTTCTATGTTTTCCAGCTTGTTAGCATATAGATTCTCATAATATTCTCTTATGATTCTTTGTATTTCTGTGGGGTCCGTCGTGATTTTTCCTTTCTCATTTCTGATTGTGTTTATGTGTGTAGATTCTCTTTTCCTCTTAATGAGTCTGGCTAGGGGTTTATCTATTTTGTTTATTTTTTCAAAGAACCAGCTCTTGGTTTTATTGATTTTTTCTATTGTTTTATTCTTCCAAATTTTATTTATTTCTTCTCTAATCTTTATTATGTCCCACCTTCTGGTGACTTTGGGCCTCATTTGTTCTTCTTTTTCAATTTCAGTAATTTTGTCTTTAGACTATTCATTTGGGAATGTTCCTCCTTCTTTAAATAGGCCTGGATTGCAATATACTTTCCTCTTAGAACTGCCTTTGCTGCGTCCAACAGAAGTTGTGGCTTTGTGTTGTTGTTGTCATTAGTCTCCATATATTCTTTGATTTCTGTTTTGATTTGGTCGTTAACCCATTGATTAATTAGGAGAGTGTTGTTAAGTCTCCATGTATTTGTGAGCCTTTTTGATTTCTTTCTAAAATTTATTTCTAGTTTTATACCTTGGTGATCTGAGAAGTTGGTTGGTAGGATTTCAATATTTTTGAAATTACTGAGGTTCTTTTTGTGGCCTAGTATGTGGTCTATTCTGGATAATGTTCCATGTGCACTTGAGAAGAATGTGTATCCTGTTGCTTTTGGGTGTAGAGTTCTGTAGATGTCTGTTAGGTCCGTCTGTTCTAGTGTGTTGTTCAGTGCCTCTGTGTCTTTACTTATTTTCTGTCTGGTTGATCTGTCCTCTGGAGTGAGTGTGTGTTGAAGTCTCCTAAGATGAATGCATTGCTGTCTATTTCCTCCTTTAATTCTGTTAGTATTTGTCTCACATATGCTGGCGCTCCTGTGTTGGGTGCATATATATTTATAATGGTTATATCTTCTTGTTGGACTGACCCTTTATCATTATGTAATGTCCTCCTTTATCTTTTGCTACTTTCTTCGTTTTGAAGTCTATTTTGTCTGATACAAGTACTGCAACACCTGCTTTTTTCTCTTTGTTGTTTGCATGAAATATCTTTTTCCATCCCTTCACTTTTAGTCTGTGTATATCTTTGGATTTGAGGTGAGTTTCTTGTAGGCAGCATATAGATGGGTCTTGCTTTTTTATCCATTCTGTTACTCTGTGTCTTTTGATTGGTGCATTCAGTCCATTTACATTTAGCATGATTATTGATAGGTATGTACTTATTGCCATTGCTGGCTTTAGATTCGTGGTTACCAAGGGTTCAAGGGTTGCTTCTTTACCATCTAACAATCTAACTTAACTTTCTTGTTAAGTTATTGTAAACACAGTCTGATGTTTCTTTCTTTCTCTCCCTTCTTATTCCTCCTCCTCCATTCTTTCTATAATAGGTGTTTTATTCTTTGCCTTTAGTTAGTATTTGGATGGTCTGCTTTCTTTGCTATGATTTTTTTTTTCTCTGGTGACATCTTTTAGCCTTAGGTGTGCTTCCATCTAGAGCAGTCCATTTAAGATATCCTGTAGTGGTGGTTTATGAGACGCAAATTCTCTTAACTTTCGTTTATCTGGAAATTGTTTAATCCCTCCATCATATTTAAATGATAATCGTTCTGGATACAATATTCTTGGTTCGAGGCCCTTCTGTTTCATAACGTTAAATATATCATGCCATTCTCTTCTGGCCTGTAAGGTTTCTGTTGAGAAGTCTGATGATAGTCTGATGGGTTTTCCTTTGTAGGTGATCTTTTTTCTCTCTCTAGCTGCCTTTAATACCCTGTCTTTATCTTTGATCTTTGCCATCTTAATTATTATGTGTCTTGGTGTTGTCTTCCTTGGGTCCCTTGTGTTGGGAGATCTATGAGCTTCGGTGGACTGCGAGACTACTTCCTTCCCCAGCGAGGGAAAGTTTTCAGCAATTATTTCTTCAAAGACACTTTCTATCCCTTTTTCTCTCTCTTCTTCCTCTGGTACTCCTATAATGCGAATATTGTTCCGTTTGGATTGGTCACACAGTTCTCTTAATATTCTTTCATTCCTAGAAATCCTTTTATCTCTCTCTGCCTCAGCTGCTCTGTACTCCTGTTCTCTGTTTTCTATTCCATTAACAGTCTCTCGCATCTCATCCATTCTGCTGTTAAGCCCGTCGATAGCTTGTCTGATTTCTGTCTTGTCTTTCCTCAGTTCCCTCACTTCCTCCCTCAGCTCTTGCACATTTCTCTGTAGGTCCATCAGCATGGTTATGACTTTTATTCTAAATTCTTTTTCAGGGAGGGTGTGCATTTCCATCCCTTTAGACTCCCTGTCTGGGGTTGCCTGGTTGATTTTGGTCTGAACCGTATTCCTCTGTCTTTTCATGGCTGTATAATTTGGTCACTGATAGTTGCGACATATGTCAGCTGGGCTCTTTAAGACTTTAAAAAGAGAAGAAAAAAAAAGAGAAAAAAAGAAAAAAGAAAAAAAGAAAGAAAGAAAAAAAAGAAAAAAGAAAGAAAAGAAAAAACAAAAACAAAACAAAAAACAAAACAAAAACAAAAACAAAAAAAATGCCCACCGGAAGTAGATTCTGTGGGAATGCTCTAGGTGGTGCTATTGCCCCACTATTCCACAGCTGTGACTGTGCCGCTCCGCAGGGCCTTTTATCGCTCTGGCAGGGGTGGGAACGAATAGGAGGCTGTTGATCTCAGTGAGAAGTGTTAAGTATGGCTACGCTTCCTCAGTCGCGAGCTAAGGCGTCTGAAACTCCCCAGGACTCCCAGCCTGCTGTTCTGTGTGTGCTGGGGCGATCCGGCTCCTCCGCAGGGCTCCTGTCTCTTTAAGACCACTGAGGAAAGCGCGCACTTTTTTTTTCCTTCCCGGAGCCGGCTGCAAGCCCCCTGGCGCGTTCCCCGCTCAGATCCTGCCCCTCTGTCTCTCCAATCTCCGCTGCACTGCGCAATGTGGGTCAGCGCTCCCCGCGCAGATCCCCGGGGCTGGCTACTTCGCGGGGTGCACTTCTACTCCCTCCCGGCTCTGAATCCTCTCCTCCCGCCGGTGCGCTGGGGTGGGGGAGGGCTCGGGTCCCGCCGGGTCGCGGCTCCGTATCTTACCCGCCTCTTGGGGTGCCGAGTCCTCTCGGGTGTAGCTGCACGCTGTGCGCTTTCCTGTGTATTCTCGTGTCTCTTTTAGGAATAGATGTCTTTTCTGTGTTTTCGTAGATAAATATAGTGTTGGGAGGAGATTTCTGCCGCCCTGCTCACACCGCCATCTTCCCGGAAGTCCTTTTCCTTTGTATTATTAAATGAGTTTTGTTATTAAAAGACTTCTTCACAGTTCCTTATCAGATATAGTATTTGCGAAGTTTTTCTCATTCTGTGAGTTACCTTTTAACATCTTTAAAAAAAATATTTAAAAAAATATAAAACTACAAGGGGCATTACGATTAGCAGATGAAATGTTGGGGGGTCATGGGCAGGGCTGTACAACTCAGAGAAGACAAGTAGTGACTCTATAGCATCTCACTACGCTGATGGACAGTGACTGTAATGGGGTTGGTGGGGGGCACCTGATGAAGGGGTACTTTAATCACCATAATATTGCACATGTAATTGCAGATTAATGATACCAAAATAAATTATAAAAAATAAAATAAAATAAAATGTAAAAGTACATTTTATAGGAGCTCTTTGTAAAAGTTTTTTTTGAGATGAAATCACATCACATAACATTCACCATTTTAAAGTGAACAGTTGACACTTGAGTGTCACTTAGTGCATCACACACAGACATTTCCAGCCCCCCCCCCACCGGAGGGGACCGCATGCCTGTTCCTGGTCACCTCCCCCCGTCCCGCCCTCCGGGCCACCCATCTGCTTCCTGTCTGAGGATCTGCCTGTTCTGGGCCCTGAAATGACTGGAACCTGCCCTGTGTGGTCTCAGCCCCAGTTTTTAGGCTCGTCACACCTTCCCACTTTCTTGTCGGTGTCCGTCTGTGGAGAGCGGTTGGGACAGAAGGAGCAAGAGTACAGGACAGGACTGATTGTGTTTTTGTGCCTAGTCTCCATCTAAGGCCTGAACCGGGCCTGACTCTGAAAGAAACACTGAAAAGTTTCCTAAATTCCAGGAACAAGTAGCTCAGGAATGCAGGGAGGTCTTATCTCAAGGCCAGCCACGTGGACCAGATGCCCCCAGGCAGATGTGACTTGAGTATTCTATTAATGTCCCATTGTATTGATCTGTGGGCAATACATAAGTGATTGAACTGATGTCCTTGAGAACGGTGTGTGAATCTAATCTGCAGGCAATTCATGTGTATATGATCCCTGCCAGAATAAAGCTTCTTTGCATTCTGCATTCTGCACCACACAGTCTGCCCTCTTGGCCTCTTCAATACACAGCCCTACGCCCCCACTCAGGAACTGTTCACTCCTGCCTGCAGGCCCCGGCATCCATCAAAGCACAGAAATGTCAGACTTTGGCAATGTTCCATTTGGTGTTTTTTCTTTCATTGCTCCTGCTTCTGGTGTCACAGTCAAGAAACTATTCCCTAATCCAACGTCAGGATGCTATCCTTGTAGATCTTCCTAAAAATAATTTTTTACATTATCCCATGATTTGTATCCACTACTTTTATTGTTCAGTTTTGGAAATTAAATCGTTAGCTCATTTGGAGTTTACTTTGTTCATTAGAATGTCGTGTCCAGCTCGGCCTTTTCTCTGGCGTCCCCAGGTTCCTGACCCTACTGCTCACCCACCAAGGGGCGTTTCCCACACTGGTGTGAGCTGCTCATGTGTCCTCACAAGTCTGTGTATTACAGAACCCAGCATCCCGTTGGTTTGCTCCGCGGAGGCAGGCTTTCTGTTCACAGTAGCATCATGACAGGTTTCAGCATCGGGCAGGAAGATTCTTCATTCTCAGAATTTGTAGGATATACTTGCTTGTTAATTTTAAAATGAGAATCACTGCTAGCTTAAAAAAATTCTACTCGTTTTGTTTGTTTTCTTGAGATTTGCAAAAAATATGTGGGCTGTCGTGAGGAGAAAGCATGTTCTCCATCTCCCTTCCCAGGTCTTTGTTCAAGGGCCTGCAGACACCTGTCAGGTGCTCGAGCCCTGTCACCCTCGC
>JAVSCE010017014.1:0-171178 GCA_032199065.1 Smutsia gigantea | reverse complement strand
TCGATCGCTTGTCTGATTTCTGTATTGTCTTTCCTCAGTTCCCTCTCTTCCTCCCTCTGCTCTTGCACATTTCTCTGTAGGTCCATCAGCATGGTTATGACTTTTATTCTGAATTCTTTTTCAGGAAGACTGTATTTCCATCCCTTCAGACTCCCTCTCTGGGGTTGTCTGGTTGATTTTGGTCTGAACCATATTCCTCTGTCTTTTCATGGCTGTGTAATTGGTCACTGATAGTTGCCACGTATGTCAACTGGGCTCTTTAAGACCGCCTCTTGGGGTGCCGAGTCCTCTCGGGTGTAGCTGCACGCTGTGCGCTTTCCTGTGTATTCTCGTCTCTCTTTTAGGAATAGATGTATTTGCTGTGTTTTCGTAGATAAATATAGTGTTGGGAGGAGATTTCTGCCTCCCTGCTCACACCGCCATCTTCCCGGAAGTCCTCGGGAGCATTTTTAAGTGACTTTGAAGGGAAAATCTGACCACCTTGATGGTTAGTCAGACAAGTCAAGCAGTGAGTTAATAAGTAGATCAAATCTTCAAATATGAAAGTGAGCATGCCAGAGCAACCCAAAGATGGCCACGCCAGGGTGTCCAAATCTTGTTGCTCAAAGCAGGGAGCGGTGTGGGAGCCCCTGCGTTGCACACAGCAGCAAGACCTTTGGCTCCGGCTGGTGGTCTTCCAAGAGGCTGTCCGATTAACCTTGATGCTAAGAGTGTGTGTCTTTCAGAAACCTTGCCTCTGCTCTGAACCTTTGCTGGTAGATTGCTTTGGATGGGCCAGGAGGGGAGGCATCTCATTAGCAAACTCTGCTTTCTCCTCCCCCAAGTAATCAACTTTCAGCTATTTTTCTTTTTTAAGAGTAGATGATCAAATTCAAGCTCTCCCCTCCTTGCCCAGCCATGGCCAAATGGTCACTTCCACATCAGAATTCCTCAGGGAAGATTCAGGAACACTAGGATGTGAGAGAGGGGACCCCAGGGCCTTGCCTGGAACGAAATAGAGGTGGAAAAAAATGACTGTAGAAGAAAATAGGACAAATGAAAAGTCAGGCGTGCCTCCTGAGAGACGAGAGGAGACAGCAGGCTTAGCAAGAGGGCCGAGGGCCTGCCTGCAGGAGCTCACGGCAGCTAGAGGCCTTTCCAAAGGCAGGCATCACTTTTGTTCAATATTATGGTATTTTCTGTGCTGCATCTTACCAAAAGTCCATCACGTTTTCTGAAAGGCTCAGACTGGTGAATCTATAGTAAATCAGTTCTTAACAGCTTTACACTTTGGAACAGGGACAAGGGGTAGTGAGGTAGTTGGCAAATGGATGAATCCAGGAGGGCAGCTGGAGACCTGGAAGCATCGTCCTTCCCCAGGGTCCCAGCAGGCACTGTCAGAGCCCAGGTGCTTCCCCCAACATTGGACTGGCTGCCTCAGAAGCCCAGACTCACCGTCCTTTGTCTTGTCACCCCGTGTCTCTATGCCTCTGTGTTAAAATGGAATTCAAGTCCCATCTTCCTCCCTGGCTGTGAGCTTTACTCATTGATTTCATGGAACAAAAAGAAAGATGAAAACAATCAAATCATACCATTCCCACGTGACCTTTTCTCTTCTCATGAGTGTTTCCTGCGCACGCACGTTTGAGTGAGTATGAAAAACTCACACCCCAGGTTGTGACCCTTGCCTTGAATTTCAGAGCAATTGAATTCTGGAAAGTTCACCCGATGAGTTATGGGTAACAAGCTGTCAAGGTAACAATATGGTCTCAATCCCTTTCGTTAAACCACCTTATCAGCCCAAATCCATTGCTTCGTAAGATTTCCCAACCCCTATCATTAATTAACTTAGGGCACCATTAGGGATTTTTTAAGAAATCGTAAATCACCATGAATCTTTCTTTTTCTCTTAAAAACTTGGGCCTAAAGAACAATTTATGTCTATCCACTGAAACAGGAAGGTTGCTGTTTATAGTCCATTTTCCTCAGGAATCCCCTACGTCTTCCTGTAGATGTCTGGTGGCAACCACTTTACACTGCTCTGTCCCCATCCCTGGCACTGCTGTTGCCATACAGGGTTCATCCTGCTGCATTCTGTGATTCTATGTTGTCTTTACTCTTCCAGCCTTGTGATCTCGTGTGTCAGTAGTGACATAGCTGTGGTCATTCACAGGGCTTTGAAAATCCTTTTATCTTTGTACGAGTGTTGGCCATCGATGGTCTTCAGGAAAGTTGCTGCTCGGCATAGTGGGTCATCGTCCGCCCTTCTCTTTCTCGGTCTGTTGAGGTGAGCGTGGACATCCCTTGCCTGACTGTTCAGGACGGTCCCTCTCCCCCCAGGTACTCAGTGTCTAAGTGTGGGGGAACAGGTGTCCGGGTGCCCAGACACCTGCCTGCCCTCGAGACGCCTGACGTCCCTGTACTGACTGCAGAGTGCCCATTGGGGGAACCAGACAGAGATGCTCAAAATATCACCTTGGAAATTCCCCAAATGAGGAGGAATGGGAAGACTGGGGATACGGAGGAACTGACCTGTGTTTCCCTCAACACTGCGCACCAGTGCACACTCCCTCGCATTTCTGAGGCTCTTGACAACTGAATGAACAGTGGGGAAACAATCACTGAACTTGGCGTTTGAAGGCTGAGGCTTAAGTCCTTGCTGTGCCCTTCATTGGCCATGTACCCTTATGTAAATCCTGTCCCTTTCTGGGCCTCAGTTTCCCTACTTCACAGGATCAGACACTACCTAAACTATAATGTGTAATCCAAGTTAAGGCGATGATACTATGGATAATAAAAATATTCGTATTATGGTAGCCATTATGGTAAAGACTCAGTGGAGGGAATTTGCCCCAATACAAATATTCTGAGATATTTAATTCTAAAAGTTTCCTCCATCAATTCTCAGTATATGTTATATAGGAGACATTTAATAACCTTTGTTTAGCAAAAAAATACCATTCCCTAGATCCATGCAATATTGACTGAGCGGCCAAAAATAATTTTAATAATTGCACATACATTTATTAAATACATACTATTGGCCAGACACAGCTCACAAAGCTTGATACATCACATAACTATATGTCAAATTATCTCTAAAGAACGTAACATTGATACTATATTTAAATATAAAATTAAATGTCTTTGAGTATAAATGGGTAACAGTCTTCTAAGATAGGTGCTGTTGTTATTTCCGTTTGCAGATGATGAAATTGGGGATTTGAAAGTTTGAATAGCTTTCCCAAATATCCATTAAAGGCATTTGTTTTAAAATATAATAAGTGTCAATTCTGCAGTAGAATGTAAATGTTTTAAAATAAAACCGGTGAGTTATTTGAGCGAGAAAACACTTGTCTTGTGTCTAAACACCCCTGGTTGCTTCCCGCATAAACACTGAGTGGTGTGATGTTGGAATTCCTTTATGATAACAGATGGGCGTTCCTGAAACTATAAAGTTATCATCATGTGTCTCGTTCTGAATAAAGTGTGTGAGCCCAGCCAAGGCCCGAGGTCCCCCGGATGTGTGTGTGCTGTCATGGTCAGTGAGTAGGCTGTAAATCCGTGAGGCTAAGGCCAAAATCAGACTGTTTTACCAAACATGTTTTCTCCCTTCTTAATTGAGAAACCTATGGTTATTTGGATGGAAATTTAATCTGTGCCTCTGATTCATTTACTCATTACTCACTAAATTGCTATTTAGTTCTAGCTACATGAGCTGTTTGAGCCTTCTCTAAAGCTCCTCTAAACTACAAGTAAATTATGGCCACATTCTGTGTGGCCAGTTTGGGTCCCATCTGAAGTGAGCCTGAGCTGGGGCTGGGGGTTCCCTTAGGCTGAGGAGTAGAGGCCACCCTACTTTGTTCTCCCAAAGAATTGCAGTATGGTATTTTAGGAGAAAGAGTTGAACAGGCTTCTTGTATAATGAGGAATGTTTTCTATTTCCTTCCTGATTAGGTATTTGTGTAACTTGTGCAGGAGGCAGGGATGGACTGTGCTGGTTAGGAGCGCAGCCTTGGCACCAGAGGGCCTGGGTTCATGGGCTCTGGGCCGCTTAGCGATGTGTCACCTGGGACTGTTTGTGCAACCCCCTGTGCCTGTGGCTTTGTCCTGTATTAATGGGGGATAACTGAGGAAACATCCTCTCCCAAGGATCTGCCTTCTCCCATCTCACCCACTAGTCCTGTGGCAGCCAAAGCAGGGTTATCTGCTGCAACTGCAAGCCAACAATGTAACATCCATGTGTTGTTTATCATCCATGTCGGGGGCGCTCACGCACATGTTCAGGGGGCCCTGGTAAGGCGAGCGTGCAGAGCACTCTGAGAATGAATGCCCAGTGGTTGGGGTGGGGGGCGCTGTGCTGTCCTAGCGCATCCATGCACCATCTTAAGGTATTCATTTCAGAAACTTTAAAACCAGCCAATGGCCAAAGGAAACTCCACAGGTGTAATCGGCCAGGAGCTGGAAGGTCTTTATGCACGACCGTGCCGTTTACCACTTCGCCCCCTTCACCTCCCACCCTCCAGAATCCATTTCTATCTTCTTCAAACCATTGATGCCCCAGCACCTCCCTTCCTGTACACAAGGACTCTGGCAGCTGGAATAGTGGCAGAACACCCCTCAGTCTCTGCACTGAGAGCTCACCACCCTGCTCCCACTGCCACGCCGAGCTGGCCCTGTGCCGAGTGTCCTGCAGTCGGAGGCAGAAGCCCAACATCCCGACGGGGATTCTCTCCCTTGGTGTTGCATAAGGAAGTCTCTATTGTGAGGCAGTGCCAGACAAGGTGAAAGGGGTTGTGGAATCTCAGGTTGGTTGACCCGGAAACCCCTGCCCGAAGCTCAGAACCCTGGCTTTTCCGGTGTCTCCTGCTATGCAATTAACCAGCCACAGCCCCTGGACATGTGAAGTTTTTACTGTCCAGTCTTTGTCCTTGTATTTAAATTTCTCTTATGGATAGCCTACGAAGTTCCTCAAAGAGGAGTTAATTCCTCTGAGCCCTACCCTCCTAGCAGAATGCCTGCCCAGGATAGGTCCTTAGGAAACATGTACCTGATCGATTCATCTGTTTCCCTCCGTCACCAACAGCGTGGTGGTGTTCACATACGCGTGGCATAATTTGGGCATGACACAAAGCTGTTCACACCCATTTCTTGGTCTCATTCGGTGTTCAACAGGAATAAAAGGAAGTGGCAGAGGGTGGAAGAACGGTCCTAGACCACGGTGGGTGAGGGCAGCCATTGTTTGTATTCAGAGAAGGTGCAAACACAGAGACATGGTGATGAAGTAGCCAGGAAGAGAAATGCGAGTTCAATGCGCTTGGGATTGACCCTTTCCGTTTTCAGCCTCATGGCTTAAATTTGCATAATTCCTTTAAAAACAAAAATTAATTATTTATGACTGTAGCTTTTAACCAAACTGTGCATTTAAAGTAATCACTCTGGGGGATTTAAATAAAATCTTTTCTGTAAGCAGTTTATGCTCATTAGAATGAGAAAACTGTTGGTTTATTCAATTAAAAGGACATTATTGCCAGTTTAGAGTCTCTTTTTTTTCTACTTCAGAATAGAGGGCAGCCATATTGAGACAGATGGGACTTAATTAACTTGTCTCAAAAGTGACCAGATTTTGCTTTTTTTTTACTTTTAAAGATGATAGATTCCAAAAGCCTTTTCAAAAACCACATCACTATTTTAGAATACTCAGGAAGTTCTGCCCTTTACTCCGACAGACAGCGGGGACAGAAATAAGTTTGTTCCCTGGTAAACGCACAGGACTTCTTCTCGAGCCCAGCACGGATCAAAGAAGATGGTTCGAACCAAAGCTCTCCCGTATTATGATCTGTAAAAACACAATCATTCCACCTGTCGCAGGCCACACCATTCACATAAAGAGGCTCTTCCAGTGACGCCTACCATGGTTTCAGGATGGTATTGTATTTCATGCACTACTTAGTTCCCTGGGTGTCTGTGGTCCATGATACATGCTGGGAAGCTTGACACTGGGGGTGTTTGCCCAGAGCATAGCAGGTGTGTGGGTCCATGCTGGGCCCTCCTGCATTTTGGGGTAAAGTGCCTGGAAGCCATAGACCTGCTTCCATCCCAGAAGCAAAACCCAAAGCTGATATGAGCAGGACAGGCAGCCTTAGTTTTAGGGGATAACGGGGAGCATGCGGGATGGATTGCTGGAGACCAGCTTGCTTTGTGAAAGCCACTTGGGTTTTCTGGACCTCTAAAATAAGGTGCTTGAACTGAATCACCATCTTTTTTTTTTCTTCTTAATTAGCTCATCTCTTTTATCCACATGAAATTATAACAGCGGCCCTAAGTAAAATAAATTTAAACAGCTCTGATTAAATTGGAGCCAGGGTGCTCAGTCTCTCTGGTTCACCCAGGGTTCCCAGAGTTTGGGGGCTCCTTAGAGAAAAATTCATGAACCACTGGTATAGAGAGTTGGTAATGTGCTGTCTCAGTGAATCAGGTCTCTATGGCTGTGACAGAAACCCAGCTCAGCCAGACTTGTGGGATTAAGGAGAATCTGTGGAATCATAAAACTGAAGTGGCAAAGTATAGATCTCTTGGGGCTGGATCTAGGTGCTCAAATGCTGTCAGGAACATGCCTCTTGCCATCTCTTGGTTCCGTTTTCCTCTGTGTGGCTTTATTCTCAGCTGAGACTCTCTCCTTGCGGTGTCAAGACTGCCACCAGCAGCCCCGGGTTTGCATCCTATAAAGGAGCCTGTTGTCTCCAGAAGAAAGAAGTCTCTTTCCTTATGGTTCTAGTGGGAGGCCTGTGTTGCCGCTCATGGCTTCAGACAGGTGCTCGTCCGGTCCCAGGGGCCACCAGAAGGTGGGTTCTGCTTGGCCTGGTGTGAGTCACCTTGGATCTGGGGGAAGGTAGAGGCAGCCCCTGTCCAGCCACAAGAGCTGAGAGTAGGGGATGAGTGTGAGACAAAGCCCATCCCCTACTCTCAGCTCTTGTGCTAGTCTGAAAAGGAGGGAAAGATGCTGCTCGCTCCGCTCCCCTCCAGATCTGTCGGCATCTGAGTCTCAGCAAATCCTGCTACTTTTCTTCTGCGTTTTTAGAGATTTTATTCAAGTCTGGGTGATAAAGGACTTGTACCTCCATGGAGAATGAACTGATATTTGTATAATCGGAAAAAGAACTGATGGGGCAGGGGTGGGGTGGGGTGGAGTGAACAGAGATGACAGAAAATGGAAAATGCCCCCATCTCAGCCCTGCTGAGTGTAGTCATCTCTCTAGGCAGTGAAGGAATCACTTATTTTTGTCCTGTTACTCTGAGTACTTGTTAGGTCACCCCGACATCTCCTGAGCTATACTGAATGGGAGTAAGACAGGTCTTACTCCTCTACTTCCTGTGCTCTTCACAGCTGTCTGGCAAGAGTTCCTTAAGCTCATGTTTCAACCAGCTCTTGTGTAAATGCCCAGAGTTCATGGCTGATGGAGCTACTTGAGCTTTACAAATGTAGACATTGGGGACATATCTTTGCTAAAGGCTTCATAGTGAGCTAGTTTTGGCCATGTGACTCATGCATACCAAGCCCTGACCTCAAGTGTCTTCCTGAGCGAAGCAGTTACCAGGGCCAGATCATCCGTGCAGTGCAGATGGGGCAAAGCTCTGAGCCGGAGCCCTGGTGAGCCAGGTGGCCCACACTCAGGACGCCTTTGGTCTCCATCAGTGTGTGCGGTGATTTTGCAGGGAAAGCTGGGTTGACACCCCAGCTCGGCCACTTGCCACCCACGCTAAGTGGTTCAAGTCACTCAGGAAGTATAGCTTCCTCCTTTCTAAATCAGGGACCATGGTATTTACCTCCTGTCACCATTGCTTGCTGAACACCCCCAAACACAGGGGTGTGAAACAACCATTTTCATATGCTCACAAATGCTATGGCAGCAATTTGGACAGGGGACACCAAGGCTGGCTTACCTCTCTTCCACACCATCTGGGGTTCTAGCAGTGAAGACCCAAAGGCAAGGGTGACTCTGTGGCTGGAGACCAGATGGCCTGGAGGCATCGTTACTCATCGTCAGCAGGATACCTGCACTGGCCACACCTGCACCGTCTTTTCACTTCGCATGGGCTGGTTGAGTTTCCTCATAGTTATGGCTGCTGGGTTTCCAGAGCTAGCAGAGGTACATGACATGTTTATTATCCATCCCTGGAGGTCACATGGTGCTGTTTCCCCTATATTCTCTAGCTTGAGACCATCACAAAGGTCTTCCCAGTTGCCAGGGGTGGGGACATAGACCTCAGTACCTTATGGGACAAGTGTCAACATTATATTTATTATAAATGGAGCATGGCATGGCAGATATTGTTAAGGCCGACTTTGGAAAGTGCAACCTTCCATATGTAGCAAATTATATTATCAATTATAAGAATATCATAACTGTATTCCTATGATAAACACCTTTTGGTCATGACGGGTGTTTGTTTAATTGTTGGGTTCAGTTGCTAACATTTTATTAAGGATCTTTGCTTCTGTGTTCACCATAACCACCACTCTATGGTTTGTTTTTTTTTTCTTGTGATTTGTTTGCCAAGTTTTGATAATGACCATCTAGTAAAATGAGTCGAGATGTATTACTTTCTTTCTTTATCTTATGAAAAAGATTGTGTAAGGTTGCTGTATTTCTCCATGGATACTGTTAGAATTCACTAATGAAACCATTTGAGCCCAGAGCTTTATTGTGGATAAATCTTACATTCCAGTTCATTTTATTTTGTAGATGTGGGGCTTTTAGATTTTACATTTCTTATATCTATTTTGTTACTTTGTGTTTTAAGGAATTTGTCCACTTCACCTAAGTTGTTTAATTTATTAGCATAAGAATATTCCTAATGTTATTTTTTTTAATGTATTTAGGATCTATTGTGATATACCCTCTTTCATTCCTCGTGCTGCAATTTGTTATCAGTCTAGCTATACTTACAAAAAATTTTTCTGTTGTTTCCAAGAACCAGCCTGTGGTAGTATCAGTCTTCCTCTTTTGTTTGTCCATTTTCTGTTGCATTGATTTTCACTCTTATTTTTAGTTTATTTTCCTCTGATTACATTGTGTTTAATTTGGTCTTTTTTCCTAGTTAAAGCGAAGCTTCAACCATTGTTGATATTAAACCTTTGTCCTCTTCTAAGTATTTAAAACTATACATTTCTAAGAACAATATTAAAGCCACATCTCACAACTTTTGATGTATTGTGTTTTCATTTTCATTCAGTTCAGAATGAAATTTTCTAGTGTCATTATGATTTGGGGATTTTGTGACTCATAGGTTATTAAGAAGTGTGTTAATTTCAAAGTAACTCCAGGTTATACTAGATAAATTAGAAATCAGTCACAGAAATATGATTCTCTTGTAAGACAATATATCCTATGCTTTTAATAATTTTTTTTCTCCTGTCACTTGTTTTATGGCCCAGAATATGGACTTTGTTAGGGAATATTTCATACGTACTTGAGAAGAATGTGTATTCTGCAGTTATTGTGCATATTGTTCTAGAAATAACAATTGGGTAAAATTGGTTGATAATGTTGTTCAAGTCTTTTACATATTTACTGATTTGCCCCCTAGCTGTTTTATCAATTACTGAGAGAGGACTGTTGCAACCACCAAGGAAAATTCTAAATGCATCTGTTTCATTTTTTATTCTGCCAATTTTTGCATCATGTATTTTGAAGCTCTGTTATTAAGATCATACACTGTCTTCTTGATGAATTAATCATTTTATTATTATGAGATATTTTGTTTATCTCTCATGATATTCCTTACCCTGAAGTCCTTTTTGCTCAATATCAATATAGCCACCCCAACTTCCTCATGAGTATTGTTTTGTAGTTAAATATTTTCCATTCTTTTACCTGTAACCTATATATCTGTTTATTTAAAATGTACTTTTTGTAGACAAAATACAGTTGGATCTTTTTTCTTTTTATCCAGCCTGACAATCTCTACTTTTTAATTGGTGTATTTAGTCCATTTACATGTAATGTGATTGTCTCTATTGTTTGGTCTTACTTCTACCATATTGTTATAAATATCTGTTTATTCTGTTCATGCCACCTCTGTCTCTGTAAACTCTGATTCACTCCTCCTTAATTCAGCACAACTACCAGACTCTGCTTGGTCTCAGCCTTCCTGCTCTGGGGTTTTATAAATGCCTCCAAGTTGCCTTCTTTCAGGAAACAAAGTCTATGCTGATGTTGACCAATATCAAAGGACATTTGTTTTTGTTTTTGATATTCTGTTCACTTATCTAATTGTATCAGGAGGGCTAACGCAGTACTAGTTATTCCAGTGTAACCCACAGTAGAAATTTAGAAATAAAAGATATTGATAATAATTAGCTTGTTTTACCTTCAAGATTATTTAATTGAATTGTTCTACTTGTTCATTCATGTTCAAGATTTAAAAATGTACTGGGTTTAGATTAATTTTATCAGAAAATAATACTTGTCTTTTTTAACTTTTTAAGACAGTGATTTATTAGATATGACATTGAGATAATTTTCATTTAAATATGACCCTATAGTAAGTCAATTTAATTGTGAGGTAGCCCCCTTTTTAGTGATTTTTTAAAAATTCCTTGACAATGTTACCTAAACTGTGTGTCCAGTATAAATGGTAGCATTTTATAGCTAACGTCTTGGCATTTGGAACCCTCTAGTTCTTAAATGTGAATTGCAGAAATATATTGGCCTCTTTGAGATTTGGGCCCAAGTATCACTGATAAGACCAGATTTTTTTTAACTAAGAGAAAAAAAATCCTGTACAATGACACAGGCACACAAAAAAAAGTCACTAGGAAATGAAGATATTTGATAAGAGTTACTCTGTTTAATGATTTCATTGTAAATTAATCAAGACCATAAGAAAAATTCCATTGGAAATGCACTTAGACTTCCAAATTGTAGGAACATGTGTTTGGCAAAATGTACTCAAGGATTGCCAAACCCCAGATTTGGGGAAAGCAGGGAGCAAAGTGTATTTTGAGAAATCATCGGGCACAGCATTATTAGAGCCCTTCCTCTCTAGACATGACCAAAATAAGCCTGAGGTGGTCCGGCAGTCAAGTATCATCAAGCTTGCACAGAGGACAAAGCTCTTTTCCACTCTGCTGGCAAGCAGACCTCTTCATTTTATTTTTACTTTATATTACACTTATTATCCATTAATAGATGGTTGTAAGTTTTTAGGGAAAGACTAACTGGATTATTTGAGTTGTTTATCCTATTGGGTCAAAAAACAGAGCTTGTAGTCCGTTTCAGTTTTTCCATGTACAGGATATAAATGATTCTATTTGGTCCCTAGAGTTTGCCATGAGAATTTCTCATGAGGATCCATTCAGAGCCCTTAGCTCGGGGCCTGGCTCAGTGTACGCACTCAGCACCAGCCTGTGTGAGCTCTTGTCGCTCGTAGGCAGGACCCAGCCTTGACTTGAGAAGTACTTAGATACTCAAAGAGAACTAATCATTCAACACATGGCTGCGGCAGTTCTTTCTCCTTCCAGGTGAACATAAAATATATTCACTGATGGGCCAAGGTGAAAGCAGTATGTAAGAGAAGGAAATGTTTATCAATTTTCATAGAAAAGAACTTCTCATAGACTAGGATCGCAGCTTCTCACATATTAGGATCATAGAGCTGGGAACTGCCTGGAGGACCCCCCTACCTGAGAACATCGACAGAGGATGATGGTCTGTCACTGACAGCTCACGCCTTTTCCCTCAAATGTGTATTTTATGTGTTCACTCTGTAAGATACAGGCTTGATGGATGAAAGAACCGCATAGTCTTATGCCTTTACTTAACAGCCTACGATTTTCATTAGTGGCAGGAAATGGAAGGACTGAGTTGAACCACTGGTTAGAGATGGAGATAGAAACGATGAAGATGATAGAGATATAAACAGAGATTGACATTGTGATTGAGACACAGATAAGCTGTTAGTGAAATGTGTCATTTATTAGGTTGGCCACTAGAAATTATAGCACTGATGTTAGGGTCCATCCCCTGAGTGTATAAATGTGTGTTTACCTTCATTTCTGGTCCCTTTTTTGTTTCTGTGTCAAACACTGTCTAATACTCTTTCTACTGCAGACATGGAGAACAACTGGAGATTCGTTCACTTTACTATTAATAAAGGATGCGTGTTGAGGAGAAGGACTTTCCTTAGGGGCCCAATATTCCCAGTTAAGTTGCTGTACAGATTTCCTTGTGGTTCAACAGTTTGGCAGATCCCTGCAAGTTCTCTCTTGAAGACATCTGTTGAGTGAAGTAATGATTTCATTGCAGACTCTTGAGATTCCATTAATTTTCCTCTGAGGGTTTTTTATGTCTCCTTTTGTGGGACGGGTGGGAACCCATTCATCTGTTTTTGAGGGTTTCAAGTTCTTTGGCTCACATGTCCCCTGATATGGCCTTCCTAGGAAAGCCATTCTGGTCTTTGCTGGCAACTTGGTTCTCTGAGCCTGTGACCCGCCACATCGGCACTCTGCTTTCAGATGTCAAGGCCCGTGTCTCTCCCCGGTGGCTGCAGATCTCGGTTGGGAGGCTGAAAGAAACCATCAGCACCTTCCTCTGTTGAACCCCCGTTGGTACTTCTCTTCCGAAGTCCCTCTCCTCCCCCAACTTTCTCAGTACAGTGTCTCCTTATACGGTCATGAGTTGGCTCCAAGTTCATTGTCTCAGAGGACTTACATGACATGCATAAATTATGAAACATTTTTGCAAATTAAGTTTTAATTAAAACCAGCAGCTCAGAGCATTCAACTGGAAGCAGTCACAATGTTGAAAAGTGACACTGGTAGGGTGGGAGTTCAGGAGGAGGTCTGAGTGGGTTTGCATCCTGTTCAGATACTTCCACAATGAATCCTGCAGAAAGGCGCTTCCTTTCCTATCAGATCCTCTTTAATCTGCACTGATCCCCGGACTGCCACATGGACCAATGTGGTTTCCAAGCAGGAAATACAAATGCATCACGGCACTGGTTTTATCTGGACTTTGCCAAATGTCCTTTTGAGCCCACCAACCCATGTCCTCACAGGGAATCAGCAGGCCCTTGGGCTCCCCCATGGTGCCAGAACTCCAGATAATTTTTCAGCAAGATGACCACCCAAAATAAGGCTGAAGAATGACCATCTTAATTGGAAACTTATTTTTCCAATACAATGCAGAGTTCAAGTCTGATGAGAAACGACTTCTAATTGTGAGAATTTTCAGAACATTGTAACAAGCAAAATGTCTGGGGCTTTCCCCAAGCCGATAGTCCTTAGCTGTATGTAATGTGAGAATTGTTCTGGTTTGCCCATTAATAATCCACATTTTCCAGTGTCCCAAAAGCCGTCTCCCATCAAGTGAATAATTTACACAGGCTTGCTTTTCATCTGGGCAGGGCTGTACAGCCACAGCAAACACACCACATTTTTTCATCTGAGATGAGGTTTGAAAAACCTGACCTTTAGTTATCAGTCCACTACTCTTTTGCTAAATACCCTGGGGGTGCCAGTCTGCAGTGGGCAGCAGAGGGCTCTCTGGAGACTCACATCCGAGCGAGGCTCGCCTATCGGCCACTCAGGGGTTTTGGAGTTGAGTGGTCTTCCTGTCCTGAACTCATCTAGACCATGAAAAAGCTCATGTGTATACTGTATTTTTTTAAATGACTGGAAGATTTTTTAAGATGAGAATATATAGTGTTGGCTTAGGGGTGGTGAAATAAACATTGGAAAGAGAGAATCCTGGTCAGAGTGTAAATTAGGACAGCCTCTCTTGAGAGCATTTGGACTGAGATATGCAATGTGCTTTTAATAACTCAAGTTCTTAAAAAGTTGAAAATGTTTGCAACAGTTTCACTCAAGGATTTACATTATAGGGATGTTTATTATAGTGTCACTCATGTTAGCAGGGAGGTGAATGCAGCCTAGATAACTAATAGTAAGGGATTCAATAAGGAATTTATCATTTATTCAAATGATTGTATACTGTTTGCTCATTTAATGTGATATTAACTGAGATCAACAATGGATGTCAGCATCACAGGTGGCTTTAAATGTCTCCTTTGCCTGTCTTCCATCTCTAGTATTCTATAAGGGACGTGCATTACTTGCATGAATTTTTTTAAAGGAACATTTAAAAAATATTTGTGTTACAAAGAAGGGTATTTCTGCCTGTATTTTTCTTGCTTTTAAGCATACTATTGTAAAAATAAGTTCAAATTCCACCTGTACCCCTAATTAGCTGTTGAGAAATCACTAGAAAATTGTATGTGGTCAGGTGTAACACCCAAACTGGAAAAAGCAAGAAAATTTGGAATACTTAAATACCATTCTCCCCATGAGTGTTTCTAACAGGGTTTGAAGGACTTGTAGGATACAAAGCAAACACTGAACAGAGACTTGAGTAATTTTAAAATAGAAAAATCCATTATATTGTGTCCCTTTGACCGATCCTGCTTTTGTTCCCATCGCCCACTCCGTAGGGTTGTCCCCTCCACCACTGCTCCCCTCTTCCCTCCCCTTCCTCCTTCGTCACCACTGTGAGAAAGAGCCCGCTGGAGCCAGGGGACCCGGGAGGGCGCCTCAGCTGGGGACTGGAGGATGAGCTGACGGGGCGCCCACGTTTAAGGAGGAGACGGAGGCGAGTGGAGTAGAGGATGTCACCTGACACTCATGTGGAAGCCAGGGGACGAGGGCGACAGAGACACTGGGTGGCCCCCTGGCGGTCTGGCTTTTCATGAGGACCAAAACAGCTCTCAGACTTTGGGGAGAGACAGTGTCCTGTGTGCTTCTAAGTTCCCACATGGCCCTGGGAATAGTCTGAGGAAATGACTCCTGAGTATTTCTGAAGCTGACGAAACAGAATGGAAATATTCTGATGCATCCCTTGATGCGTGCAAGTCAAGTCTAGTCGTGAGCATCCCCAGAAGGTACCTAGACACGACCAGCTGCGAGTACTTACAGGAGTAATGAGAAGAACTCTGTTCTCTCAGGATGCCCTCATAGGTCCTGCTAAGCTGGAAGACACTGGACGCTGAGTCCCAAGGAGCAACATGGGGCTCAAACGGCACCCCGCGCGTTGAATCCTCCCCGTGCCACTGCCCTGCCTCCCGTGCTGTTGGCTTCACTGTCAGGCCCCGTCTGGTGGTCTGTCCCCTGCAGTGCCCCCTGTCAGGCTCTAGCTGAGCGAGGAAAGGGAAGAGGGGAGGAAGGGAGAAGGATGTCATTTGGGGTTACTTCTGTTAGCAGACCTTATTACACGGGTTAAGTCCCATGTCCTGAGCCAGTTGCCGTAGCCAAGGGGGCGGCAATGAGTTGATTGGCTTAGTCTGGGCGTTGCTGACATCCCAGAGCTCAGAGCAGAGCCTCATTCCGAACGCGGAGGCGACTCAGAAAGAAAGGGTCGAGGACGAGAGCAGAGACTCACACAGCCCCCTCCCCCCCCGAGGAAGGCTTGCACGCCGAAGGCCCCTTATTCAGGCTTTATGACTTAACTCGCTGGGAAGGAGTGCTGGCTCCTTATGGGGACTGTGACCCCATGTCCATGGGCCCCCCCCCCCAGGGGCCAGGAGGTGGTTGGTTATTAGTACGACCTCTCACACACCATGAGGTTGGGGCCAACCCAGGAGGAGTTACGAGGTCAAAGGGTAAAAACAGCAACCATATGGAACAGCAGCTTCTGTCGGTTCTCAACATGTATTTATTTCATTCAATCCTCACATGGATCCCATGCTGTAGTGTTATTACTGCAAGATGACAAATGAGAAATCCAGAGCACAGAGCTGATACACTGTTGTGCCCGTCCACAGCTAGTAAGTGGGCGACGTAGGATTTGAAACCTGGTCTACAAGACTCTAAGACCCGCCCTCCCCCCTTCCTCCCTCCATCCCACCAACCCCCTCCTTCTTTCTTTCCTTCCTTCCTTCCTTTTTTCTTAACTTGCACTCTCCCACTATCCTTCTAACAAAGATATGCAGAGTTCTTACCAAGGGCCAGCTACGGCCCAGGTCTAGTCCTCAGCCATAAAACATGGAATAAGGTAGATATGGCTCCTAGGTGGATCTTAAATTCATAGGTGGAGAGGTAATAAGAAAGCAGACCAGAAGACTACAGACTGCAGTTTATGCTAAGGCAGGAATAAACAAGCCGATGCCACCGAAAGTCACCTAAGGTTCAGATGGGGACCCCTTCCGAGGAGGTGCCATCAGGGCTGAGACGGGGGGGGGGCGGTTCAGGGAATTGATGGCAGCGGGGGACTGAGCACCAGCCCATCAGAGAAAAAAGCCACCCAAAGACTTTGAGGCCAAGGAGGCTTGGATGACAGGGCCGGCCAAGCACCAGGCTTGTGCTCTGAGGTCATCCTGGATGCAGTAGAGACAAGGGACTCGGGGGAGGAGAGGACGTGGGAAGCAGGAGGGGCGACATGGTGGGCTGGTGCGTGGTGGCCAAGTAGATGGGTGGGGACCGACCCTCCACCACCGCCTCAGATGCGTCGGACCTTCCCCTCCTTGGCGTCGGCTCTGGAGTTTGAGCCAATGAACAGAACTCCCTCTGATATATAGAGGAGTAAGGATCTTTATCCACATTGCTTAATGAAGAAGAATGGAAGGTCATACATGTAAACATGCACCAGAAAAATGTGTGCACGAGGAACCTCTGCTGCAGGCAGGGACTCACCGCTCATTCCTGAGGCCTGAGGCAGAGGGCCAGTTTTACAAATGGAATAAACATATGGAGGTCAGGCTTTTCTTGTTTTACACAGTTGGCAGGAAGACACTCTGTTTCTCGTTTGGTCTTTACATATTTCACAGTGAAATGTGTTGTTTTGATCAACAGATCTTTAATTGGAGTTTCATTTTTGAGAAAAAGTCCACTCGCCTCTGGAAGCTCCATGAGGGACAGCAGTGGACCTCTTGTCGGTGGCCCCTGAGGCTCTGTGTGAACTGCTGGGGTGGAAGTGAAGAGCAAAGACAAAAACACTCCCTTCCCTCGGAGGGGAACTGGCCCCTTTGGAAACACCTTTATTTATCATCATGGACTCAGAGTGGGCCTGGATGTCCTTTGGCCTCACACGTGGCCCCTCCAGCCTTTTCCCAGCCCAGGCCCACCTCCTCACGTGGCCTCTAAATTGGGAGGTGCTGTACAGTGCAGTGCCCGGGCTCGAGCCCTCTCTGCCTGCACTTGCTCCCTAAGCGACCTTGTCTGTCTGCTGACAGTGACCAGGCCACCTACCTTACATCCCTACCTGAAAGCCTAGGAGACACCCTACAATTGTTGGCTTTAGGCAAAACTGAACTCCCGATGTTTTTCCTCAAATATTCTTCTCCCTTCGTCATCGTCTTCTCAGTAAATGGCTGTCCCTTGCTTGCATTTACCTGGCCCAAAACCTTGGATGCCGCTTTGATGTATCTTCTGGCTATGTGACCTTGTAATTTCATCATCTTCAAAACGAGTAATAATAGAGCTTACCTAAATAAGGTTTCTGTCAGTTTTTAAAAAGTGAATATAGTAAAGCATTTAGAACGGTGGTTAGCACGTCACAGTGTTATACTTGCCTATCATTACTGCTGTCCTCAGCATCCTGGTGTGTGCTTTCCATTCCCAAGGTACCCACATAGTCCAGAATGGCTGCTAAAGCCCCAGCCATCACATCTACCATCCTGGCAGCAGAATGGAGGGAACCCTTTCAAGGACACTATATGAAAAACCATGGCTATGTCATTGATCATGACTGAATTACTTAGCCAAACCAAGCTCTAATAGGGTCATTCAGCTGAGCCTGGCTAAAAGTTGGGTCTCTATTACCAAAGAGGGGGCAGAATGGTAGTTACTACAGCTGGCAAGAGCTATGCTACGAGTAGGAGGTCTGTGGTATTATGAAAGGTGTGTGACGAGGGGTGTGATACCAGAGGTCAGACAAGCCAGTGACAGCTGACCAGAGAGGCGGGCGTTTGTTGGGTGAGGGGCCAGGGTCATGAGGCAGAGTTCCAGGCTGAGGGCAGAGTAAGTAAATGTCTGTGACAGGGGAGGGGGTGGTACGTATTTATGCCCCTCTGTACCTCATACCCAACATGCCAAGAAATGGGTCAGGCTGGATTCTCTGTCCCCCATCCAGCTCTCCCACAGGGTGGGGGTGTCAGGATGTCTGTTCCCCTTTCTCATATGGGAGATGCCCAGACAGAGTGGCTGAGAGGTCCCCAGATCCTCCAAGAGCTTGGGGTGGTGCTCGTACCCCCGCTCCACAGGAGGAGCACCGAGAGCCTGATGGTTAAGCAGAGGTGGGGCTGCAGAGAGACTTGACGTCCACCCTTGGCTGAGCCTTTCCTGGCTGGGTGACCTGGGTGAGGTATTAACCACTGCACAGACCATATATTTCTTCATCTGTGAACTGAAGATGATACTAACATGTAACCCAGAGGTCTGCTGTGTGGACAGCCTTGCTCATGATGGCAAAGCCCTTCGCCAAGCCCCCAGTCCTTTGGGAGTGTCCACTGAAGAGTGGGCGCTCCTGTTACTACTGCCGTGGCCATCTTCCCCTCGCTCTTCCCCTTCCTCCTTTCTTGAATGCCAGCCTCAGCCTTCCCACAGGCAAGTGGGAGTGTCACACAGATGCACCCCTCCTGCAGCTTCCGTCTGGGAGCAGCCAAGCCCACAGCGCTCCACTGCTGCTCTCTACCCTTCCTTTAAAAAAGCAGCTGAGTAGTGTGTCCTGGGCTTGGAATCGTGCAGTCTGGGGGCACTAGGCCCGGCGGACCCTTTTGTAGTACGTGAGGGAACAGACCAGGGAGGTGGGGCCTGGCTGGTGGTGCCCAATGGGGCTAAGAGAAGAAAAGGTCTTTGTGGAAGAGCCCTTGCCTCTCCAGCCGCACCATGAGGGGCAGTTCCCAGGCTGGCTTGAGCACATTCTTGGGTGGATGAGACAGCCTGTACACATACAGAAATCTGCACCAGGTGTGTGGGACTCCAAGAGTTTCATGTCCACTTTCTGGCAGAAATGTTTCTTTCTTTCTTGACAGCCATCAGCTTGGGTCATTGACATGGTGTGTCGGGGATTCAAGGCAGCCACCTAAGTTCTCTCCTCCTGGCATCCACCCTCAGGATGCCCTGGAACAAGGTGCCTTCTTTACCACGGTGGGTGCCAGCACAGGCCCAGCTTGGGAGCTCAGAGAGACTTACATGTGGGGCAGAACTGCTCAAGCCCTCAGAGTGCTGGGGACCTAGCGGAGGAGAGACATTAAACAAATAAATCGCAGATGTGCTCAGAGCTATGAAGAAAAAGCACAACAAGACCTTTGGAGGTCATCCTGTCCAGGATACTGTTTGCCATTCCTTATTTCTTAGCCCACAGCAGACATGGCTGTTGGGTTATTACATTCTTTCCAAAAAACTCAGACATAACTTCAGAATCCTTCTCAACATGACCCTCCAGACAGCCATCACTAATCAGTCAGACTTGGCTCCCAAGGCAAAACCTCTTGGCCGTCCAGAATCTGGCCCAGTCCCCAGCCCTCCCTCCATCATCGCTTTCTACAGACAGGCGCCCTGGCCAAAGGCTGGAAGACACGTGCCTCAAGACGCCAGCCAGAGGCCGCGGCAGACCCGGTGTGCAGCCCGTCGGCCTCCCAGCCCAGGGAGCTGACTCCCGAGCAGGGGCTACCAACAATCCCATCTCCGTTTGTTGTGTTCTATTCTGAGGCTCCTTCTCAGAGGTCCGACCTGTTTAGGGCATTGCAGGCTGTAATTTATGTTAGTGAAAAGCCCCAATGAGGAAGTTGCTCTTTGTTCTCGTGAGTTACGTCCTGAGGAAAACACACGTTTTGCGGAGGGTCTGAGGGCAGTGCTAAACCGGAGAGCATCTCCGCAAAGGCCGGGTCTCTCATTTTTCACCCCCAGGATTTCTTCTCATGGACTCAAATGGGTGAATCAAAAAGAGACATTTCCTGCTTGACTGAGGCAAAGCTTCCAAGAAGAGAGAGAGATAAAGGGCAGCCCTCCTCTCAGAGAGGCCCGTCAGGTCCCACAGCTGGTACGGGACTTCGCTTTGGTCTTTATTTTACAGTTCATCACATATTTATAATTCTCATGGCCCCCAAGCATTTCATACAGCTCTGATTCAACACAAATGCTTTCCTGGGGAAACACACATCTATTATTCTCTTAATGTTTGTGTCTCTGAGGTTTCTTTTCCATTGTACGAAAATATATTTAATATTTAGGAGACTTTTCTTTAAGTGATTCCTCATTTTAGGCTCATTTCTCAACTCCTGATACATTTTTTCCGGGGCTCCCAAGAAGCACTGAAGGAACCTGTGAGCTTCCTTTTTGTTAGTGGCAGTCCTAGGTAGTAGGAAAGATCAGAAAAGCATGTTTGTATTTGTCTTAACTTCAGAGAACTTCCAGAATAAAATAGCTTAAAATATGAGCACGGGAGAGGCTAGGGTCTGCCCTTCATGGACATTGTTCAGACCATTCTGGAGAAGTCTCCAAGGTCCCAGACATCTTTTGTTTGGGGTTCATCTCTTCTACCCTTTGCTGGGCTCCGTCCACAGGGCCTTGGGATGAGTTCAAGAAAGCCCTGGTCTTACACATTTGAAGAGAGGACTCTTTCCAGGGTAAAAAGCCTGGGGAAGGCAGAAGATTCAGGTGGAGAACCTAGGATGTCCCACGTCTTCTACACTTCTGATGTTATGACCTAAAGAGGCAGAAAGTCTGCAGTCCAGTTCCCAAGCAGGGTGTTGGTGGCCTTTATGAATCTGTGTGGCCTAAAGTCAGGCAGCCCAGCTGTACAATTTATCATCTGTGGGACTTTGTGTGGTTATTGAACCTCTAAATTCCATATTATTTCTCATCTGCAAAATGGGATCATAAAGGTACCTGGTATTGGGTTGGTGTGATTTAGTGGTGAGATGCAAATAAAGGGCTTAACCTAGTGCCTGGTAACAAGTTCACACAATAAATAAATGTTGGTCTCTATGTTGAGAAGGAAGTTTTAAAAATGATATAATTCTTAGATTTGGTATTTAATACGTAGATAAGGTTAATTCCATTCCAGATTAGAAGAATGCTTTTTGAGGCAGTCACAGACACTACGGCATTAAGCCACACCAGTTTGTCACTATGTAGAAGAAGAGGCAAATGTGTCTCGTGAATGTTCATCTTCTTGCACATGCCTTTAATTTCAGTTCCTTTCCTGTGCCATTGGGAAAGCTTTTATGTCTTATTTTATGGAATGACTGACTGCCTTTTCATTGTTCGTAGAATATCAGCTTTACCTCAAATGCACAAATTCTCATGTGTGTCTCCTTAACCAATAAAGGGAACTGTTAAAGTGCTACAAAGCAAGAAAAATTGACTTTAAAAACAGAGCGTTCTTCCATATGTAGAGCAGGGTTTCTCAACTTTGACAGAGAAGACATATGGGTGGCTAATCATTTGTTGTGGTGTGAGGGGTCATCCCGTGCATTGTTAAGATCTTTAGCAGCAGCGCTAGTCTCTACCCACTAGAGGTCAGCAGCTCTCACACCCTCCTCTGCCCGCTGTGTGGACAACCCTGAATGTCTCCAGACAGTCCTCCTCTGCTGGGGAACTGCTGACTACAGGAAGAAGAAACTGGGTCTTGGAAGTGGGTGTGTTGGGCCACCAGACAGAAGAACCTCGGGTCCAGGATTACAGGAAGTTACTAAACTGCCCGGCCAGTTCCTGTGGTGATTCCCAAAACATGAGCTCAGATTATCTGTCCACGCTACAGATTCAGACAGTGGGTCTAGCAACCTGCACTGTAACTTTATTTTGGGAAATGACTTGGCTTTTGTTTTATTTCCCTCTTTTTCTTTCCATTTTGGTCTTCCCATCTGCCAGTGGTAGCCAAATGATGTTTTATAATTAATCTTAACTTCTTGTATAATGATGGCTTTTTTTTTTCTTCTTTTTTTTCTTCCCCCTTTATCTTTCAGCTCCCGCAGGCACAAAAGGTAAACTCTTTTCCATCGCATTCCAGTCATTCCCAGAGCTCGCGGGCTGTGCATGTCTCCATAATCTCCTGCCATCAGCCCTGTTCATGGCCAGTGAAATGGTCCACCTCTTACAACTTTGGAAGCCCGAAGCGGGGCAGGAGCAGAGAGGCCCACAGACCCAGCTTTCCCCTGTCTCCCTGCTAAGTCAGTTCCACTGAGGAACCCACTGTAGCCAGTGGTTTGGGGGTGACTGTGCCCAACCATTTTGCTAAAAATGCTCCAATAATAGGGAAGAGTAAGTGGCACATTCCTTCAAATATAGCATTCCTTCCAGGACTTCCTTGAGATACTTTCTAGGGAGACACATAATGTGAACAATTGGAAAGGCTCAGTGAGCAACTTTAGATTCTGGGCTCTTAAGCTGAATCTCTGACCTGCCTGCCCCCTTCCCCACCCCCCGCCCCGCCATGGGTTTCACCGATTGCAAAATCAGTTGCTCCTTGGCTTGCTCATCTTCTGTTCCAGCCAGAGAACATGAAAGCAAAGTTCTTGCCAACAGTCACACCCTTTCACTGGTCTCATTGCCTGCCTGAGATGACCTGGTTCCATCATCTAGAATGTTCTCTGTTGAGATATTCCACGTGATTGCAGTGCTGGCTTTGCTGGGCCATCCCCATGGCTTGCTGTTGCGTCCTAAGGACAGTTGTGGCTGAAAACATGTTACACGATGCCTGCTACATTATTCTTGTCTTCACAAACATGAGTGAGACTTCCAGAAGACACAGTGATTTCTGGGGGCCCTGTTTGGGTTGGTTTTGTTTCAAGAGTTGAGGCTGGGTGCCACCCTGAAATTTAACTTTAATAATTTACCTCCTAAGCGCTCCAGTTTAGAGCAGAAGTGATTTGTTTCCTTCTCATCAAGATAACACAACTGTGCTACAAAAGACAGTCTGTTCAGACCAGTTGGACAACCAGAGCTGGAGAACTTGTGACACAATTACTAACATATATTTGAGATATTTAAACAAGGCGACACATTATAGTACATGACCTGGCTTGTGGTAATGTTGATTACACTCCAGTACCATCTCAAAAGAACCAAACACTTGATTAAATGTTCAAGTATTTGAATACAGCAACAGCTTACAGACTAAATATATGGTCATACTTCCATATTTATCTTATATATCTTATTTATCATCCATAATTATCAGAATTCCATAATTATCTTCTAGAATTATCTGGGAGGCTTGGCATCTTTAATAGGCCACGCTTTCTTCATTTGCCCGCACTTGAAATTTCCTTGTAAAGTGATTTAACAAACTCAGTGCCTAATAGTTGGGCCTCAATTTACTGGCATTTATCCATCAAATTTCTGCTGATCCATACACAAAAGCGCATTCTGTTGCAGAAGGTTCCTCATGAACTGGAAGTGCCTTTGGCCATGGGATGTTTTAAACAAAGTTCAGAACAAACCAACACAGAGTATGGTAAGAACGACTGCTGCTGGGACATCTGATTCGTCAGTAGCACTTAGTCACCCCATGCCTTCCTTCTGCTGTTGTGTATCGGCTGACATCACATGCCCTGCAAAGTGAAGCATGTTATTGTAATCACAGGAAGTTCAGAACTGAGGAGTCGGGGTGGTTTCTGGGCTGGAAGATGAGGGCATTGAGGGGCACCTGCAGATCGAAGGCTTCTCCCTCGAGGCGGCAAGTGCCCCATGGGTGCTGTGTGCTCCGCCTGCCCACGCCTTCCTCCCTGCACCCTCCGCTTCTTCCCTTCTCCTCCCCGAGGCTATTTCAGGGACACTGCAGAGGCCTGTTCTGGAACAGTGAGCTTCTCACCAGCATCAGTTCCCCTCAAATACTGTCTTGCTGCTTAACCAGCAGAGGACTGTGGTGGGCTCCACTCTAGCCTTCATCCGTAGGTGACCATGAGCAAGTCGATGAACTTCTGTCCACCTCAGGCGTCTTGTTTATTTAGCAAGAATGACAGCCTAGCTCTCCAGTTTGTTATGAGAATCATTTCTCTTACTTATGTCTAGCACAAAGCCTGCCATATGCTGGACACTCACAAAATTTAGAGTTCGTATCACCACTTGCTTGTCTTGGCCCCCTGATGGCTCTAGAGCAGACCAAGAGAACAGTCAGATGCAGTATAGTGGTCTGGGGCCTCTGCCACTAACGAATAATCAGGAGAGGACAAAAGAGCCCAGAAGGTACACGGTGTTCCTCTTGCTTCACTGGAATCTCGGATGCACCTTTTACGTGGCGTCAGACAGAGCGGCAGATTGGGCTTGAAAGCGCAATAAAGTCAAGGCTTCTGGGAACCATTTTTTTGAGAGATTTCTCCCCAGAGCCTTTGACATTCACCATAGATTTCACCCATTCACGGACATGATTATAATGGGCCCCTTCCAAATCCAAGTCTGTTCTGGGGTGAAACAGAGGCATCTCCAGCTGTTACGTCTTTGGCCTGCTTTTCTCATGAGGTCATGAGTGCATACGCTGGACCATACGGCATCGGCATTTGTGCGGTGTTTTTGTCTGAATCTCTCTTTGTGTCATCTGCAACTGCTTTCTCTACAAATATTTTAAATAGTTATGTCTCTGTAAACATGCTTATTTTAATCTCTTGGCTGACCGACAACTAAAAAAGTCCCACTTGGGTGTCCCTCTTATGTGTATCAGTCATTAATGGTGGTTGTCCGTAAGTTACGGTTTTCATGATTCTAATGTTTTTTGAGGGTCTTCCAGAAGTTCTAGCTTTTTATGACTAGAATAATGGTTTGAAAAAAAATTTTGTTTCATTTTGTTTCCCCTTTGATCCTTAAGCACCCCTTTGAGATCATTTTCAGCCCCTCTAAATTTCAACCCTTGATGTAAAATTGGGGTGAGGTAGTATATTAACTGGTGGTAACACCTTATCAGTGTTAAATATTTTCACCAAATATATAGGCAATATCCCGAAGTCTTGGTTAGAAACCATGTAGCATACAGACCTGATGCCTTCAAGTCATCACAGATCTGTTCATTGGAGAAATTGAACCACTTTCTCCAGTGAATTGGTGTCCTCGAATTCGACAATGAAGAGAGGCCCATATGTAAGGAAAGTTTGCCCTTTATCCCTTCCGTGGTGTTTCTTCACTTCTAGAAAACTATCGGGGAAATCCCATTTTTTAGTAATATCATGGCAGAAGTACCCAAAGCCATTTGCAAATGTATATTCAGTAGTCACACATGGCAAGAATAGTCCCTTTTTCAAGATGCCTATTTATTCAAGTAGGCTCTGTCTTTGGAGCTAAACATCAGTTATTCACTGTGTGATTAATCACCATGCAGTGGAGACTTGAATCCTTAAGGACAAAGGCACTCTGTGAGGAATTCCAAATTTGACTGGTCGCAGGGGCCGACTTTTCCGCTCCCTGGTGGCCACTTCCCTTCATTTTTTGCTGCCGTTCACACAACTTTAGAGTTTGTCAAAGACGGTTTCTTGAAGGTTCCAAGGTGCTCTGTGTCTTGCCTGGTATTGTATTGGTTAATATCAGCCTGAGACTTCTGAGGAGGCATAAGCATTCTTCTCAAAACCAGTCAAAGAAAATCGCATCTCTAATCCTGTCTGGAGCAGCAGTTGATGCATCGAGAGCTGCCCGGTATGGCAAACACAGTTCCAGTTTAATAGCCTGACTGCGTGCTTTGTTTCCTGTTAGGAGTAGTTTAACTTGTCTTCTTGAACAAACACAGCAGGGTTCAAGATCTGTTGTTCTATGCCTGCTGTGATATTCTGGGCTGCTTAACTTGGATGAGGACTCAGGAGTGCATAAATTAGCTTCTTAAATGGAGGTCGATTTTTGGCTTTTCTTTCAGGTTGGAACTGTTTTATTAATTTTCCCCCAGAGTGTAAATGGGATCCTGGATCTATTTGCATTTTCTTTGTTTCCTTGTTTATATTATATTTTGGAGGAATAAATGGAAGCATTCATTTATTTAAAGTCAGTCTTTCTCTTTCTCTTCTTTCTTTCTTTGTCTTATTCCTTAGATATAAACATGCACAAGTAGAATTTGGCCTGCTCTTATCTCAGTGTAATCAGATTTCAGCAATTGTGGGGCATCATGTATCATTCTTCGCCTAATTTAACTTCTGTACTTTGAAATGTTGAATTTAACCGTCACTGAAAACAGAAAATTGAAAGTTTGCAAAGCTGCTGTTTTCACACAACTGTAGGCCTAGTGATTTTAGTGTTTCATTACAGTTAGGTAATCGTTATATCAATGCAGAGGAAGTGCAAAACCGAGAGGCAGTAACTATGTACATTTAGTTCTGGTTTATGACTCATTCACTTTTACCTTTACTTGCTTTGTGTGTAAATGATCGTATCTCATTTGGATAACCCTGTTTTCCTTCTTATCATTTGCTGCTGTTCTGTAGGAACATATAGAGGCATCTTTTAAATGCAACCCCAAAGTGGGGTTGGTAAAATGGACTCTCCTGAGTCTGCAAGGTGGTAGCGGTACAGTGCGCTAAACCTTCCATCAGTAGATAGATCTATTTTGTGAATAAGGCAAGAGAAGTAGAGGCCAGAGCAACTCCTAGCACCTCAGCTCTCCCACAGCCAGTGTGATGGACCCTGGAAATCAGAGTCACGGTGTACTGCCCAACCATAATGCGATCACGGGACCAATATTGTGTTTTCCGCTGTTGCTCTGTATGAGCAAATCTGTGGCAGTCGGGCGGGCTGCCCTGCTACTGAGGCAGGAGGTGAACTTTGCAAATTTCATACCCATATGCGTCTTGGCGAACCCCTTTCCCACAACCTGTCCAACTCTGGGTTTGAGAACATAAATAAAGGAATGCGAGACCCCCAGGTCCTAAATGCACAGCCTCCCCATGGCGGGACGGCCAGCCGAGTGACCATGGGGCGCCAGATGGAGCCTTGTGCCGGCTGATGGGGGACCACAGCCCCACTTGGGAACAGGGTGTTATTTTGCATTTCTTGTTTAAAAGAAAGAATTTGTTAGTTTGAAACAACCTCGTAATGTGTATCTACTTGTGTATATGTAAAAAACATTCAGGCTTTACCCCATTTTCACCTATATTTGACCTTTGATAGGATCTATGTACTATTTTATAATGAGGAAAAAAGCAAGGTAAGAACAGGGATTGATTCAATTTCATTATGAAAACGTGCAATTTTTCCGATTTTGTTTTTTAGCTTTTATACTGTTAGGCATGGAAATGGGCAAAAGTTTCCAAGAAAGCATTGCTAACACGTCATAAGAACTTTCACACTGGCATGCTTTGACCCCATCATCCCCTTTTGTAGAATCCAGCTTAAATTGGTTAGTGACTTACAGTTTTATTTATAATGATGAAAAGGGCCAAATAGGCATCGATGGGAATATGATGGTGAAAGTTACCAAAGTTTCAAAAGATAGAATATTAGGAAGCCATTACAGAATTATGAGTCAAAAAAGAAGATTCAATAGTACAAGAAAATATATTAGTTTTAAATCAGAGTATTTTATGTACAGTATGCTCTTCATGTGTGTGTGTGTGTGTAAACATGCAGGTGTGTTAAGACAATATTGAAAAGAAATGCATAGACATGCTTAATAACAGATATTCCTTAGTGGGAGGAGAGTATTTATTTTGTTCTATTTTTAATACATTTCTATACTTTTCAGATCCTATACAATGAACACGTTATTTTATAAGTGATTATATATATATATATATAATAATCAACTGAATGTATTACTCATAATTACGTTAAATGGGATAGACGATTGTTTGCTGCACACAAATCTTCCCCGAAGCCAGTGACAAAGTGGGAAACCCAAAGTCAGTTGTGAAAACACGTATCTAATTACCTTGATTCTCGGAACACACAGCTCTAACCAGAGAGCTGGTGGTTTATACGTGATGGCTGGGCTCACATGGGACAAATCTAAAAAATACACAAAAAACTACTTTTGTCTATCAACGTCTTTATTTCTCCCAGAAGAGAGGTCATTTTTGATCTTTAGGCAAAGACCGAGTCCCTGTCAGATGCCTAGGGCGACACTGACCTGAGGATGGGAAACCCATGGGAATGATGGGTGCCTGCTTAGACTCTGGGCTCACCTACCCCACCTGCATTTCACTTGGAGCTGTTGCCTGTCTTACACCTCAGTGCCAGGCTAGTTGGAAGGAAAGGCCAGCTTGGCTTAGAAATGAAGAAATGGAGCTGGTGCGAACAGCATCTGCCAGGCTGCTGTATGGAGAATGGCTGCTGCGCAGTCCAGCCTGCGCGGTGCACTCGTGTGAAGGACGGAGTCAGTCCTCCTTGGTGACAGAGGCAGGAGAGCCCAGGATTCTGAAGACAGGCTTCAGGGTTGGCCGGAAGTAGTTGAGGCCCAGCCCTGTCAGATCTCACCTGATTCTCATACTATCGCCCTGAGCCCTGGTTTTCTCATGGGCGTAATGAGGTGACCTCCCCCAACCCCCTTACATGACTGTCTGAAGGATGGGCAGCACGTGCCCCAGCCAGCCATACCAGGTGCCCCTAAGGTGGCATCCACAGGGATAGGAATGCTGCCAAGAAAGCTGGTTATAGAGACACACTTGGTGCAGAAAAGCAGAAATGGTTTTGAAACAAAGAAAAGACTAGCTGTTCATGACCATAAAGCAAGAATTGATTTTCAAATTCCTAATACTGCAGTGCTTTCTAGTCCCAGACTTCCTGATTAGTGTCTTAGGATATCAGTCTTCTTTCAAAAATTCTCATTTATTTCAGATATGTAAATGTTTTCTACTATTTATTTAAATCAAGCACAACTATAAAATATAGCTCTCTCGAGGTGTTAAAACAATACAAAGTCTACCATGACATTGCTAAAATGAAACTGCCTTTTCTTTTGAAAGTCAGAGAAACATCTGAGTAAAAACAGTGGAACTTTAAAAATTGTTTTCATTACATTCGTTCTTATGTCCCCAAAGAAATATATACTGTTATTCCTTCTATACTGAACGGATGGTAGAGGACTGAGAACATTTCTTTCAAAAAGCCCAATGAATTGGGATGTCAGGACATTAAGGTGAACAGAACACATGTTAGCCTGGGGTGGTCTTGAAGGAGATCTCAGGACACGCCCTGTTCTGATCGCCTTGCTTATAGTTACACTTTTGTAGCTAATTCTTACTGACCCAAAGGCGATCTTGGGCTTAAGAGTTGGGTCTCCCTCTGAGGCTCTCCTCTGTTTTTATTGATAGGTTTAGACCACTTGTATCCATCCCTTGACATGCTATGTGTGTTTCCTGAAAAGACAGTACATGTGAGTTTAGACTGTGTTAGTCAAGACCCTGGAAGAGAATATTACTTGAAGGACTGCTGCATGGCATACCTTAACGAAGGAAAGAAGTAGGCAGCCCAGAAATGTGGAGCAGAGTCAGAAATGCATTTGCTTTCCTGATTGCATTACTACATTGCCATTAGTTCAGAGGAATGATGGAGAGAGAGAATGCAGAGTAACCAAACGCTGTTCCAGCACAGGGGAGTACAAAGAAACGCAATTCAGTGACTAATTTGAAAACCACATCTATGCCAAAATGTAAATCTCATGCAATCTACAGAAAATCAATACCAAATCCTTATCAGTGATTTAAATCTGATTTCAGTCACCTGTGAGGATCTATAAAAGAGCTTCCCAGTGTGGCAGACATGATGGGTAACTGGCACGTGTCAGTTACTCAGGAGGAAACCCACACATGCACTCTCCACTCCCAGGCACAGCCTTTCCCTACTTTACTTTTTTTGGCATAAGTTTTTTAATACCAGTGATCCTGATTTTCACTGACAGAACTTGTCTACCTGCAGTGTTTCTGCACATGAAAATTGGAAAATTGGTCATTTTAATGAAGCAACTGCCTTTTCAGTTTTTTGTTTTTGTTTTTTTTTTTATACTAAACCGAGTCATGGATTTGTTGGTCTGGTTATACTTTAGCTGCCTGATCCTTTTTCCAGTGATGTTATTTACTGGTCAGACCCCCAACCCATGGATATAAACTCATTACAAACCCAAATGTAGTCCAGTTCCATGAGAACCGGAGGGATGGCTCTGGGTGAGCACCCAGACCTCTCATGCCAAAGGATCCAACCGAAATGACCCTCTGGGGTAGACCGGAGCAGTTGTGCGATCATGCACAGCAGTCCAACGACAAGGTTCAAAAGCAGGAAGTTAGATGTTTATTCCTTTCAAATTAACTGGAAGGATTTTGGAAAACCCAGCTAAGTTTCATGAGGTGGAAGATGTCAGGCAAAGGACTAATGCCGTGGTATGGATTTTCTTTTTCCAGAGGTGACTCGCGGAATTGAGCCCCTCGCCGCATCGTGAGAGCTTGTGTGCTCGGACCGGCCCCACCCCTTGTTGCCCGGGCCTGGGACACAGTAGATGATTCAGAGACTGGGGGCTTCTGGAGCATCTTTCTCTTCTTTCCCGACCTCCTTCCTCCCAATGTGTGTTCCAGTCCTTTCCTATGTGCTTCCTCCCAATCTCCTGTAAGGTTACAACATTACAGTTACACTTACCAGCACCTCCCACTGCTTTCTAAAGCATATTGTTTAACGCTAATGCCATGATGTTACATCATGTGATAAAGGAGAAAATACGCTCCTGTTTTGTTTATGAAACTCATATGGAGAAATGGAGGAAGTTCTAATTTGCTAGTGCAGGGGACAGATTTCAGAGCTTCTGAACTTCTCTCCCCTAGCCTAGAATGCTGCTTCGTAGATCCATCATCCCTGTTGGAAGTGCCAGGCACTGGACTCAGTGGGTGACCTCTATAATTCTACCTAATCCTCCCAGGGACCCTGGTGGCGGGAGGTATTCCTGTTTCAGGGATGCTGTGTTTAGTTACCTCTCTCACTGCCCTTCAAGGTCCTGGGGGAACATGGCGGCTGCCTCTGTGCCCCAAACAGGAGGCCCAGGGCAGCGATTAGCACGGGGGCTCTGGTATCAGGAGGGCCGAAGCTTCGTCCCCACTCTGACACTCTCTGGGACCCGTGCAAGGTACTCTACCCCTTTATCTTCAGTTTCTCCACCTGTGTTATGGACATAAGGTGACACTTTGCAAGGTTTGTGTTAGGGTTAACTTTAAGGCTATATAAATATAAAACATTTAAGGTGACCTTTCGTCAGAGCGAGCCATGTTTGGGAACAGATTTGGATAGGTGGGTGGATAGATGGACACGCAGATGGGCAGATGGATGAATGGATGGCTGGAAGGAAGGATGGGCGAGTGGAAGGATGTATAAACAAAAATGACTCAACAGGTTTGGGTTGCCTGCTCCGGGATGTTATTCACAGATGATTCACGACCTCATTTCTCTCTGTGCTGTTTTCCAAGGAAGGCATGGGTTCAACTAAGCTATTAAAAGCAAGTCCTTTGCCTTTATCTCTGTGCCATCAGCTGGACATCATGAGCCTCCTGCCCCCATCCCCGGCGGCAGTATGTAGGCACCAGCTCCTGAGAACCCCCTATGGCCTCAGCTGGCCACATCAGTGTGGGCGCAGCACACAGAAATACTGTGTGAAGGAATCATGAGAGAGAAGAGGCTGTACAACGTAAAAAGGACAGGCGGGCTCCAGTGTCTGACCGAATCCTGGTACCAGTTCCCTGTGACTCCTTTTCCTTCCACACCAAGGAAAATACAATGTATTTGTTTTATTTATAAAATAAATAAAAGGACAGGATTGGAACAAATTCACTCCAGGACCAGCTGCTGAGGGCCGCTCATGCACCAGCCAGCTCCGTGCCACATGGGGGCGATAGAAGGCGGAATCCTGCACAGCCCCTGCCCTCGGGGGCCGTGGGCTCTACAGGGCCCCCGTTATCCTTCTAGCCGCAGCGTTCAATGCCTCCGCTGTACTAACGGTTTGCACAAGTTTGGTCTTAGATGGTATCTTAGGCTGTAGAGTAAATACGATTATCTTTGTAGTGAAATTGGAGAACATCTGGTTCCCATTTCCACTTCATTAGGGAAGGTTTTATGGAGGAAGCAGTGTTTCAGGGGGTCTTTAAACAAGGGGAAGGTTTTGTCCCAGGGCTCTGAAGCTCCGACAGTTGGCTGTGTTTTCAGGCATCTCTTTGGGAGGTGTCTGAACCACGTTTGTGAAAATATAATTGTTCGGCCATGATGTAGGGGTCACTTATGTGTCAAAAAGCATTGTAAATATTAGCTCAAATCCAATGCCCCATGATAATTCTTATTGCAGTTGTTCTGGGGCATTCTTGAAATAAGTATGTTGTACCCTAATAAACAGAGCGGTTTCCTAAAACAGCTCTCAGTTATGGGAATCTGCAGTAACCTCTTGCCCACAGCTTTACTTACATGTGTGTCTTGGTCAGAGGCCACATCCTCCCTCTATCTAGATGTTTACTCATAAAACGTGTTCTCTGCCTAATGACTTAGGTCTTAGAAACACTGGGAAAGAGGAAACAACAGAAAAATTTTCTTGAATGATAGTAACTTTATTAGCAGAAAATTATTTTGAGATTCTCACATAGATGTTTCAACCTTATCCAGCGTCATCATTCATAAACTTGTCTTCAGGTTGTTAGAAAGAACAAAATTCAACAATTTAGTTCAGTCAAGATGCATGATTCAAAGAGGGAATTATTACTTTGTATTTAGACAACTTAATATACAGTGAATCTTGTAAGAATTCAGGATCTCCAAATCTCAGATGCAAGTAATAATGATTCCGTTAGAAGAGGAAATACCCTGGCTAAAAGAAAATGTCATTTATGTAGCATTCCTGAGAACTGAGTGACTGTACTTTACCAATATAATCAAATACAAAGCAAGGAAAATGTTACTTGGAAAGTTTACCTGCTTCTTATTTTTATTTTCATTCTGTTCCCCATTGCTACTTTGTTCATGCATTATATTATTTAGGATTCAGGCACCTTGCAAAAATGTTGAAAAGTTCCAGGCAAAATGGGAAACTAAGTAATGGTTGGTGTTCTTCATTTGTCTAGATTTTTAAATGGAAGCATTTCATCTGAGTAGCATCACAAAACTCACAGAAGTCAGACAATTCACATTACTTATATTGAAAGCTCTGCTCTTCAGTTAAAAATAATAATGTCTGCTTTTTCTAAATCTCTTGCTACAAAGAATACCTAAAATACTGATGATCAAATATAATATGTTTAGCCCAAAATATAGAAACTTTATTCTAATAGCATTTTCATGTCAAAGTGTTGCCATGGTTCATTTAAGGAACTGTTTTGATCTGTGCAAAAAGGGATTTTAAAAATAGGATTATTATCAATATTATTGATTTGTAGACATTAACATTACAAGCATCTGCTCTTAGGAGTCTTATTTACAAAATACTTTCTGTAGATGAGAATTTATGGGGATTGTCTTATTAAGAATTTCAATCATACAGAAAAGAGATAAATTTTGAAAAACACTCAAAGATACACACATACACACACACACACACTCACAGAGCCAATGGCAATTTAGAAATCTTTTGGTTTTATCACTAAAACAAGCTCATCTTTCTTTCCCTTCTCATGTCAATGGCTTCTTAGGCTAATGAGTAAATGAGTTTTTAAATTTACATACATGTGCAAAGCCTCTCATTTTAAAACTGGCCACTATTGAAACAGCCAGCAAAATTCATGATGGTCACTAACAGCTGTGGAAATGCACAAGTAAAATTCACAGTCAGGTAGTGTTAACAGCAGCCACATAGACACTGTCAATGACTGCTTCCTTGCCAGGCATCACATGCACCCATAGGATTTAGTTTCCACATTTCGGTGGGTTTCACCTGTGCTCTTCCTCTGAAGAGTGGCTGTTTCTCCAGAGACAAGGTCCTTTTGCTTATACCGAGCATGAAAAGTGTGACAGATTAATGAATATGGTTCTTAATAGATTTTTTCCCCCTGTTAACTCTGCCCACGACTGAGTGTAAGAAATATCGTGATGGTAGAAGAGATGGGATATTTGGGGGAAAGGAAGTAGGCAGGCATTGGAAGGGGTAAATACAGGGGACTTCTTGGTCTGGAAACAGAAGGAAGGATCCAGGGATTTTTTTAGTGGAGGGTCTCTATATAGCCACATATGTGGCTCCTGTCCTGTTTTCCAGGACATTTCTATGTTCCCCCAGCACTCTGACCAACTCTTTCGTACAGAGTGCTATTCTGATGGCCTTCTACCATCGGCTCTCCCCTTGCCATGGACTGTAAAACCTGGAGGACATGGGTGCCGTCTGTTCCCACCCTGATCCAATTGACCATTGTCATGTGCTCCCCATAGGATGGCCCTTGGGAGTCTTAAGTCACTGGTAAACTTAAGTTTGTGAAGAGAAGTGAGAATGCCGAAGAGCTGGCTTCCCTCCTGTTGGAGCTGCATTTGAGGAAGTGGATGCAAAAGCATCTCCCCTTTCCCATCACATCCTCAGATCCTACACACAAGAATCCATGTTCTCCTTTCAGAATGTTTCATCTGCTATTTAAAAATGCACACAGCTGTGCTATTCCACTTCTTAGTACTATTGTTTTCCTG
The DNA here is from genome assembly GCA_032199065.1 of Smutsia gigantea. NCBI lineage: Eukaryota > Metazoa > Chordata > Mammalia > Pholidota > Manidae > Smutsia > Smutsia gigantea. The sequence continues at coordinate 136,671 of JAVSCE010017014.1, read as the reverse complement.
TCAAGGCAAATGTTATTGACAGAACTAAGAGTTCACACAGCCTATCTTTGCTTCTACTGGGTAGAGAAATAAGTGACATGGGCTGCCATTTAAATACATTTTTATTGGTAAGGGCTTTCTCTGGAAATGCTCACCTCCTAGGTCCTTGTGCCTGCAATTTGCCCTGACTGCCACTAGATGGTGGCAGTGTCTTTTCTTAGCATGCAAGTTGGGGTTCATCCCAGGTGTTGGAAGGAAGACACAGCAGAAATACAGCTGTGTACTCCAGATCATATACACCCATATACAATACTTATGTATTTTTACATTCATATGATATACTGTATTAACAGTCAATACACTGATCAAGTTTTATAAGAAAAGAAAAACATGCAAACATAAGAGGAGCAAAGTACAGAAATATGTTTGAGGAGAGCTAGTTGGCCTTTGTTCTTGACTTAGAGCCAGTCTGTCCCCAAGCTGAGTTCCCCATTTGTGTGCAACCTTCTCTTCTCACAAGTCTGCAGAGCTGAGCAGATCCTGGAGGGGTCTCTGCTGGAATCCACCCGGCAGGCCTCCTGTGGGGCTCCAGTGCCTTCTCAGGGCCAGGCGGCCAGCTCGCCTCCTTTCTCTGGGGCCTGGCACTCACTGCCAGGGGCTTCTGGCTGCTGGAGAAACAGAGGTTCCTGCCACTGGCCCTAGTAGGCTTCTTCTGAATGGAGATGTGAAGAAGGCAACATCACACACATCTTGCAAAGGTGCGGCCACCCAGGCAGCACTGTGGCCACCGCTGGTCCCAGTGTAAAGGGCCCTGCAGCCGCTGCCTCCCTGTCCTCTTCTCCTGCCCGGTCTTGCATCTCTGACTTGGTGCCCAAAGCAGTCTCTGGTTCTGACTTCTTGCTCCGGCAAACTTCTGCTTGTTACAAAGGTTTTACATAAAATCCTACTGACCACAGGTTTTTATACCACTATAAGGAGTCATCGTTTCCGCAAATTACCATCTATTGCCAGTGTTTGGGTGTGTTTGAGTATCTAAATTTCCTCCCTTGTGGGAGGGACGCACAACCACTTATTTTAGGAATGTTGCAACCATTTTCCCTTGGATCTTTCTGGCCTCAGAAAGGCCTCCCCTGTGTGGGTTGTATGTGGCACTTGGTCTCCCTCCATAGGAATCTGGAGCTACCTAGGTCATTTATGGCCAATATTGACTTGTACAAGTCAGGACTCTTCTGTTACAAGAGTCACCAATCCAATCCATGCTCATTTGGGCAAAAAGAAAAGAAATCTTCCTGCCTTTAGTAACTCAGTAACGGAGAAAAGTCTGGGTGCAGTTGACCTTGGGGATGAAAGCCTGCAGGGACTCATCACATCCCTCCCTCTTCCCCTTCTTGTCTCCTTCTCCCTCACCCCTCTGCCCCTTCTTCTCCCCCATCACACATACACACACACACACACTCTCTCTCTCTCTCTCTCTCTCTCTCTCTCTCTCTCTCTCTCTCTCTCTCTCTCTCTCTCTCCTCCTCCTTCTCTCTCTGGGTTGACTTTATTCGTTCAGCCCTTCTCTGTGAGTTGGGGATATGGCTGTCAGGCTTACAGTACTATAACTGTCCACAAACCAGAGTAGAGAGTTTTTCCCATTACCAGCAGGGGGGGGAAAGAAGGAAAAAACAGACAAACTCGGGCAGCCTATCTTGAATCGTGTGCCTAATTAATGAAACGATCGGTGTGGCCTGGGCAGGGTGTGCGTGTGTCTGCGTGTGCGTGGGCTCGGGCTGGCTCAGCCTGGGTGCCTTGCCCGACCACATGCACAACAGAAGACGTGAGCTGCCAAGGGGACCTTGTGGGGAGAGGATGAAGAGGATTCCCTGAAGGAAGGGGGAGATATTTGCAGGTAAAGGAGAGAACAGTGCTGGGCAACTTTAAAAAAATATCTCCCTTGCATTGTTCCATTCATAAATGTATTGAGTATAAAGCAAATGGATGGACATGCTGTGTGTGCATCAGGGACCCCATTCCTGTAAACTGGTTTCAGGAGGCCGATCTGCCACACGGTCCCTGATGGAGGTCAGTAAATGCTGGACATTTTTACCAGTTGCAGCTAGTCCAGAAGAAGATAGCCCCTCTGCTCGTGTCATGAAGACACAGTGTGCCCCCACCCCCTGCCAGCTCTTCTCCTCTGGTGGACTCAGGGTCTTTGGGGTACAACCAGTGTCTGTTCCTGCTTGTCTTCCAGCACATGGCATGGAACTTGGCACACAGCCGAGGCTCACGGGAATTGAGCAGACCTGAGGCCGGTCTGGCAGACCACAGCTCTGGTGCCCATCCTCTTGGGGGCCACAGCCGAGAGCCGTCGGCGTCACCGACTGGTGCTGGTGGAAGCGAATCAAGCGTCAGGAGCAAAGCCTGGCGTTGCTCACGTCGCTCACACATGAATCCAAGCGCACACCTCTGGGAGCCCCCATGTGTGGTTAACTGGGGAAGCTCACAGGAAGCAGTCTATTGAGCAAGTTTGTGTTTTATGAACCAGATGTTCGGTATTATTATTCGTCATTTCCTTTGATACCGAACAGTCCCCACTATGTAATGTAGGAAATGAAGGATATGGAATAATATACACTTATTACACAACAGAGCACCACACCCAAGCATTTCCAAGGCCTGTTCAAAACCTGTGCAAGTGCAGTCGAATGGCAGTTCATTTTAGGATTCCCACTTGGACCTCAGTTCATGGGATCATGGTGGCCCCGTCTCCCATTCCTACCTCTTGGAAAATGAATGTCGACTCTCTGTCTGCATTTTTCTTGGAAGCCACATGGATGAATCCTAAGTAGCTCTTGCCTCAGCAGCTGGCACAGGTAAGGGGGCCGCAGAAAAGCAGGGCCCTTAGTGTGTGGACACAAAGGGTGTCAGCCACAGTTGGCTGCCTAACTTCTGCCTGGTGGTCTGGAAAAAAAACTTTTGCGCCTGGCTGCTGTTTCCTACGGCAGGAGTGCAGAAGCCTTTCCGTCACAACTGCTCCCAGTGCAAGTCAACTCCTGGTTGGTGTCCCTTCTCCATGAAATGTTTAAGATTCACAGAACCTAGAGCTGTGGCCCTGGGAGCGATGGGGCTGGTGGATACAGAAGAGCATCTTAATGTTGTACAAGCAGTATGTCCAGGGTCTGCCAGCCCTCATGGCTGTACCGATAAGCTGGTACGCCTCAGGAAGGCTGGGGGATAGGGTTCTGGCCAAGCCAATCCAGATGCGAGCCAGAACTGCCCCCAGGCGAGGAGGACATGAGCCCCCAGTATAGTGGCCACACTGAAGTCATTGCATTTCCTTTGTTTACCAGGGGTGGTTACAAGTGAGGGGCTTCAGCCCAAATACGTTATTACCAGGATTTTTTTTTTAAAGATAATGGTGCCGTAATTACGTTTGGAATTAGCCCCTGAGCGAAGCTGATACTATATTCTGGCTTAATATTTGGAAGTTAGTTTCCCACGGTCTTGTGTTTGTGCCAGGACAATTACCAGTGATTGATAACTGATTTTTATGGGTTTTTGAAAAGAGCTTCATTTCTTATTACTGTCAGTGGTGTGTTTTGATTTCACCCGTGACTCATGTTGGCATTCCTTGAAGTTTTGATTGGAGTTGCAAAGTGGGAGTGGCCCAGGGTTATGGATCAGCTCAGATCAGTTTTCTTTACAGCATTAAGGATTAATCAAGGAGTCAGAATAGAGGAAGATTTCTGATTCTGAGAGAGATGTTACTGTGGGTTGGTTCGGCCTTTGAAACGGCCTTGCAGGCCCCCAGTGGTGGCCATAGTATACTTTAAGTATTTTTAGCAAGATGTTAGAATTATGTTTTCACAAACTCTTATATACTGGTTGTCTTGGTTCTTGACAACAGTAAGTGTTAACATCATCTCATAGTTAATATTATTTAGTTATGCATATTTTAATAAAGGAAGTTTGTTCGTGTTTTCTGACACCTGCATGAGGCTGCCCAAATAACAGAGTCCTTTGTCCTTGGGGGACCTGTTTTTTTCTTTGAAGGCTTTGAACTGATTGGAGGCGACACACCCACATTATGGAGAGTAACCTGCTTTATCCCAGTCCACTGATTTAAATGTTAATCACATCTCAAAAACCACATCCACAGCAACATGTAGATGTCTGTGGTCAAACGCCTGCACACCATGGCAGAGCCAAGCTGACACGTGAATCAACCATCACATTGTGAAATCCCAGTCCGTGACGGACCATGAGATTCTGAGCTCATTTTGCTTGTCACGGGGGAATATAGGCCCATCTTGATATTAGAGGTAAAACTAATAAAAACAGGGCCCCTTCTATCCCTGTGTGGAGTTTTTCCCAACTCCCACAAGCTTGCCTTCAGCTAGCATGATTATTGACGGCGGAAAGGATTGCCCTATAACAATTCTTCTCGAATTTTAATATGCACACTAATTATTAAATGAACATATTCAGAGGGTCTGGAGTGGGGCTTGGGGTAATGCATTTTAATGCCGCCATGTGGGCCAAGTACTGCTGCTCTGTGTACCGTGTCCAAGTCTTGAGGCCCCATTGCTCAAAGAATCTATCGGAAGAACAAGACTGGTAGGAAATGGACTGGGTTTGAGTGACTTCTTCTCAAGGAGCGGCCAATCCATGGAGACCTCAGTCCACGAGGGCCTCAGGGTTCTAGGGTCTTCTCTTTATAATGCCTCTTCTCCAAAGTTGAGAAGCGACACCTGACTCTTCGGTGGAACTAAAGCGGTGGACAAGTGCCCAGGCGTCAGAAAGCCCTCTGCGCTGCACGGGGTAGATTCGCACTCACAGTGCCCCATTTGAGGCTTGGGTTATGCCTCTCCCAGACTTGCCAGGCCACTTTTGGTCCCTATCAGCAGTGCCACATGCTTTGGGCTTACTTTGGACTCTGTTGCTTACTAGCCATGTGACCTTGAAGGCAGGAAAGGAGGACGCTGGCATCCTCTGAGCTCTCCGTATGCCTGGTACTGTGCTGGGCGCACTCCCATTGTGTCCTCATGGCAACAGTGCCGGGGAGTAATTGGCATTATTGCACGTGAGGATGTGGAGGCTTAGCTCATGCAGGTAATAAAGATTCAAAGAGGAGAATTAGAGCCAGGTTCGTCTTGGACAAAAGCCTACGGTGCTCCGGGACTCCACTTCCCCCTTTGTTCCTGGGACAGAGCTGGGGCTGCTGTCTCCCAACACCGAAAATCAGATGTGCTGGTGAGTCTCAGGGCATCCAGAGGCAATTCCAAGGGTGCAGAAGCATATCACGTGCCTTATTTCAAGGGCTGTTCTTCCAGGAGAAAGGGTTCACTTCTTAGCAGTGATTATAGGGGTCAAATGATCGAGTTTTCTTTTTTAAAATTTTGTTCCTGATTTGTTTGTTTTCCATCTGGGACTGGCATGCAGAGACCGTACAGGCCCCAAGGGCCCTGGCTCAGCTCCTGTGAGGGCCATAGATGCTTCCAGCAGGGGCAGCTCAAAACACCCCTTGTGCTCATGCTTTCTGCCCTCAATTTTCAGATTAAGGAGGAGCATTCATATAGCACATGCCGAACATAAATGCCTGCAAAGAAAAATAGTAAAATCAACCCGTGGTAATAAAGTGAATCACTAAGATTCAAACAAGGCTGCAGTTGAACCCAAATGCCACGTGCACTGAATAGATCAGCTGGGGTGACTGATGGAGATGGACTTTGCACCCCAGCAGGGCCTGGGGTCCTCACCTGCTCATCAGAATACAGGGGACATTGCCTTCTTCTGAGGTTAAAGTCTCGAGTGGGCACTGGTCCATTCCCAGCGGTCAGGAAAGGTTGTGATGGTCAATGAGGCCGGCCTCCGGCACCATAGTCTCCAGACCATCCTCGGCTAACTGGCTTCTCTCTGTCCACGCAGCTTGCCGACGACCAGGGCCTCATCCTGATGACCACAGTCGCCATGCCTGTGTTCAGTAAGCAGAACGAGACTGTGAGTACAGCAGCTTCCTGCCCGATGCCAGGAGGGCTGTCGTCTCAGACCCCCTCTGACACACACTCCAGCGACCTTTGTTTATTTATTTCAATGATAGAGGATATATGAATTTTCCTTACTTTTAACCTTGCTGTTAGAATCACGAAATCAAGAACAGATGAGAGGAATTCAGGCAGCCATCATTTTACAGTAGGTACCACGTTTCCAAAATTTGTGTTAAATGGCCAGAGGAAGGAAAAACCCAGAGAGAATTCTTGATGATGGTGAGATGACCACTCTGTTTTATGGTCACCAGCCTCGTGTTAGTTTCCCAGGGCTCGGTAACAAAGTGCCGCCGAAGGCATGTCTGAAAAAACAATGGAAGTTTATTCTCACCAGTCCAGAGACTGACGTCCAAAATCCAGGGGTCGGCAGAGCCATGCCTCCTCCAAGGGCTGCGGGGAAGGACCTCCCTGCCTCCTCCAGGGGCCCCAGATGCTCCTTGGCTTGCGGCACCCTAGCTCCGGTTTCTGCCTCTGCCTTCACATTGCCTTCATCTCTCATGGGGCCCTGTCCTCTCCTCTCCTCCTAAAGACAGCAGTCACCGGATATAGGGCCCGTCCTAAAGCCAGGATGGTCTCACCTCAAAGTGACAGCCCCGTGGAGACCCTATGTCTCTATAGGGTCACATTCTGAGGTTCTGGGTGGCCTTGAATTTGGGGGAAACAACAGACAGCAGTAATCTGTGTCTTCTTCTGGAAGATAATCCTGACACCGGAAAGTCTCAGCACATGGCACTGACCTTGGAAACTGGCCTATTCCTTTCGTGTAGTGCTTGGTTCTGACTTGCTGCTCAAAGTATTAGTGTTACTACATCTTTCTTGGGCTATTCAGTCTCTCTCTCCTGAGCACCAATGGCAGTGTAAATTGAGAAAGTAGTTAACATGCTAAGTCTTTCCTGCAGAGAGCGTCCATCAGGTAAACTGATGAATGATCAGTCCTTAGCTGCTGACACATTTGTGCTTCTTCACACTACGTCTTAATTTGCAGCAGAGCAGAGAGCACGGCTGTCAGGGCGTCCTTGTTGGGAGCTGCCGCAGTTCATGTTTGGCCTCAGAGGCTGCCAGTCTTGTCTAGTAATATTTTGGGGTGGGGGTGGAGGAGAGAGGAGGGTCCCTCTTGGAGATCCGGGTTAATCCTTAATCTCTGTAAGCACAGGGAAGGCTCCGGGCCGTGGTCTGCGGCGTGTGGCTTCTCAGGAGGTTCTGTTTCTTCTGCCACTGTAACTTACTGAGTTATTACTGCTTAATGTTTGCTTTCAACAGAGGTCAAAGGGTGTCCTTCTGGGCGTGGTTGGCACGGATGTCCCAGTGAGAGAACTCCTGAAGACCATCCCCAAATACAAGGTAATGCAGCACCTGAGGCGCCTGGTAGCCAGGGGCCCCGGGGCCCAGGTGACGCCACAGTGCGTCCCGGTGACGGAGGGAACATAGCGCAGAGGCCCTTCGCCCTCCCAGCACGCGCTGCTTTTCTTGGGCGGTGCAGTAACCCTGCAGGCAGGCCTGCTCTGTCTCCGCACGCACCCAAGCTGCTGAGGGCTGCAGGGGTTACACAGCGGGAGAAAGCCAAGAAACAGAGTTTCTTTCTCTCAAAGAAACACCTTGTAAAGATGAGTCAGCTCTTGGCTTTTGGGGGTTTTCCCAGAAGACAGAACTCTTTCTTTTCCCTTAGCTTCATAGAAGCAGATATATCTGGGGTCCTGGCTCCATCCCTGAGGAGCTGGACGTGGGCAAGTGTCCCAGAGCTTCGTGCCCCTTCTGACCAGCCGTGCTGACAGACGGGCGACCCGCTGGCAGACTCGTGCGAAGCATCAACCAGTATGGGTGATCAGGGGCAGAGGTCACACGCTGCTTTAGGAGACAGGGGTGCCCTGCGGCCTCCTGGTCCCCACGGGACGCTTCCCCGATGGCGGGTTGCCTGTGTAGAGCTGCCGATGCCCTTTCTATCCCAGGTTCAGGCAGCTCTGGGCTCCATGCCCACTGGGCCTTTCCTGACCTTGGATGCCCAACAGAACGATGTGTCCCCTGAGTGACTGACCTGGTGGCTGCAGGCTGGGACCCTCCCACTTGTAAGTGGGTTTTTCAAGAATTTTGAAAGACACGGGGAAAGGCTAAGGACACAAGGTCATGTGTGTTAGGCAGGATTCTTAAGACGACAAGGACAGGCCTACTTTTGACAGAGGGTCAGGATAAGAGCAAGAGCAACTGTGAGCCAGTCAGCAGGCATCACAGCAAATTCTTGTCCAGGCAAGTCGGCTGAACAGACAGCTGCCGCCAAGGTGACCAGGTCGCCCCTCAGAGAGTGGGAGGGGCGGGAGGTGCAGAAAACGACTGTTTAAAAAGGTACCATGTTGTACAAGACAGGGCATAAATGTAATGACAGTGACTACCTATTACTGTGTGAGTATAATGCATGATGTGCTCAGGGTATGATCTGAGCAGATGACATTGGCTGGGTGCAAAGGGTCCTGCTGACACCACATTACCAAATCCTCCTCAGAAAGGGGCAGTGCCAGTGTATGCATTTGACGCATAAGACACTCAGGCTCGCAGGGCATGTGTTCAGGGGCTCAGGACCATGTACGTAGGAAGTAGTGAGTGTGACACGAGCCAGCTCTGGGTAGCTCCTCGACCCACGTGCTCGGACCAGATCTAAGCCCCTCACATACCACGGCATGACTTGCTGTCACATTCATATGCCATCTGTACCCTTATTTATTTAATACTTCGTTTGTAAACCAACCCAAAACTTTCTTCACTTAACTAGGTTTTAATAGGGAACACTGCATAGCCATTTTAAAATAAAAGCCAGTGTCACTTGCCATTATAGAAGACAGTTGTAAGAAAAATCATAAAAACAAAAGAGTAGTATTAAATGATTTCTTGATAATCTCAAGTTCTGAACCTGAGATCCGTTTGCTCTTTTTTAAGGTAGTAGCAAGGCAAGTGTTAAAGATGCGCTAGATGGAAGCTTTCTTGTTGTAATTGGGAGGATGGAAGGGATTTTAACAGGGCTCTTACTAGCTGTTCTGGCTGATAAGTTTAATACCAGGCCCATGTGCCCCCTAAAACCATCTTGATCTGCACCCTGATTTTCCTAAGAGAGCAGAACAGACCATGGGAAGGTGAGGGAGGGCCGAGGAGCGAAGAGCAGCCGCGGGGATCATCCAGCCTGGGGGGGCGGGCGCCCCTGCCCACCCTCTGGGGCTCGCGTCGCCGCTGCCCGTAAGCCTGTGCTGCAGCCCACCTATTAGCCTGGCCTCTCCGAGGCCCCAGAGGCTCAGACTCTTTTCAGCACGTGCAGACAGACCCTCGGCACCTGCTCCACTCCCAGCACAGGAAACTTCTTTGACAGGCAAGGCTTAAGCCTTTTATTTCATATGAGAACATATAGAAACCCAAGTTCAGGGCCACTTCTTGACCTATGCTGAATAAATCATGGAAGTGCGAAATACTATGGAATTGACACAGATCACCCTGTGAGTCTGCCTACCGGGGACGGTGCTGAGCTCATCATTGCACTTCGTAACAGGTAGACGCAAGTGTTACACTGATGCTTTCTGGCAGCTGAAGAAACTGAGGTGCAGAAAGGTTAGATATCTCACCAGTTCTCACGACCTGCAAGCCATGATTTTAGTCGCTGTTACCCTGAAGCTGTTAGGAATAATAAATGACAATAGCAAGAGTTGAAATAATAGTTAAAATACTAAAAACAATATGATAGTTAAAATAAAAACAAGCATTTGTCGGACATTTCACTGTGTGTTTAGGTGGGGTGAAAGTGCTTTCTATGGGCTCTTCACATTGAATCCTTGTTAAGCTCCTACGATGTGGGTACCACTTGGCCCCATTTTTAGTTGAGGATCCTTGAAATAATTTTCTCAATATAACTCAGCTTATAAAAGGTGAATAAAACAAAGTGCAACCAAGAACAGAGGAAGAGCAGTTGCAGAAAATTAACAGAAATACAGGCAGTTCTGTTTTACGCTCTCACGAGGGTCAGGCCGGCAGCCAGAGGCACAGGTGTGACCTGCACTGACCGAAGTCGTCCCTCTGCTGGGGAAAGGTGTGCCTGTCAGTCCGGGGCAGCCATGGCCGAGGGGCTCCTGTCGTGGGGGAAGGAGAGCTCCTGGGAGCAGAGTGCACACCTTGCCCTCTGCATTAACACCTTGTAACGATGAGTCAGCTCTTGGGTCTTGAGGTTTCTCCAGAAGATAGAATTCTTTCTTTTCCATTAGCTTCATAGATTTTCCCACAAGCAATCAGACTTCCCGCAATATATATTAAGAACTCCAGACACTCCAACAATACCTCCCGGACACCACCGTGTCTGCTAACATAATGAGCCATTTTATAATTGGACGCATCTCAGTAGCCCACTGTCCGTGCGCTGGGGAGGGACGCCTGCTGCCCCGGGCTCGTGGCCCTCAGGAGAGCGTGCTTCAGGACGAGGGCCCCTTCAGCAGCCCCTGCGCTGGAAGGCCTTGTGTCCCATTTGTTCTCGATTACTCCACAGGACTGCATGTTAGAATGAACAGGAAGCCTGGTTCTGTATCAGATAAAACAAAAGTTAGAGTTTCCTTAGGCATATTGCTTTGTGGCCAAAAACAAATGTTGGACTTTGCCTTATAAGCTTTTGGTTTTCTGAGCGTTTCAGCCACAGAATAGGTTTTGAGATTTGCTCAGAGTCCCTCTTCTTACTTCTACGTTAGGTTATATCCATGTGCTGCCAACCAGCCACCAAAACATTCCAATGTTATTTCCTCAGACTGGACTGTTCATCCGGGAGGATTTTAACCAGGGGTTTCTCAGGTATGGCCTCCAGAGGATGGCCAAAGTACCCGCTATAGCCAATCAGCTTCCTTTCAGCTCACTTGAAATATTTACTTAAGTCTGAACCTTGAAGACAAACTAGATAACATTTGGGTGATGTGATGAATGTGTTAAGCACACGCTAAGCTTAACCACAATGCCTACGGTGTGCAAGACATTATGCAAGAGGCTGTACAGGTCCAGGAGGAGCGAGAGGCTCCTTCCCTGCAAACAGCCTGTGCTAATGGGGGCACTGCTTTAATTAACACAGGAAAGAGGGAGTCAGGGGAACCAGCTAGGGTGGGGAGGCAGGAACGCAGGTGTAGCGTGAAATCCAGTCCATGACTGCATGCATTAGAATGAGTCGCAATGGAAAAATTCCCAGAGTTCTACAGAAACGTGGTATGGAAAGGAGGGAGCGATGGGAGGGTCAGGAGGTGGTCCCGAGGCTTACAGCATGGGTGAGCATTTGAGGGGTGGGGGGAAGTGGCCACGCTCTGTGTCCGGCAATGCCTGAGCACAGGTCTGGGGGGAGACAACTGCCCTGTGCCCCGAGAGGCGATGAGTGGAAGCAGTGAGGGCTGAGTGCTTGGGGCCAGAACCCAGGAGGAGCCGGTGGGCAGGTGCACAGATCTCACCCCGCAGTTGGGGGAAGTCTGCACTGGTCTTACGCAGAGAAGCAGCGGCATCCGTTGCCTGGGACTTAGATCCGTCTGGACGATGACTTTGTTGGAGCCAAGCTTTGAGGCAGGAAGGGCGGTTAGGACCCTTGTGGCAATCCATCCCATGAAATCCGCGTGGATGGTAGGGTGGGGATGCATTGTTGAATGTGAGGAATTTCTGGAAAAGGTGATTGCTTGGACTGAGAAGTTGGGGATGAAAGACAGAGAGAAGTCTAAGGATGGGGCTCAGGTTTCTAACCTGGGAATCTGGGTGGGTGGTGGTGCTCCAGATAGAGCGGGAAGAGCGGGAAGGGTGGCTGTGCTAAGGGAAGGGCCCCCGCCATGCGCGGGCCCAGGCAGAGATGACTGCGTGCAGCTGGAGGCCTGGCTCTGCCTGAGGACAGAGGCCCAGGCTGGAGTGCAGATCCGGGGACCAACCACTGAAGCTTATTGGGAGAATGAGCTAAAGCAGACAGGGGGCAGTGGGGACAGAACCTTCGGGAAATGAGTTCTTATGGAGCCTGGAAGCTCAGGGAATAGAGAGTGTCGAGGAGGAGGAGGCAGTGCTGGTAAGACCAGAAAGATTCAAGAGGGAGTTTTCTATAGTGTTTGGCAATTACGAGGCCACCAGCAACTGGAGAAATGAGTTCCAGTGGCATCTGGTGGAAGGCGGTCATGCCACGGCAGATTCTAGCAGGCTGAGGCATGAATGGGCCACAGGGAAGCAGAGACGGCAGGTGAGCAGTGAGCAGTGAGGGGAGGGTTTTCGGTGGGAGGGTGAGCTCAGCCTCTATCTGGGAGAGGAGGCAGGGAGCTCAGGCTGGCCTGGCAGGAGCTGTGTCTACTGCAACTCCTTTCCTGGTTCTCTGCTTCCGCCTTTTCCTGTCTCCTTTCCCGCATCTCTTCCATTCATCCCACATAGTATGACCTTGGCCATCATGAAACTTATATCCCATGGGGAGGCAGGGATTAAATGATCAAAGGCCTCAACTAATGCCTTCATTACTGACAGTCAACCTCACAAATAATGAACACTTTTGTTAAGCCCTATACAGGAAAGGTAGCAGGCATTACAGAGGGCAGGTACAAGGAGTTCTACCTTTTGAGTATGACTTCTACATGCAAACCGTGGTCTGAAGTAACATATATTAGAAGGCACTGAGTATTTTAGCTGACTAAAATGTCATTGGGTTGGTCTAATTTTGAGTTTGAATTTCTGATCAAATACCACTTTTGCCTTCCTGGAGAACGTCAAACTGAGTCCTTTTTGACCCCCGCCCTCCATATTAAACCGGGACCTGATGATGGTAATTAATGCAGTGTTGACTGTGTCCGACATTTTTCCAAGGGACAAGATGAAAGAGACGATATACATCTCAAAGGATAGGAAATCTCTGGTTTATCTTCCACAGCATAATGAAATATACTTCTATCATTAGAGTCAAGTAGAATCTTATTAAGACTTTCTGTGCAAAGTAACACCTGGAGAAGATGTCTGTAGCCCTTGACTGCCACAGGACTGTTTGCTTTGTGTAACATAAGGAAAACTTTTAATTGCTGGTGTTCAATTCTCTGAAGTTAATATCACATCACCTTGACGTTAAGCTAACAAGCAGACAGGGTCATTCTTGGTTTGTAAACTCTTGTCTGGATCACTTAATTGTATCGTATTCAAGAATGTGAGTGGCAGGGAATTTTAAAAGAAAAGTAACAGGGAGGGCTCTGAACTGAAGTAACTTGTCGGGGAAAAAAAAAACAGTGGGTATTTTTTCCTTCTCTCTTCTCACTCCTCTGGCAAAAGTGGGTCACATTTTCTTTCCTCAGAGAGAAATCAGTATGGGTTTCATGCCAGAGGCCATTTTAATACACGAATGATTTGTAGGTAAATTTATTGTAGCCAATGGGTGCAGTCAACTGTGTAATAGAAATATTGTCAAAAAGCCGGGATTATTATTTAAATAAGTGCAGTGTTAAATTTGATTACATACTTTTTAAAGCTAATAAAACATTTCATTGCTCTCAAACTATTTCCCATAGTCCCATTTAGTCAGAAAACATAAATTAAGAGAGCTCTGCATAGAAAATTACCCAGGCTTTGTGTCGATGGGAGCATGCATGGAAAAGCTTGGCAGCTCCACAGTTTAAAGACGAAAGGATGTAAAAGGGGTTGGCAGGTTCCTATATGGGCTGGTGCGGAGGCTCTTCTCCTTGAAGAATCATGGAAAATGGCAGCTTAGGAGACTGCATGCTTGTGGTGGCCTGTGCATGTGGAGCTGGAGGAGGCCAAGATACGAATTGCAGCGAGGTCCCCTCTTCCCTTATCGGAGGTGAAGAGGAAGCCCCTGCATTCACCTTGACATAGGGTCCTTCCAGAAACATCAGCCACTTTCTTTTTCAAAGAATGGAATTGTTTTTGTTTTAAAAAGTCAAAATAGGGCCCTCGGATGCCAACATGGGGACATGACATTTTAAACTGTGTTATTTGCAGAGCTTATCCTGTGACAGGTCTTCATTTCTACCAAATGTCAAGGATCAGCGCCTTGCATTCATTTTAATGAAATATTGTGCTGATAAGGGTTATGAATGCCAAGTTTAAGCTGTAAATTACTAAATGTCGGGCTGCTTTATGCTTTGTGAATTCATCAGGGAGGGAGCTAATGAAGGTTTCTTTCTCGCTTCTTACAGCTAGGGATTCACGGTTATGCCTTTGCGATCACAAATAATGGATATATCCTCACGCATCCAGAACTCAGACCACTGGTAAGAAATACTTGTTTCTGTCTTTTCTCCTTTTCTTCTTTTAAAGGATTTTCTTCAGTTCTCCAGTGATGACGCTGTGCAACAGCTCTAGAATGCATAGTATTCAGGTCGTAAGAGCTTACAGTGTTCTGGCACATAATATATAATGTAGGGTAAATAAATTTGCTATCATTCTCTTCTAAATAAATCCATACATTCCTATATGCATTTATTTACTGATTCCGCATCTGCCAGTGTCTGGAAAATGTTCTCACTCTGCGTAAGCCGTCACAATGGGTCCCTTTATAGAACTCTCCAGCCCAAGGCCCATTTATTGAAAGTTATATTTGATACACGAATTAGACCCAGGATCCCTGGAAATTCATTACGATCGGATTTGCCCCAAATCACATCGCTAAGCCCAGGGCCTCCTGTGTTGAATGTGCCCAACAATTCCTTTTTGTTAATTGAAGCAGCTGAGATTTTCTCTGCTTGCTGCCTAAGCTGCTGTGTCCAGCAACACTGTTTGGTGACTAGGTGTAGAAGCCATTTTCTTTCAGCGTTGCTTTCACCCCCTGAAGTGAGTGGGGTCAGGCGGGACAGCCCGTGGTGTCCCTGCCCTCCTGCCGCCCCAGGGAGGAGCTGCCTGGAGCGCTGTGTGCGGGAGGATTCTGACGGGCGGCCAGGCTTGTCCGGTAGGGGGCGCGGGCCCACTGACAGTGTCCCCTGTGGGCTCTGAAGGGGCATGCGCACTGAGGGTTAGTGGTTCCTGTCCTTGGACTAGTTGCAGTGTGTTGACAAAAAGGGAGCCCTTTGGTTTTGTGAATGTGTTAGCTAATTTTAAAGAAGATATAGATGTTGAAGAGTAATATAGTAAAGTCTGTTTTTCATAGTTAAGAAAGTGTAGGTGGTTGTGCACACACACACTCGCACACACCCACACACACACGCTCACAGCTCACTCACACTCACACACACACACACACTCACACGCATTCACACAGACTCTCACACTCATACACATACCCAGCCACCCCACACGTTTCTCCCTTTTGTCAAAATTAGAAATAGCGCAGGACCTGCTGTGCCAGTGCTTATTGATGGGGCATCGTGGGGACCCGCTTGCTTCTCACCTGAATCATTGTTCAGGAAGAGTTCATGTCTGAGCTCTGTCATCAACCAGCCTTACCCCAGTTGTCCTGGTATTAATGGCATCGCGTGGATCCCATATGCATGCTTCAAAATGGGACATATGGCAATATTTGATTTCACTGATCTTTTTATCAGAAAAGGATTGAGTAACTGGTTAGCGAATTCCACATGCAAGTCAGAATTATTGAAAAGTCTGATTGAAAGAGCTCCTACTCAAGTTAAAAGTCTGAAAATCTTAGCACATTGCCCATTTCCAAGCCTCCCAGCTGGGGCCGTCTGGCGGGGGTGGCAGGAGTTCCATGTCTGGTGCGGCCGAGTGTAGAATTCTAGTGCTTATTTAATCCAGGTTGGGTGAAACAGACTCCATGGAACTATCCAGGCCTGGATCTCCTGCTGGCAGGTGACTGAGCTCCCTCTTTATCAGCTTGCAAAAAGGAATGGAATGGAACCAGATGTCCAGAAGGCAACAAGGTCCTCTTCCCTCTCCCCAGCGCCATCCGTACTGTTGACTTACAGCGTCTTTCCGGCCTTTTCTATCTCCTGGTCATGCAGCAGATGGTCTGTTTGCAAGTAGTCCATCCGACGCGCTCTGCAGAGCTGAGGCCACTGACAGGGCAGGGAAAGGCCCTGAAAGGGCAGGCGGCCCCGTCACACCAGTCACCCTGTGACAGGGCAGATGTTCACAGGCAGGCCTCTCTTCCTCAGCGGTTTCGCCAACAGTGATAGCCTGGACCGGTTCCCACAGGTGGGGTGGCCCAGGCAAGTGCCCCAGCATCTCATGTGCGAGAATCCATCCCAGATGAGCCACTCAGCAGTTTCTCCATAAGAAGAACGTAAGAAAAGGCCAGGCCAGTGGACCATCTGTCTCTGATCCTGAGGCCATGAGATATTTAGGAAAGGTTTGGAGTGATGCCAGTTATTGATGATTATATGAACTAACTCATCTGATTATGATCAGTAAGCGGATGTTGACTCTGCCTTGAGTCTTGCATTTTCCTCCTGGAAAGAAGCAGCGATGTAGAAGGAACTCAACTTCAGCAGCGGGTGGTTTCCCTTAGCTCTGGACGAATCTCAGCCTCTCTAAGCAGCGTTTTCTCTCGTAATCCTGCCATAACCATAGTGTATATACTACAGCTTGGCGGTCAGAGTAAATGAGAGAATGCAAGCAAAGAGCCTTGTGCAAAGTGGTCCCCAGGATATCGGGGGACAGTGGTGGTCACACCAGCACCCTGTCTGTGATCGGCTGTTGTGAAGGCTGGGGGTGCATGGCACTTGTGAGTGCTTAGGGTGGGTCTAAACAACACTTTGATTATTCAGTTCGTTATCATTTTTAATGATGACCGTTGGCGAAGGACTGTGCACACACACACACACACACACACACACCCTCAGTTTCTCAGCCAGCTCTAGTCTAGAAGACAGGCAGGCAGCAGGTACAAAAGCAGAAAGCACATCCCCTCTTCATCCTCACCACCAGTCCATTCAGCACATAGTAGGGACTCAGGAATGGGTGAATGAAGGGCTCCTCCCAAGCCAATGTCTTCATTTGCACATATTTTGGATCTTTCTGGAAAATGTAGCTTCTGAGCCTCCCCTGGAGTCCTGGGTCTGCCCCAGACACTGACGCACGCCCCTGGTGGGGAAACCCTCACGCATGCCTGGGGATAGCAGGCTGCCAGCAGCTTCCTTGACAAACTCAGGCCACGAGCCCTTGTTCAGACCTAACTCACCGTCCCCTCAGCCCTGCCACATGATCAAACCCTTATTACAAGTGGACGCGCCCCTCAGTTCTGGCCAAGGATGGCAGACTAGCTGGCTGTGGCCAGCGTGGAAGGATGGAGCAGGCTCCCTTAAAGTAGCTCAGACCCCCTGCGTCTGCCGCCAAGCCTGCTTCTGCCCCCGGCAGCCGAGGAAAGGAGTGGGTTTCTCGCAAGCACAATACCAATATTTTTCTAATTTGTCCAATAAGATCTTTCCCCCAGACTTCATGTTTAGCTTGATTTTATCCAGTATTTTCTTTAATCTTGTATGATTTGGGTGTGAATCATGAAGGGCTTCCAAAAGCAGCTCGGAGGTAGGAGCCTTCCTCAGCGACTCACTTTGGTGTGATTGGCCAAACCGCGAACGTGTGCTTCCCTGTGATGACGGGCACACCTGGTCTTTCTCCAAGGCTCCTGACCCAGTCCGTCCTCGTGACTTCCGGGGACCAGGTGACATCCATCAGCCGCGCCCTGGCGCCGGGCTTGCTGGGTCCTGGGTGAGACGGGGCTGCCTTCCAGTCTGAGGTGGGGGCTGCGCCTGTGCTCTTGCGTGAAGGACGGGGCAACGCAGCAGGAGGGATTCAAGTCAGACCTGGAGGAATGCTTCTGGAGTAGTTCTTGCACATCCAGGAATTTTTTCTTGGTCTTTACCACTCTTCACCATTCAGGATAAAAATCCTTCCAACTATAGTCACTGTTTAGATTTAGTTTTCTTGGGTTCTGTTTTTCCCATGTCTTGGAGAGCTTTATGGATTTTCCTTAAAGTGTGGAGCCCTGAATGGATCTCTTTTTCATCATGCCCGGCAGAGCACTGAGCCGGGAGACGGGGGCGGGGGCTGCCCTTGGCACCGTCTGATCCGTGCGGAGAATTTGGTGAGCCGTCTGCCTCTCTGTTCTTAGAAGAAAGGGCCATCTGAGTCGGCTTGCCTCCCCAAGGAGGCCTGGAATGTGGGCCTGGTCCCACCACCAGCAGAGCACAAACAAGGCTCCTTTCCAGAAGCCACAGCACAGCCAGGGCCCCGCAGAGGGGCCCGGGGCAGGCAACGTCCAGGCTCGTTTCCATGAGGACCGCGTTGGCCTCCGCCCAAAGCTGTTCCCTTCGTGTCTCCAGGGCCCCAGAGATGGGGAAGGATGCTGGGGGTCCTCTCCTGGATGAAAATCTGCCAGTCGCACGGGCCCCTGCCTGGGTGCTGGATGAGACGGGAGGTGGGAATGATGGAGAGAAACCTTCCTTCCTTCCTTCCTTCCTTCCTTCCTTCCTTCCTTCCTTCCACGTTTGCTGGCTATTTCCGCAATGTGGGTGCGTTCCCAAACCATGTAGATGCCCTAAATCAAACTGTGCAGCTCAGGCCGCTGGGTGGGAGTGTCTGCCGTGTGCAGCAGGCCCAAGCTGTCAGGTTACCTGATGCCAAGACCCTTTCTGTGGTGCTGTCAAGCTCAGGTTAATTCTGTAGCAAGCCCAAGCTTTGAAGGTACCTGTCACCTTCCTGAGCTATTACAGAGCCTTCCCCCCCCCTCTGGGATTGCCGCCGCTCCGCTCTGGCTTCTGTCTGATGTCACCAGCCCTTCCCTTGTGTCCCACTCTGGACATGGATCCTGCCTCACTGTTCTCACACACACCTGTGCAGTCGATCTTTCTGTGCCATTTGGTGTTGCACGTGGGCTGTCGTGACCTTGCAGGAGGCCATTGAGTACATGGATTGCTGGGGAAACATGCTAATAAATGTCAATATTTTTATACCGCAGTCCTTGGCTGTGGAATTAAGTAGACATTCCTATGAACACATGTAAATATAGGTTAAATGGTAGTAGACAGTATATGTCAAACATCACTTTAAATAGGGGCTTAAAAGGTGGGGGCAATGTTAAAATCCTTGTCTAAGTCCAGCTGACTTGGCTCAAACAGTGGGCCATGTGAAGAATTCTGTCTAATTCCAAAAAATGTGAATGTGAAATTTAACTGTGATCTTTATGTCCTTATGCAGATCCTCAGCTAGGCTTGCTTCCATCCCAACACAGCTAATAGTGTCTTTCCTCTATAATCATTGAACCGGGAAAGCCCCAATTCAGTCTCCTTCATTTCTTCTTCCTGTTCACACCTATTTGAGGCAAATGCTAAGAGTCCTTTTTAGTTCAACAGGCAGGGCCTCCACTGTTGGCTTTTCCACCCCCCACCCTCATGTCCTGTGGATCTGGCTCCAAAACATGCCCCAAGCCCTCCCGCCTCTCTCCATCACTGTCCCCACCCAGTCGGGCCACTGTCCTGTCTCTCCTGGGCGGCTTCAGCCCCTTTCAGCTCCTCCCCATTGCCCCTGTCCCAGCACTGTTCCCTGGATGGGTCAGACGTCGCTCAGATCACGTGGCTTCCTGTGGCATTTAGAATAAAGCCTGAGTGCCTGGCAGTGACCCCAGCCCCGGCTCGTCCCAGCCCTGCCTTGCCCCCCGCAGAGCCTGTGGGCCACCTCGGGTGCCCTCCTGCTCTCTCACCCTCTGTCCAGTCCTCAGAAGCCACAGACTCTGTGTTACTCCAAATCCTCGTGCCTGTCTGTCCCTATACCTGGACTCTCGTGCCACACGCTCCCAGATACAGACGGCTCGTCCTTATCCTCCCCGCCTCTACCCGATGTCGTGCCCCTCCGCACAGAGCCGTGCCCCTCTCCATCACCCCCCCGTCGCATCCCCTGCAGACATTAAAGCACATGCAGCTGGTCAGTCCCTCCCTTCCTTCCCTCCCTCTGGTCTCCTGCCGGCAAGCACTCAGCAGGTGACCCTTAGCACTGTGCTAGCTAATGCACACACACGCACACACACGCACGCACACGCACGCACACACACACACACACACAGTCAGGCAGCAGGATCTCTCTGCCCACAGGAAGCTCTCCACAAAGAGCTAGAGTCTCTGACAGCCAGAGATGCCCAGAAGAGCCGTGGGCTCACGGGGAGGCGCCGGCTTTTCTACATCAAGTGTGCCTTGAGATGCCAGAGGAGGCGACATGTACACTGCCTGTATCCACAGCCTGCTCTGGGGGACATTTTTTCAGGTGATGCCACACACTGCTGTGCTCAGGGCTAACCGGGCACCTGGCTTCCCTCTCTCTGGTCTCAGAACCATGCATTCTGCTGGCCCCAGCCTGTCTGCGTGTAGGGACTGGAGACCTAGCATCATTTACAAACCCTCCTCTGGTTCCCAAATGCTGGGATCCCATGCCAGACTCCTCGCCCTCCGCTCAGGCTGCTGGTGAACTGAACCAGACTGCCCAGTAGGTGGCGCCTGGGCACTGCCGTGCGCCGGTCCCCACTGGGTGGCGTCCCTGCCATCCTCAGAACAGAGCCCAGGCGATGCTAGGCCTGGTCTGAATCCATCCCATTTACTTTAGAAGAATTAGCGGATGCTTAGTAAGTTTATCTGCTCAGAGGAGTGTGTTCCTCGGAGAAAAAATAAACAAGAGTATGTGACCCCCACGTAGGGAGCCTGTTCTTTTTGAAATACACCATTTGGCAAAAGCGAAAACAGCGCCTTACATGCTTTCCTCCTGATGGAATTGTTGAGGGCGCTGTAAGGGTGCTGGTCTGGCCCCTTGGGAGGAAGCACTGCAGCCCTCTGCGGGGAATGCTTACACTTCATGAGCTCGGGAATTAAGCCAGTTCCCGGGTGCCTGGATTCCTGCCGGCTGGGCGCTCGCTCTGGTCTGCAAACCTCAAGAACTCTGCAGCCTGTGGGTCGCCAAGTTCTGTGGTTGGGTGTGTGCTCAGACACCTAGGGCTTAGGTGGGGCTTAGCAGGTAGGGACAAGCAGTACTGACGCCACTGTCGCGTAGGGTGTTAGGAAGCAGGCTCTGTGCTGAGCGCTTTTGGGGTCAGAGTGTGTATTCTGCCCCATGTCCTCCGGGCTGGTTGCCCCCAATCTAAAGCCACATCAGTCTCCATATCTCTGTGGCTTTTTCTCTCTGGGTTCCCGTAACTGCTCCTTCCTCTGTCCTTTCATGCCGAGTGGCAGAAAAGGTCCCCACTGCTCCTAGCTTGAGGGTAGCACCCCGCTTCTCGTGATTTCCTCCACCCTACCCACACCGTTACAATCGCCTCTTTATTAAACCTTCCGTAATTAGCCAGCTCCACGATGCCATGTGCTTCCTGCTGGGGCCCTGACGGACACCAGGGTAGGAGTAGATGGAAAGTTTGTGTTTCCTAAGTCATGACTGTCCCAAAAAAGAACGAGGAACAAGAAAGGAAAGAAGGAAGAATGGAAGGAAAGGGAAGGGAGGGTGGGAGGGAGAAAAGGAAAGAACAAGAGATTCTCTGTCAGATCAATCATTCATTTATTCATATCAATTCATTTATTTATTTCTCTCTCAGTGTAGTTGGAGCAGAGAGCCTCCATATACCCTTCCAGTAAATTCCTCTTTTGCTCAAGTGGTCAAGATGTGGTGTCCGTGGCTTACGACCAGGGCAGCCTGGCTGTGAAATCTCCATGTCTGGAAACCGCTGGTGTGGCCCCGATCTGTGCTCTCAGGGAGCTCTGCCCTGCACACACAGAACTTCCCTCAGCCTTGCTTCAGCCTTGCACCCAAAGAGGTCACCCCTCCATCCCACCAGGCTTCTTGCACAGGCCTTCACGTCTGTGCTCTGTGCTACATGAAAGACGCATCTTCAAACATCTGCCCCTCACTGTACTGCTAGCAACCTAGAGACACTGAGCAGACTGTATTCTGCTCACCCTTGGTATACAGGGCGTGGTGAGGTCCTGGCTCAGACTGTGGAATGACAAATAAATGGGGAGGGGAGACCCACAAATAGAAAACTGGTGACATGGTGTATAGTACTAGGCACCAGGGTGGAAATACTGACAAGCAGCAGAATATATAAAAGGACCTGGTGTCTAGCTGTGGAAGGGGAGGCTGGAGAAGACTGCACAAGCTGCTCTGCAGCCCGTGAACTTGAGTTCACAGTTTATTTTCCAGTCCAGTGCGGTTGGGAGCAGCAAAGCGCCCTTCGGACACCTGGATTCCAAACTGCTCATTCTTGTGTTGTTGGACCCCCCGCCCCGCCCCTGCTCCTCAAGCCCCCCGCCCCTCCATCCCTCCCACCCATCCGTGCATCATCTGCATGTATTTATTAGACACCTTTCATGGGCTAGGCCCACTGGGAGATGCTGGGATCTAGTGATAAAACAAGACAGGCCTAATTCCCCGTTCATTGAGTGTTTGCAGCCTCATAGAGAAGATATTCTTTTAAAGTTTACAAGTAAGCAAATAAAGAAAAAGTATGCACATTTTGGATAAACTCTTCAAAGGACACAGGGATCCGAGGAAAGAAAGAGCAGGGGAGGCCCCTCCCCTGGCTGGGGGGTCAGGGAGAGCCTGTCTTTGGGATAGTGTTTCCAGCTGAGCCCTGAGGGAAGGGGCACATCCCGGGACGGTGATTGTGGAGACTGGTCCAGGCAGAGGGAACAGTGGTTGCAAAGCCCCTGCGGCCTGGGGAGTTCCCTACATCATGTCTGGCATGTTTGGTAGATGTAGGGCAGACTTCCAAAGGACAAGGGTGGGTAACATGGACTTGTACTGATAGATTCCCACTGGGATGGGCTTCAAGAAGCACTTGCTGTAGAAGCCTTTCCCAGCGCCATTTGCACAGTGCCAGCCTGGCCTGCGGCTGCCACACCTGCATGAAGACTTTCACTGTCTCTGGAGCGCCCCCTCCTTGGGCCTGCAGCAGGCCAGGTGAGCTGGGACTCAGCACCGCTCCCCCAAACCCGGTGAGCGCTCCTGCCTTGAGGTGGGGTATGGCCGGTGCCTGCTCACCACCGGCTCCTAGGGCGCCCGGAGGACCCAGCTCTGTATGTGCACAGGGCTAGCGGGCTTCATGATGCACCTCGTGTTGGCCGCCTCCCGCCTCTGCGTCACTTTGCCACATCCCTGCAGGTGTTTCCTGGGAACCCCTCCCAAGTAAAAACCTTGCCCTTGTGTCCTGGTCTCAGGGTCTGCTTGAGAGAAAAGTCAAGCCAAGACACCAGCAGACTGATATTTCTCTTCAATATCAGTGAATTTCTCTATTTGCCCAGACTAGAACTTCAAATGCAGATTTACATGTACTGCCCAGCCCTGTGTGTTAACCTGAGGACACCAGGCCTGTGTTGCATTCTATCTCAGTTCCCTGCATGTACCTTCACTTCATGCCAGCCTGCTTGGAGAATCCACATTTGCGCTTGGAAGTACCCGGGAGGGTGGGCCTCATGCTACCTGTGATCAAGAGTAGGCACTTGCAGGCAATTTCGTGCACAGATAACCGTCTCTGCTGCTTTTTGTTCGGCAAAAGAGTTTGATGAGGACAAAGCTTTCATTTTCGCTGGACGCTGTCTGACCTTTGTTTTACTAGATTAATTTCATATCTAGAGTGCCCCATCTTGGATGATGAATTAGCAATAAAAAGCCCATCAAAATGTAATTACATGCAATGTGTTGAATAATGATCTCTTAAAAATTCCTATAGATTTGTCTGCACCTCCTACCCCTCGTGGGGAAATGAGCGTCAGCTGCGAGCTACTAGCCTGACGCAGGAATGCAAACCCTAGTCATACTGTGAGTCTGAGATGGGAGAGCTGGCTTCTGTCCTTGCCCAGTGTCATCTCATTGATCGATTGCTTCCCTCCATGTGATGCACATCTTTCTATAATTTAAAGGACCATCTCAATGGGGGCAGAAATGCACAGGAAGTGGGAGCTCAAGGCCAGAGTGAAACCCTCCCCTCTCCATCTGGAGCAGCTGCCTGGGGGAGAGAGTTATTAATTAAAATGTTAACCGCCCAGCCAGAGCAGGCAGACCAGCCTGGAGAACACCGGGGAAGCAAGCATGGAAGCTTTCATAAGTGTAAGTTCCAGGAAACTTTGTTCCTCCTTAAAATAGGAGAAAAGCGCCATCGGCATCTAAGAGGAGACCTGGGGTGAGGTCAGCTTCCCCAGGGAGCAGGCTTGCTCCTCTCGGAGGGCTGCACTCGGGCTGGGAGAGAACCACCAGGGCTGGGCTTCCATCTTCTCAGGAGACAGCACAATAGTCAAGTGATTCCAAGAGTGCAAATGCCCGCGCTCGTTTGAATAACTGAAGAATTCAATCACGAATGCCAGTGATTATTGCTCTGGGGAGTTTACATTTTAGAAAGACAGTGCATCTGAATCCCCATAAGAGCATTAAATTGCTATCTGATTAGCAGTCCCAAATTATATATATTTAAAAGATAATTAAAGGTTTGAAGGCTGTTGGAATAACTGGTGTTACATTTAAATGAATCACTAGAAATTTGTTAGTAATGTATGGAGTTCTCTTTTATTTCTTGCTTCCCTCTTTGAAGTTCAGTAGACCCAGCCTCACGGGGTTAAATCTGGTAGCGGCTGGAAGATAAAGGCAGATGTTTTTAGTTATTGCAGCCCCAGCCTCCAAATAATTATAAGCAGCTGTCATTTTTACCTAATCCTAAATGATAAGACCCAAAGAATGCAAATAAAAAGGTTGAGACCATGGGCTTTTTGGCACAATAATTTAATCCCTGCCACAGCCCTGCACTGACCATTGCATGCCCTTCACCGACGCGGTGCCTGAACCACTATGCCCCTGGCTCAACTTCTGCAGCTATGTGACAGGCACATTTGTGAACATACCCGCCAGGTGCCATTTCCACGCTCTCTGGGGCTGGTTGCAGGGCGAAGGCAAACCCTCCCGCACTCGGAATATGGAAGCAAGGAAGCAGTGTGGCCGAGCCGGGGAGGGCTTTTGCCACAAGCTCTTCTCCACCTCGTCCGCCCCTCTCTGCTCGGGGCAGGGACTGCCCTCGCCCTTGCCCTGGTGACCCCCTCCAGTAGGTGGCATGATAGAATGCCAGCCCGTGGCTGCTGTTTCTCTGGCCTGTTCCGTTTCACAGGATTGAGCGTTTGTATGCAGCAGCTGGCCGGGGCCAGAAATCCCAAATCACAGGCCAGCCTGCCAGGCTTCACCCAGGAAGCTCTGGGTTCGAGTCCGAAATTGATGCTTTCTGTGCCCGTGTCTCTCTCGAATGGCAGGACCTCCTGGGGACCACGTCAAGGGGACAGTTAGCATAACCATGATGGCTTCTCCCATTTGGACTCAATGACAGTAAAACCAAAGCCCAACCAATGAAGGCATGTAATTCATCCCAGTCAGAGCCGAAGTCAGACACTGCCAGAGGCAAGTTCAGAACATCATCTAGAATGAAGGTGCACGTGCATGCATGTGCACATACACACACACACTCATATATGCACTCATATACACGTACACACACTCATACACACACACACATATACACACTTATACATACACTCATAAACACACACACTCACACACATATATACACATACACTCATATGCACTCATACACACATGTACACACACACACTCACATACACTCATAAACACACATACACACTCATATGCACACATACTCATACACAAACATACACACACACGCACACACTTCCTCCAAAGTAATTCAAAATCCCAAAGACCCCTCTCCTAAGGAATGTTCAAGGCAGATTTAAATTAAGACAGAGACCCTGCTTGGCAGAAACGTGCCTGGTGAACTGAGCTTAATTTCTGGGGATGGAAAGGATGAACAGCTGAAAGAGGAGAAAAATCCAAGGGAGACCATTTGGAAATTGGCAGGCATCAAGGTGCCATTACCTCTCCCCCATGAAGAAATACAGGGAGTTCAGAAATGTGTCCTGGGTATTAGAATCAGTGACATATCCCATTTCCCAGATGCCTGCTCCTCCCACAAAGCCTCCACTGGGGTTCCTAAGTTTCTAGCGTCACTGCAGGAGGAGCTGGGGTGGCTGGGACGGATGGAGGCAGTTACCTGACTTCCAGCCCTGCAGCAGGTTTGAGGGTAATCCAGGTTGGACAGCCCTTAAATGAAGCCTATTTCATCTAGGTTCAAATACAAGTGTAAATAGTACATTCACATGTATTTAATGGAACAATTCCTTTGAGAGTTATTAATTTGAAACTTCAGTCTGGTCAGTGTGGAATTAAAGGCCACCTTGCCACCATCACCTTCCTGTGCCCCCGCAGAACGTGTCTCAGGCGGGCACGAGGCAGCCACCTCAAGCCTGCTGGCAGCTTTCTGCGTGGGGCAGAGCAGCCTCTGAGGCCAGATGTCTGGGGTCAGCCTCAGCTGCATGACCTTGGACAGGCCACTCAACCTGTCTGGCCTCAGTTTCCGGCCCTGGAAAAGGAGGACAAAAATAGTGCCTACTGTGTGCGATTGTCTGAGGGTTCAACGAGTGCATGTTCACAAAACGCCTAGAACAGACCAGGCACATGGTAAGTGCTGTCCAGGTGCTTACGAGTGAACATCCATCCCAGCGTGTCATTTGCTCTTCTGCTCGCTCATCCGTCAGACGGTCACGTGTTCCCGGAGAGCCTGTTCATTGCCAGGCAATCCCGGGGCCGCTGCAGGTTCACTCTGAACAAGAAGTAGCCTCTTTTCCCAAAGCACCCGGGACCCAGACAGGGAGACAGGTGAGTGAGCAACTGCTCTGTAGGGGTAGTGAGTGTGGACGCAAACCAGTGCAGGAGGCAGAGGAGAGCCCCACGCAGGCCTCCCGGGGGGCTGATGTCTCCGCCCAGTCCGTAAAGGTTACTTGACTTTGAGTTGGGGTTGGAAACAGCTGGAGTGGTGTGTGCAGAGGCCTGAAGGCAAGAAGGACAACGGCATTTGTAGCAGCCGGCTTAGCCTGGCCCGGGACGTACAGTGAGACACAGGAAATGGTGAGAGAGGCGGGAGCAGTGAGCAGCGGCAGCCGTGGGGCCTTGTGGCCCCTGGGACTTCAGGCATCCTCCTGCAGGGCACGAGGAGCCACGCAGATTCCGGGCCATGCAGTGAGATGACCTGATTCTGGGCCGGAGTCCTCACCGTCCTGCTGGACCCTGGGGAGTGGATTAGAGGCATAGAGTCCACACGGGGCTGAGGAGACACCCACCCTCAGCAAGGGGAGAAGATCGCAGTGGCCGACACCAAGTTTCTGGCAAGAGGAAGGAGACATGTGATTCAATGTCAAGGGACACTTAGAGGGTAGAAGTCAGATGAGCCCTGGTTGCTCGGTCTGGCCCGTCGGCCTCTCTCTGGCTTTATTGACTGTTGCGGCCTCTGCCCACATCGCCATGATCACACACACATCTGCGACCCAAAGACCCTGTCAGCCTTGCAGGGGCCTGTGTTTTTCCTCTGGGTTATGAATGACATTCAGAAGTCTCTCCCAGGCTTATTTGGACCAGCCTGCATCCAGAAATATTTTTTAAAAGATACATCAGTATATTTGAGAATCACACATACACACACAAAAAAATTCAAGATGAAACGTTTTACTAGGTCACCAGTCCAGTGGGCTGGATGGACCAGTGGTGGATGAGAAGATGCCATCCAGTTTGGTGGTCAAGATGCAGTTAGAGCAGAGAGCTGATGAAAACACAGGCCTGTGCATGATTACACCACAAAGCCCTGTGAACTCAGGGAGAGATCTGTCAACGGAGAACCTGCTGTTCTCAAATGTGACTGAGGCAGAGCAGCTCCACCCGCCTCTTCCCCCAGGGAGAAGGGAGACACTAACTGGGAAGATCAGAGAAACTTTTACACAGCTGCAAAGATGGTTCCTTTTGTGTTGAATTCTCCTTCATAAGTATCTCTGAAAATTTTTGCAGATAGAGAAACAAAATGAAGCCATCATGCCAAGCATCTCCTTAAATAAAATCACACACACAGACACACACACTCACATACGCATGCTTGAGGAAGGCTGGACTGTTGGATGTAGGTGGATGCCTTTTCAGGCATAATCTAGAGTCAAAGGTAATCGCAGGCCCCTTGGAAAGAAGGAGGATTCCTTTTCCTCATTTCTGCATCCCTCTGTTTACTTCACTCACAGATCCATTGCCAGCTCTCTGCCCTTTGTGTCATTTAGCCCAAAAACCTTGATGTTGAGAGATCTCTTTGTTCTGACCACCACCCCTCCAAGCTGAGACTCTGAGACAAGTATCCTACCCCCCAGTGTCCGAGGCAGGAGAGGCACCGGGAATGGAGGAGATGGGCTGGGACGGCCGTGTCACCCGCAGCAGCAAGGTCACAGCACAGGGAGGCGGCCTGCAGCGAGGGGCCCGCCACAGCGGCCTCTATAGACCGGCACGGGTGTGGGCAGGGCTGGGTGATGCTGTTTGCTGACTTCATCTGAGTGAGTGAGAAAACACAGTGTCCTCACCGTCCTAAAAGTGGAATCGGTTTGCGGTCCCTCACTGTGCCCACATGTTCGAAACTGCCTGACAGGTTTCACATACCTGAGTCTTTGGATATCACTAACTGCTCAGAGGAATAATGCAAATAATGCACCGTACATGCAAAAAAATGAGTCGCTTGTCAACTGTCAGACATACTCTCAAATTACAGAGGTGCTCTTTGTACCCCGGATGTTTTCTCCTAATGACTCAGGACTCAGTAGCATCTGAAACCTTCCTATGAAATTGGCTTTGGAATATGACACATGTCTATGCTCCAGAATGGGTGCAACTCTGTTTGAGACTTTGGCTCTGAAGACCGCCATCAGGGCGGGTTTGTCTCCAGTGTGCTGACTGAGAGTAGCTGTCTCCCAGTGCATCCGCATTCTGCACACAGGTCCCTGTACTTTCTTCTGTGCAGACAGTCGGCCTTCCTTAGCATCGCAGCTCCACCCGAGTTGGCAGCCTAGCGACGTGACTCCTGTCCTGAGTTAGAGCCCGTGTCCATGTCCCTCTGCTGGCACAAAAAATTCCTCCTGCCCCAACCACTTAGCACGATTCTCAATTTTAGGACTAGCTTGCTATTACAAGCCACACGGGCTCTTGGAGGATGAGAATTTAAAGCCCTCTGTGGTGTAGTAAGCCATGTTTGTCCTACAAACACGGTGGTGGGGCTGGGCCACTTCCTCCCCACGCAGGGTGTGTGACTCATGGTGATTCAGAGGACACTGATTAAGATAGAGGTCATGTGGGTTTTCAAAGCGGCCTGTTCATTGTTGTTGTTTTTTAAAGAATACCAAAGCTGTTTTAGTTCTCCAGCCATCAAAAGGGTTTTGTGATCATACTAAGAGCCCATGTAGAACTTTTCATCTCTCAGACACTTATTGATTAATGAGAGCACAGTGCCTTCTAGAAAAAGGAAGAGGTTTGCTGTCTCAACATGCCCTTCTGCCTCTCGCCCACCTCCCAGCTGCCTTTGGACACACCCTCATGGCCCCATTCCCGCTGGTATACCTGGGCTTCTCATCTTGCCGTGAGCACAAAGGTCTCCATCTCCAAATCAGGCTCCTCAGGATTTCCCTCCTGGCGTAGCGTCTGCCTCATGTGGTCACAGGTGTTCCCCAGAAATGCCTGGGAGGCTGTGGGGTCACACAATCCAAGGGGCCAGCATGGTTTTGACAGAAATCCTGGCGATGATGACATCATCAGGCACGGCAAGGCCTCTCTGAGGCCGCATTGGACGGTTGTTCCTGGGCTTTGTGTGCGTTCAGTATCGTACGTGGGGCACGCAGCTCGATACTTGGCGGTTGTTCCTAATCTAAAACGGATTCTTGTGTCCCTGGTCATCAAGGGCAGTTCCACAGCGGCCCAAATGGAACTGGCTGTTAACAGAGATATGAATGACGGGTGGGTTTGACTTCCAAAGTGGTTCTGCAGCCGTTAATATGCCTACTGCCAGCAGTCTGGTGAGCGGTTCCCGTCTGAGCCGAGGGCCTGAGTCATGAGCAGACCGCCTCCAGGAAGCTGTGCAGCAGACGGCGAGGCCCAGAGGCTCAGCGGCCAGGCGCCTTGGGTGGACTCTCAATCCCACTCCCAGGAGCCGAGTCACCCAGGGACCTGCATCCCTCAGCTCTGCATTCCCCCATCTGTGGAGCCAGGAGTCTTCCTCCCTCGGGGTATAGGGTTGTGAGAATTCAGGGAGATGGGGACCCCGCCCAGCACGGCGCCCACTCTTCCTAAGGAGTGGTAGGAGGGGAGGGGCAGCTGCCCATGGAAAAAAGTTGCCTCTTTTTTTGGCTAAAAGCAGTCACTTGGAAAGCAGAACAGATTGGTTGCTACATTTTATAAATTCCTTGCTGGAGAAACAATGAATTTAGAAAACTGAAAACAGTAATTGCTTTAAAGGACCTTTGCAACTCTTTTCTGTGGGAAAGATAGGAGAATATGGGCGGTGATCCCTGCCTTGCGGTCAGGAGGCAGTGTTGTTTTCATGCACTTCTCATTATTTCTCTAATTTCCTACACTGAGTAGGTGTCACATGGCTAATCAGGGTGGAAACCCTGTCGCCAGGAGACCGGTGGCTGATGTGACCACTGGCATTCCCTGTCCCACCGTCCTCTGAGGCTGGGCTGCTGTGTTACAGATCTTGGGTTGCACCTTGCAGGGGAAGAGACCGTCACTGTCCCACAGGCCCACCTGGCCATGGGACCATGGCCTTGTCTGAAGGAGTGGCCCACCACGCCAGGCTGAACTGCCTGTTTAAAGGGATAGAGGTAGTAAGAAACTATCGTACTGGTAAGAACCATTTTATCCTGTGAACGTACTCTTGAGGGATGAGCTCGGTGAGGTGGGGGTCACCACATCTCACAGGTCAGGGATGGCATCGGCAGTTGTTCTTTCTGTCACCTTCTCCAGACCTGTTTATCAGGACCTCGTCTGTACTTAGCCAGGTCTGTCCCCATTTGCTTCTCGCCACAGCCCGTGAGCCAAATGCTGTTACCTCCGTCCTACGGGTGAGCAGCTCAGGGCTCAGTGAAGGGCGCACGGGCCCCGGAGCACACGGCCTGCAGGCGGAGACCTGATCCGGGCCTGAGTCTGGCTGTGGGGCCAGCGTTCAATGCTCCTCTTACGGGCCTGACTGAATCGTGACCTGCAACTTGAGGGCGGGGGCGTCCGCAGACAGCTTCTCCGTGCTTCCCCAGGGCTCCCTTGGGCCTGGCTCAGGGCCTGACGAACATTCAGTGTCCAACAGCATTTTAGGGTATGTGCAGAACAAATGAGCAGATCGGCATGAACAGACGGGGAAGTGAAGGAATGGGGTGCCCGGGAGCTGTTAAGGCCCTGTTCTCTTCCCACGGAGGAGATCCATGCCTCCTTTCCTTTTCCTGGAAGGCCACATCAGCCTCCATGATAAGAGGCGACTCAGGGCCTCCTGAGGTGGGGATGGTGTTCACCAGCTGAGGACTGCGGCTGCCTCTGGAGAGAAACATCTGCCGGACCATGGCTGGCTCGCAGCCCGCGGCCACACCCCTGCTCCAGGTGGCATGGGCTTTGGACAAGGTTTCTTCCTCTGCAGCCGCAGGCCTCCCAGCCCCGTCTCCTTCCTTCCTGCTGGTGGCATGGAGCGGCACGTACCATTTATCAATTATTAGCACACACAATATTTGTTTCACAGAGGCTGCATGGATGTATGTAGCTTATTTCCTCTGGCCATTTCCAAGAGAACAGAAAAACCAAAGGCATTTTTGTTCCTGTCAAACCAACGTGAACACGGGTGGCCATCCCCTTAGCCCACCCCATTATCCTTCCAAAGTCAGGATACAGGTCATGCAAAAGGCACTCACATCCCAGCAATTTTAAATACTGCCAGGAAGGTTCCAGCACTTACGGCATGCCCCCAGATGGTCCCGGCTTGCGCCTCCGATGGGCGCCCTTCATGTCCTATCCTCCCTGGCCAAAGGCTGGTTTGTGTGTTCACCACATCTGGCCTTTATTTGAAACTCCACCTCAAAGTATTTCATAGCACAGAATATCTTTCCTTATTAAATTCTCCCCCACATATTTTTTTCATAAAGCAGGCACCAAAAACTACAAACCTACCCGTGGCTCTCAAAGTATCTGTTTATAAACCTTTGGAAACCGTTTGCAATTCGTTAATCACATTTTCAAAGGAAGTTACAGTTTATAGATACACTAACAAATGCCATACCCAATGCCTCAGCCCCAGTAACGAGATCCGCACGCAGGGGAAGAGGGAGTGGGGCTGGCGGACCTGGGACTTGTCCCTGGCCACATCCCCAAGAGAGGGGAGATCCGGCCTGGCAGTCAGAGCACCAAGGGAGTACTTTCTTCGGTCACTCTCTTACACTGTGGCCACACAGATGTCCTCTTGGGTGAAAGCAGGTACTAGGGACCAGCCGTGCTCAAACACAGCAGTCTGTCTTGATTAGCAGTGAGCTATTTTGCAAATCACACGTTCCTAAATAATCATTAAAGGACCAAAGTTTGTGAATCTTTCGCTTAAATAGTACTTTAAAAGTGGTTCGTTTAAAAAGAAAAAAAAAAATAAGGCACTAAACATATACAAGTTGGAATTCAGGTGCGTACTTAAGCTTGAAACCCAAGCCAGCTTTAAAACTTCTTTAAAAAAGGGAAGGAGGGTCATGTGGAGAGAATGTGTTGGTAAACGAGCATCCATAGGTATGAAGATTTCAGGCACAGCTTGATCCAGGCATGCACACGATGTTTTCAGGACTCTCTTCACATCTTTTCTCTGCTTCCCCCAGCCCTGAACTAGTCCCTGTGCCCCGGATGTGGGCCTCCCTCGCACACTCAGGTCACCTGCCCACCTCTGAATCGGGCTGGCCTCGCCTTCACTAGAACAGTATTTACTGAGAGTGGGGTCCAGGGGATGCCCTAAAGGAAAACCAAGGTGATTTCCTTGGAACATGTGGGGGGTGGGGGTGGAAGTCCACAGAACAGGTATCCTTCTAATGGAGGTCTAAATCTCTGGCCTCCTAATATGGTCTCTTAATGGGAGAAAATATAAAAGTGAATTTAAGGTCATCATGCCAGCGTTTACTCATTGCCGTCAACCTGTTTGATCCATGCAGCAGCCCACTGACTTGCTTTTCTCAAAGGAAATCACTCTGCTCCACCACTGTTGATATTCTAAAGAGCTCACCTGTTGCTAAGACTCAGGTAGAAAGCATTTCGGACCTATCCCACATACCTGGTTAGCAGACACTGTGGACAGGCATCCTGAATGGAGTTCCAGAGGGCGTGTGTGACTTCTGACACCAACATCTTCAACAAACACCCACTGCCTGCCGTGTGCAGAACAGAGACCTGCAGAGTCACTGAGTAGGGCTCCTTCATCTCAGGGGAGTTGACCGGAGTGAGCCCGGGCCTTCACCAAGATGGTCATGCCTCTCAGGAATCAAGCCAGCCAGGCACTGAAGGTGACCTCCGTGCTGGGAATGTGCTTGCCGTGTTACATACGGTATCTAGCAAACCCCCTCCACCTACCTTTGCTACGGCACGTCTGTTGTTTCTCTCACTTTGCAACTGAGGAAAAGGAAGTGCGGAGCTGCTGAGCACCTTGCCTGGGTTCCCATGCCCAGGAAGTGGCAGAGTCACCCCTCTGTTAGCAAAGACCAATGGATGCCCTTTCTGAGGATGAAGGACCATTTGGTGCTGTGGACCTTGGGGGTCTTTGTGAATTTCTTTGGCAGTGATTGAAATAACCTGAGGCTTAGCCATGAAAATTTGGTTGGGGGTGCTGGGAGGTGAGGGCATCCTCCCAGGCTGGCTGTGTGATCTTATTTGCCTTGTTATTTAATTTGTTGTAGCCCCGGCTGCATACATCTGCATGCTGGGCAATAAGCTGACCTTAGGTGGAATTCAGGGCGATAAACTGCAAGCAGGACCTTGGGAAAAAATGAGACTGTTCGACTTTGCATCCTTACTACCTTGTCCTTATGAGGTTTGTCTGATAAACATACATGGAACAAATGAGTAAAGGAGCATTTTGACGTGATGAAAGGAAGGACTTTCCATTCAGACCTTGTTAGGCTACCCAAGAAATTGACAGTTCTGTCTTTAACGGTCAGAAGCTGGGCTGCATGAACTTCTGGGGCACCTGTGGCCCTCAGCAATAGTTCCTACTAACATGGGACTTGGGGGCCATTTGCACAGGTAACAAAGGTCCGAGAACGTCGACCCCAGCTCCTCGGGGGCCGTCAGAGGCTTAGCATTGTGCCACGTCCCGCATCACAGTCCCCGTGGTGAGACATGGGCGACCTCACGCCCCTGCTTCTCAGCCCAGCCTGGCTTTCTAAGGGCCGGAGCTTCCTGAACTTTCCATAAGGGCACTGACCTGCAAGCCTGCTCTCCTTTACAGCGCTTCCGAGGGAACCACTCCCCCCTCATCTGGAGTGGACCCGATGTCAAAAACTGACCGTGAATGTTTGTTAACTGGAAACCTGAGAGAAGGGAGTGGAGGGGCAGTTGACCAGGAGGTCAGAACCTACTGCCCCTCAGAGGAGAGGCGGCCCCTTGGGCGGTAGGGGCAGGCACTCTCCAGAGACAACTCATGTCACTGGGAAGAAGAGAAGGCAGGAAAACCCAGGGTCCTCTTTGGCCCTCGGCAACCGGAGACCCACCCGGTCTGGCCTCGCTCCCCTGGGCTTCTGGGGGGCCAGCTTAGACCCAGCCAGTTCAGCAGTGATTTTCTCCTTCAAGCCAGGGGCATGAGCGCCTGTCTCCTTTGTAGTCAAGCAGGGTCCAAAATGGTAACCTGTGGTTTGGGGGTCTTAAAACACTGAACGATGCTGGGTCTCACTTACTCTTACCAGTTATCGCAAAGGATGACCAACACAGAGATGGTAGCAAAACACAAAACAACCTGTACATACAGGTATGCTTTTTCCAGTATGCCATTAGCCACGTCGTAGGAACTGGGGCAAGGTTGCTTGTCCTTAGCCTGCAGCAGAGGGCAGACCTTCCTGCGTTATAAACACCCCCCACAACCAGCATCCAAGGCCCCAAGACACAGGAACATCCAGCTGCTAACACCGCAGGCTCGCAGGCTAACCCCAGTGATTCAGGGGGAGAAGCTAAGACCACTTGCCCCGGCAGTGTCAGTGCTCTCGTGAGCTGGTCCAGAGGAGTGCCCTCCAGCCACAAACCTGGCAGTGACCCCGCACACCGCCCCTGCTCCAGCGACAGCAGCGGGCTCAGCTCAGGACCGCTGTGGCCAGTGTGACAGCAGGTAGAGGTTCTGTATGTCTGCACAGTGTTCCTGGGCTGTTGAGCCCGGCTGCAGGACCAGAGCTTCTGACTCCTAGGCAAGGTTTGAGGCAGGAGGCAGGCGGAGGGGAACTGTGAAACAGAGGCTCACGACTAGATATTTGGTCAACTCTGTGGCAAGCTCTTTCCTGGGTCATGAAGGGGTGAGTCTCAAAAGCTTTGGAGCAGAGAAGGGTCTCCCCTTGCCATGCCACGCCATCCCAGGAGGGGAAAGCTTTGCTTTGCATCTGGCATGTTTAGAGCCAGGAGGCCACTAGGTGGGTCATACAGAGGGAAGAGTTGACTTGAATATCCCCCAACTTGGAGCAGCTGGCATCCTTTACCTGCCATTGGAACCCTGAGGACCACCACCCTGCTGGCCTCGGACTGTCCCCATCCGTGAAATGGGACCTGGGAGGACGACAGTTACCGTGGCTGTGACCTCACAGAAATGCCTCTCCTCCCCCTTCTCTCCCCACCAGTACGAAGAAGGAAAAAAGCGAAGGAGCCCCAACTACAGCAGCGTGGACCTCTCCGAGGTGGAGTGGGAAGACCGAGACGACGTGGTAAGTGCCTCCCAGCCTGACGGTGTGCTAACTGCACTGTGCCCACTCCTGTGCCCGCAGGCAGCCCCAGGAGCTGGTGAGGGGACTCCGGCCGCCAGAGGGACGTGGAGGCCATGGCTCTTCCGCACGCTTGCAGTGTTATAACTCCCCTCCCAGTCAAACTGTGGCAGGCAGGCCGCCAACCTGCCTGCTCTGTACAATCTGCGGACGCCGTCCCCTCGGTGGCCTCTTCCCCCCGCAATGGGTTAACCCAGGCTCCTCCTTGGGGCAGGTCTGGGACCTGCTGCCCTCGGGGACCCGGGTCTAACCTGGCTGGGCAGCAGGAGGCTCTGCCCACTGCAGTCAGGGCCAGAATTCACCTGTGAGCAAGTCCCGGGCGCAGCCTGTGCTGTTGGCAAGCAGCCCAGGGCGCCACCGCCCCCTTCCTCCTACCCCGTGGGCTGTCCCGTCCTGGCCATGCCGCAGAGCGCCCGCGCTTCTCCCCACACAGACAGAGCCTCCAGCACTGCAGCCAGAGCTTTCCTCATGCCCGCAGCTGAACCCTGTCAGTCTTCTGGCTACTTCCCCAATAAATCAGATCCGTAGACGCCACTGCCTTTGTGTGAATCCAGGCGGACTGTCCTTGACTAGAGCACGCCTCCCCGGGTGTTCCTGTCAGGATCCCGGCTCTCCACTCCCCGAGGTCTCTTGCCTTCCCTCATTCACCCCGGGCCCTCTGTGAGGTTTCATCATTGAGTCAGTTTTGTTTCCATCCTCCCTGTCCTGCTTTCCAAAGGGAAGTGGAGGGGGCCCACTTGCAGTCCCGGGCTGGGTTCGCATCCTTTCAGAAATGTGGCCCCATCACGGTTCTCTTGTAGCCTTTCTTCTCTCCATTGTGCCCTTGTTCCCTGGATGTCTCAGCTCACAGAAACACCTGTAAAACGCAAGAGCCCTGTCTGTCTTAGAAATTTAACTTATTTCCTTCTCCATCTGCACTAAGTCTTTTTAAACCCAAGTTCAGGCAAAATGACTTTGTCGTTTGACAGACAGCTACTTGGTCATGTGCACCCTTTTCCCAGGCACTGGCATCCAGACGTCAGGTCAGCTCAGTGACCTGGTAGAGTTTTATATCTTCCTGTTCTTTAAACATTATCATCAGGATTCGTGTCAGATTCTTTTTTTTTTTTTGTAAGAATATTTGTTAATTTGCAGTGAAACTAATAGTCATAGATACAGAGCAGAGAGGGCCAGACTCGTCTTTCCCAGGGAAGCAAATCAATAATTGGGAAATTCCCATGTAAATGTGGAATCAAAGCAAAAGGGAATCATTAGATCAAACATCCTAACATCGTCATGCTAGGAGAGCACAGTAACACACCACGTCTCACAACAGAGATGACGTTAGTAGTATTAGTAGCTGGCTAGCACTATGGAACACTTATGTGCCAAGCACTCTTCTAACACTTCATCAATTAGCTCATTTCTTTTTTTCTGACCTGTTTCATTTTACTTTTATATATATATTTTTGTTGCTATAGAGTGGATATACTATATTATATTGGCCTCAGGTATACAACATAGTGATTCAGCAGTTACCCACATTATTAGTTGCTCAGCCTGACTAGTGTAGTTACCATCTGGCAACATAGAAAGACGTTACAGAACCATCAACTGTCTCCTCGGTGCTCTGCTTTCATCCCCACGACTAATTTATATTGTGACTGAGATTTTGTACTCGTGTCAGGCTCTGCTGATTGTATTGTACCTAGGGCACAGGGCCTTTCCAACCTGCTCATACCAAGACGCAGGCTCGCCCTGTTGTGAGGCACCCAGCCCGGGCGTTTGCCTTCCGGGGTCCAAATCTGACCTCTGCTCTGTGCTGGTAAGTGTCTCTCCTCTCCGCACCTCAGTTGTGGTTCCGTTCTTTTTCTCCCAGGAAAGTGAGTGTGAGGGTATAGTACCTACCTCCTCGAGCTGTCATGAACCTTAAATGGGTTAGCCAATTCCAAGGGTCAGCCTGTGAGCAGGGGAGCGTCTTGTTCAGGAGGCTCCTCGCTGCTCTCCTGGCCACCGCCAAGGCTCAGGCAGCCACCTTGCTAGGCAGCGCGGCGCAGACTCGGTGCTGAGCGGCCCCTGTGTCTTTGCAGGGAGCATCCCGCTGTCTTCCTGCTCTCCCACCTTCACTTGACCAGGTGCTTTATGTTGACTTCAGTGGGCCTTCTTGTTTTCTTTCCCAGAAGGCTTGACCCTCATCGGCACCATGCTTCTCCAGTGGGATTCATACACATGGCCCAGGGCTGCCCCTGGGGCTGCTCAGTCCCGGCGTCCGGGAAGCCCGCCCTCTGCTAGTGCCATGACATGGGCCTCCTTCTCCTTCACATGTTATCGGAGAGAGTTCCCCCTTGGCTCCCTCTAGTCTAGTGTCCCAGGTAATTTCCAACCAGCTGACATCTCCCTTT
Source organism: Smutsia gigantea (assembly GCA_032199065.1). NCBI lineage: Eukaryota > Metazoa > Chordata > Mammalia > Pholidota > Manidae > Smutsia > Smutsia gigantea. Next base: position 98,475 of record JAVSCE010017014.1, on the reverse strand, counting down.
ACTGGGAGTGGTTTGGAACACAGCTGTGCTTCCTTGCCCGGCCTTCCCTTCTCATTGGAGCCACAGAGCGCTGGGTTCACCTCCGCCCACCGCACAGGACTAGGTTCTGAGGGCTGCCTTCAGGGCTCCCACACCTGCAGCAGGTTGGCGCACCTACTCTTCACAGATGGGCCTCTGCTGTCTTTGGTTTGGGTCTCTAGTCTCCTTGGGAACATGATACACATGAAACGTGAATTCTTTCATTACCAACATGTTTGGGAAAAACTACCATTTCTGTCCTAGGGATCCACACTCCACTGATTGGAGGATTCTGGAATCCAAATAAAGCGTCTTTGGGAGAGCTGCATAAGATCACACGTGCCCATATGTCCACCATGGGGATCTGCATGTCAGTGGCAGGGCCAGGCTTTAGGACCAAGTCTGGGGAAGACCATGTGGGCAGCGTCCCCTGGGCAGGAAGAGCAGGAGTCTGCCCAGCCTCAGACAGCTTCTTGGAAGGAGCTCTCCACTCTTGTAGCAGCTTGGTTGTCATGTGCTTGATCGAATATGGGTACATTGAGTGGTCAGCAAAGCTGCTTCGGCTTCAAGACACACATGGCAGAGGCAGAGCCGCTGGGGGCCCTGGGGACGCACACCTGCCCTGGATAACATGGGGCCCAAGGAAGGGGGTGGTGCTTAGAGGGCAGGGGCCTGATCACTGCCACCAGGTTACTATTTTCAGCTTGAAGAGGTTTGACCTTTATTTTATCAACAACTCTGTGGTGAGAGCTACTTCAGTGTCTGCCGCATAATCACACTAGCAGATGTTTGACATCTGATAGGGAAAATAAAAGGATATCATTGATGATTTAATTTGCCTTTCCCTGACTCTGTCACATTGAACGTGTGCACATGTGATCTTTTAGCGACTACGTGATATTCTAACACAGCAGCACACCCGTTTTCTTTCCTCCAGTCCCCATTGCCGTAGGCAGCGGCAAGTGCGAGGGGTGTTTGGATGGCTCCGAGCAGCCCTGCGGACCTCACCCTTCCCGTCTGGGTGGGGACCGCTAGCACGGTCACTTCCCCCACTGTTGGCCCCCACCTGGGGTCCTAGCCCCTGGGGCCGTGGTACCACTGACTTGCCACAGGATTTGGGGCAAGTCGTTCTTGCCCTTCTCAAAACTCAGTCTCCTCAGATGGAAAAGTGAATGAAGCTAATTGGAGGGTCTACTGAAAAAGCACCAAGCCCCCTTCCCTCCTCTGGCAATTACATTAGAAAACTATTTTCCCAGCGGCCCCAAACCTAAAGCTTGTAGAAGAGCCTGCTGGAAGTTAAACCCTCAGACCCTTGCATGGTCAAGGGTAAAACTTATTCTTTGATTAAAAAAAAAATCTAGTAATAACAATATATTATTTTTATATTAATGCTATTCAGTTTTTATATCAATGCCTTAAATCTGCCTAAATGCTTTCTCTCCCGATTTGGGAAGCAGAAAACCGGCATGAACCTGAGGGGCAGAAATCCTACATGACCCTAAGCAAGTTTCCTGCCTTTGTGCCTCGGTTTCCCCACCTGAAAATCAGGGGTAAATAGTGTATCTTATGAGATGATTTTGAGGGTTTTAAGACCTGTATCAGGCGCATGGGAAGAGCTCAGTAAACAGTATCCATCAGCAGTGTCTGAGCTCCGTGCAGCACCTGACAGGATCCCAGGGCTCTAGGAGGCCTCACTCAGGACCGCTTTGGACGGAGGGAATGAAAGATGAAACTGAGCCGTGGAGAGCTCACTCACAGGGCGGTGGGCTGTGTCATTGGGAAGCGTGAGCCTTGCTCCCCTGGCAGAGTTCTCTTGACTTTGGGCCTCCTTTTTTGTCATCGGTGCCTACCCACAGGCAATTCAAAGCAGTTTTGAAACCAGGAGTTCAGGGAAGATCACAAAATCCTCTTTGTTGTTGATGAGTACCGAAGAAAAGCAAAGACATCTATTAAAATAGGAGGCCTCCAAGGGCATCACCGCCGTGAGCTGTAGTTATTCTGTGGCTTGCAGTCCAAAGAGTTTGAAACACATTGGTTCAGAGAGCGTCCGTGCCAAACCAGCACAAGTCTGAATCTTGGTTCCTTAAGCTGATGAGAGGGGTCTGACAGTAAAGACAAGGGCCGAAGGTGATGACGAAGATGATGATGGGGCGGTTGCATGAACAGAGGCCTGGGGTGTGCCTGGCATTCTTCAGGACTAGCTCATCCCCTTCTCTCTACAAGTCTGTGAGACGGGTGCTGTTCCTTAGTTCCATTTTGCAGAAAGGGAAGTTGAGGCACAGAGAGGGTGAGTGATGTGTTCAGAATCACAAAGCTCTGCCTCCAGAGTCCACTTTGAAGTACGGTGTGCTCTTGCTCACGTGGAGGTGTTCTGTGAGAGCGATCTGTTTCCACCAGCACCAACGGCATGGAGGAGACTGGAGCAGCCTCCAAGCAGGTGCCCCCAGAAAGCATCAGTGCCCCTGGTCCCCGAGACTCCTAGGCCCCAACGGGCTCTGCTCAGTGCTCCTGGGGGCTGGGGCTGGGGCAGCCCGGAGGCCCGATGTCTGCCTCGCCTGGGGAATGTGAGCAGAGAAGGTCCCATATGGCTTTAGGCAGGCACCAGAAAGAGGAAAAATGAAAACCACGTTAAAGATAAATTGAGCCGTTCTTAAAAGTTAGAAAGTAGACTTAATTAGGACCAGCTCTCCCCATTCCAAAACCACAAAAGTTAAAATGGGAAAATATTTCCAGAAATGCCCATTATGTGTTGTTAAAAAATATCTAGAGTAAAATATATGTTTTATTTTATACATGCCTCCAGCTAAAAATTAGGCTTTTTACTCTCTCTCACAGAAGATGGGAATGTGAACCCAAATCTAGACAGCCTCCAATCAAATTGAGGTTGCTTGCAAGCGTTGCAGTTTTCTATCAGCCAGATCTTATTCAAGCTCCTCAAAAGAGAAAAGGAGTGAAGGGATATAAAAAAACAAGGCGCGGGGCCGGGAAAGAGCCTCTCCTGACAGGCTGGGGCATGCTGGCTTGTGTTCCTGTTCCATTAAGTGGCCTGCCTGCGGTCCCCCCCTTGGTGCCCCACAATGGCATATCTTTCATCACTGTGTCTGTTGTCCTCCTCTGAACTCACAGAAGGGCCGCACGTAATTAGGGGAGGTCAGCCAGCGGCGGGGGAGGGAACGAGGCTCGTTGTTCCTAAATGGGACCTCCAAACATCGGATACTGGGTCGCCCTGTGCCCTGCCCGTCCGTGTCAGCAAGGCCATTAATTGGCCCAGATTTCTCAGAGAACATTTGAAGATGATTCATGCCACGGAAAGCTAATCCCAGCCTTCCAAATGGTTGGCCTTAAAAAAAAAAAAAAAAAGTACCGCGTAGAAAAACATCGTTAACTTGATTATGTTTTAAAAAATGATTTCTCCAGGACAAACCCTTACCCTTTTTTGAAAATGGACCTTGTCCCTGGAGACGTGCTTGCTTCTTGCGTGTTTTAGCGGCTGCTGGGGGTGGCTTCTGTGACTGTCAGGATTCCTCTACATTCGTGGGCTTTTTAGTATCTGTTGCCCCGGGGCCTAATAAGCACCCCAAATTAAGGTTGAAAGCCATTTATTTATTGATGTTAGCCTCTCTCCCCTTGCACAACAGCAGTTGGGTGCTTATTCTTCAGAAGCCCTGTTTTAGAGGCCTGAGTGAAGTATGCAGGTCAAGACCTGGGGAAACAGCCCAGCCCCTTGTACCTCTGCTTTGCATGCACCCCCCAGACGTGCGCCCAAACTGGGGTGGGGGTGGAGGTGTCGTAACCCAGGAAAGAGCTAACACCCATTTCCTTTTGTCATTTTTAGCTGAGGAATGCCATGGTGAATCGCAAGACTGGGAAGTTTTCCATGGAGGTGAAGAAGACAGTGGACAAAGGGGTACATTTTTCTCAAACATTCTTGCCGCTTAATTTAAAACAAAGCACTGTGAAAAATTAGCCTCGAAAGCTCTATCTGGAATAAATATCTTTCGCTGAGATCATTTTTCTCTTGTCTTCACTTATCTCAAACAAGATTCATGTCGTGCTGTTGACCTGATCATAGTGTGTCCGTTTAGTTTTATTTATTTCTGAAAACCTCACCTTGCAGACTAACTGTGTTTTCTTTTCTCTACGACTTTTTTTTTTTCAATCTAGAAACGGGTTTTGGTGATGACAAATGACTACTATTATACAGACATCAAGGGTACTCCTTTCAGGTAGAGCTGACCATATAATACATGGACATTCCATCAGACCCATCAGTTGTGTTTGTACAAAACCTGCTCACGCTCTCAGAGCTGTTCATCTGAAGATCAGCCAAGCACCCTGCCCAAAGGCTGGAAAGAGTGAGGAAGGGGCTTTTCCCAGGCTGCTTTTGTTTTTTGTTTTCCAGAAGGGGGAAGATGGTTCAGGCTCACCTAGGAGAACTCACTCAATCTGTCGTTGGCTTTGCATCTCAGTATTGGGCAAATAAGCCTCGGGGGTTCCAGCTGAGGGTGGAGAGATGCTTTCAGAGGGGCACGAGGGTCCTTAACCATCTAACTTGCTGCTAGTCAATTCCATTTCACCTCTTATTTCCATGATAAAAAGACAATCCTTCAAACGTGGAGGTAGCATATCCATTCCTACATGTTGTGCTTCCATTTTGATTTCTCTGAACTGTCCTGTGCCTTCCGCCTTTCAGTCCTGTTAATCTCCCGGTAACTGCCCTGGAAGCTGGCCTTGCCCCATTGCCTGCTCTCAGAGGTGTAGGCGGCCTTCTGTCTCCTGCTACATTAACTGAATGTTGTCATACTTTTTGGAAAAGTTGGTTCAGGGGCGCTGCTTCATGTCCCTCCACTGGTGCCTGGCAGAGCTCAGGAGAGGATGAATTTACTGACTGTGGATTAATCTGAAAAATACATGATGGCATGTCATCATAGACGGTCAGGGATTATGGGTGGATTCCATTTGGAACCAGCCCAGTGCAGGGCACCAGGACCGCCAAGTCGGTTTGCCAAGTGAAGAGACTATGTTTTCACAACATATTCTCTTACTTTAGGCAGAAACAGAAGCTTACATAAGCCAGTGACAGTGTGAAAACTCTGTGAGACTAGGGTGAGAGTTTATCAAAGAAGCCCTCGACACAGTCATGTGGCTACCCTCAAGTGGTCGTGTAAAGCTTTGCTTTTGCCCTTGAGAAGGGGTTATACTATTCCCTCCTCTCACACAGGGAAGCGTGGCTCAGTGGAGGGCAGAGGTGTGTGAGGTGGCCATGCAGGGCACACGGCCCTGGCTCAGGGTGTCTGAGAGAAGGCTTGCTGGTGGGGCAAGCAGCTCGCCACACCTCTAAAAACATATGAGAGCATCCCGTCGCTGCTGGCACTTGCACTCAGAAATGCCTCTGAAGCAGCGGATTGAACCTCAGAAAAACCAACACCAGCTATAATCAGTGGGGTTTTGAAAGTAAACTGTTGGGAAAATTGTTTACAGAACATGAATGGAAATGTGAAAATGGAAAATGAAAAAGTAAGCCCACGAGCCTCTTCCGGTGGATGGCACGGGTCTCAGGGTCTGCTGTGTTTCCCCGCAGCCTGGGCGTGGCGCTCTCCAGGGGCCATGGGAAATACTTCTTCCGGGGGAACGTGACCATCGAGGAAGGTAAGATGCTGCCTTGATCCATCTTATCCTTTCGTGTGGGGAGAAAGCCCCAGGCCAGCCATGGGGCAACTGGGGAACCTGCTCTTCTCATCTGCCCTCCGACGAGTCCCTGGGCTTTTCACTCAGCGAGCCGCCCACTTGGCGTGACTTGTTCTCCTGGGCTGTTTCCAAACGGTGGGAACCCCAAGGAGTGGCCTGCCTTATAATTTCATTTATTTATGATCTGCCTGAATCCCCAGAGATGTAGAGGCAATGCGTGGGGATCATCCATCAACTATGTCCTTCTCATTCATGAAAATCAGTCCCAAGAAAAATATAAACTAGTATTAAAAGCTCAAGCCCAGTGAATGAAAACTGAAAACACAGATATGCCAGCCTTAACCTCCTATACTGTGGAACCACAAAGTTCATTTTTGTTTCATGGCAGCCCAGGTCTACAGGGAAATGTGATCATTGAAGTGCTTTACGTGGGTCAGTGAGAATAAGGATGTCTTGTGGTCTTTATAAAGCATGGGCGCCCTGTCAACTCCCTGTAAACGGGAGCAGTCGTTACAGCCCTTTGCCTTCAACGACCCCACAGCTCAGAGGAGGTACCTTTCCCAGCATCGCCAGCTCAGGGGGAGAGGTAGGGCTGACCTCTGAAAGGCTCCACCCCCTGAGTGGCCCTGCATAAGTCACTTGCCCCCTGTGAGTGTTCGATTTTGCACCTCCCCAGGGGAGGAGTTGGACCAGAGCAGAGCCCCTTCTGGGTGTCCCCAGGGAGTCAGGCCAAGAGCACGGTCACTGTGTCTCACTGCTGACTACCTGCACATTGCCTCCCAGATCTTGGTCGTTGTCTCCCAGGCTGTGAGATCTTCGGCACTCGGAAAGAGTGTGAGAGGGCCACCACCACCTGGGAAGGCCCGGAGTGTGCCCACCGCAGAGCCGACCAGCCGTGAGGTCTCTCTTCCCAGAGACACACAAAACAGGGAGCCTTGTGACTTGGGCAAGTTACTCAACAGGAAGTGTGCTCAGAGATTTTTTTTTAACTTCTAGAATTTTCTGGCTCTGTGAGCCACATGTGGCTTTGTGGATATCAGTGCCCATGAAGCCATAAAGTTCATGTCCAAGCCATTTGAGATCAACTGAGGAAATAGCTCAACAGAGGACAGATTATTAATGGGTTGTTTGCCTCTCGTGCATCCATTGCTATAGTTAATCCTTAGTACAGGGGCCTGCCCCTCTCCTTCCCGCTCTCTCTGTCACACACACACACACACACACACACACACACACACACACACACACTTTCATTGTCTTTTGCATCATTTCTTTAGCCACTGTCTTCTGTATGTTCCACAGCTGTTGGGCTCAGAGGTCACACAGATTTTTCAGAGATAACTGTAACCACTGTGCAAGAAATTAGTCTGAATTCTCAGCAAGAGGGATCCTGGAGACGAGAGGAAGAGTGTCTGGTTTATCCTCACGAGTGAGGTCATATCTTCCTCTCTCTCTCGGTCCTCTGTAAATACGAGGGCTTCGATCCACCAACTTGGCTAATGAACAGAGCTGAGAAAGCTGCTGCCCCTTGAACTAAGGAGCAGAGGGTCTTGCCACCCACAGGGCCAGAGGACCATCACTGTGCTGCTCTGCTCCTGGAGAAGGAGTGGATTTCCCGGGGGTGACCACCGCATTTGTGTAGGACCGTCTGTAAGGAACACCTCCCCGCAGAGTGTGGGCCTGGCCGGCATGCTTTTCGGGGGTCAGAGTTACAACGCTGGGTAGCACAGGGCTTTGCACGCGTGTAAGGAGTAGCTACTGAGGATGAAGGCAGGGGCCGTGGTTCTCCCTGCTGAAATCATTTCTCTTCTGAATCTCCTTAACATCTTATAGGTATCATGTATATATGTATTTTTTACAGTAGTTGTTTGGTCATTTGGAGCTGTGTCATGATTGTAAGCGTTATGAGTCATCGGCAGACTTGATTTTGTCAGGAGGACCAAAATCAGAGGGGAGAGAATTAGAGAACAGTTAAATTAATTCCCTTGGAGCCCTAGTAACTTAGGAAGCAGTCAAGAAGAGCTTCTCTCGGGGTCTCATTTACAGGTGCCACGAAATGTGGCCAGAGAGGGCTTTGTGGCCGAAAGTTGATGAGAACTGAAATGATAAAAATAGAATCAATGTTGTTAAGCCAATAGTCCACCTTAGGGCCCACACACTGCCGTCGCCTCTGCCGGGAGCACCTTTTCCACAGTTACCTGCAGGGCTGTCTCCCTTACCTCCTTCAGGTGTTTCTTATAAGTCACTTCTTCCCGGAAGCCTCATCTGACTTCCATGGCTAAAATGGAAGCTCCATCTTTCATCCATTCCTATCTCTTCGCTCTCCCTTCCCTTTTTCCAGCCTCTCTTTTCCTTCCTGGCCCCCACTACTATGTACTTAAATTTTACTTATTTATCTCTTTTCTACCCCTAGAAAGTAAATACAGGGAGGGCCGTGATTATTGTTTGTTTCCTGCTATATTCTCACGCCCTAGAATAGTACCTGTGCATATTGGATGCTCAGTAAATGTATGGAAGGAAGAAAGCTGGGAGGGAGAAAGAGGGAGAAAGAGAAAAAAGTATAGATAGATGAATGGATGGATCGTTCTAGTGACTGACTAATCCTGCATCACTTAACTCTTACGGAGTCCATGAGTCAGGCATTATCACCTGCGCTTTCAGAAGTGTCATGAGAGGTCCAGTATTTTGCTATATATGCCCTACATTTGTATTTGAGAAGGACATAGAGTACAGTAAGGTAGTACTGCTCATTTGGGAAACTGACATCCTAAAAGAGGCTGTAAGCATCGCCAAAATGCCTGCAGATGTCACAGGTGAATGTCTCAGCATTCATCAAGGTGCTCACATGAAGGCACGAGCAGGGAGTGACTTCACAGAGTGAGGGTGCTCCAGAGCCTTCTGTGAAGACCTCCAAATTCCCTGCAGGCCTCCAGGCGCCTCACTACCTTTCCAGATTGATGATATGTCGTTACAACTAGCAATTCTTGCTGGTCAAAAACAGTTGGCCATCGGCAGTTTCAGAGCATTCAACCTATAATTTCAGCCTCACAACCACCCATCAGTTATGGACTATTATTATTCCTGCTTTGCACATGAAGAAAGTGACATTTAGAAAAGTGAATTAACCTGCTGGAGTCCCACGTGGGTTAGGTGGCCCTGCCGGCTTCCCATGCAGGCCGTGCGGGGTTCCCAGCGGCATGGTGAGCTCTCCCAGGACCCACTGGTGCGCCATGACTGTCAAGGAGTTGAGGCTTTCCTAGGATGCTTAGGCAGGGAAGGTGGCCATGACAGCTGAGTGAGGTGGAAGGTCGGAGAGGGTCCTGCCAGAAAAGAGAACTTGCTTCCAGAGTCCCTTTCCCCAGGGAGCTGTCTTTGGGGTTGATGTCGACCCTGAACCTGCCCCAGGGTCCTTCCCCTGGCACAAGGGACACATGGGAAACTAAGGGGTCCGTGCCCCACACGGGCATTCCCCACTCACTAACCCCTTCTCTTTGACCCCCAGGCCTGCATGACTTAGAACACCCCGATGTGTCCTTGGCTGATGAATGGTAAGCTCCTGTCGTCATCGGGGTCTGTGGTCCTCTGTGATTTCCAGTTGTTTGCACTACCTTGCCTCCGTCTCCTGGTTCAAAGGCAAAGGGGGTGATGCTGTAAATATTCACATGATCCTGTTTGGGGCCCTGTCATGTTCTCAGGTCCTACTGCAACACGGACCTGAACCCAGAGCACCGTCATCTATCTCAGTTGGAAGCTATTAAGCTCTACCTCAAAGGCAAAGAGCCCCTGCTGCAATGTGAGTATACCTGCCCCCACCACCTCCAGTGCACGGGTGGGGGCTGCAGTGTGAGGGTGCCACCTGCCCTGCGTCACCTGTGCCATCTGCAGGGGAAGCCTCTCTCTGGCAGGGGCTACCAGCCACAGAAATCCAATCGGGCATTGGCTTCCTGTGCGAACAGGCCAGGGAAGGGGGTGGTGATTGGAGGTCATGCTCGCTGCAGCGACGTGTGGCCCATGGGGTGCATGGTCTGTGGCTGGCGCAAGGTGGGCTCAGTCGGCAGCAGGGTGATGCTCGCCCGCGTAGGGTCATCCCCAGACTAGCGGATGTGAGCTGCAGGAGCTGGTGGGGCCAGGGGAGCAGGGCCCTGGCCCTCCCAGGGGTCAGCCAGCCGGTGTGGCGGAAAGTTCTTTATCTCATAGAAGGACCGCAGCAGCCCCGTGGGAGCTGCAAGGAGGCTCGCCACCTCCTAAACCAGATCTTCACCGAACGACTTCCTTCTCAGGATATGCTCTGGTGAAGGAAGGCTCAGACGGGCATCGTGTGAGCCTGGTTCTTCATTTTCTTTGACGTTTGGGATGACATATTTGAAAAGCATTTACACTTACCATGCGGTTTTAATCACATCTTAATGTTTTGCCATATTTGCTTCAGGAATTAAGCATTAACAGATAATATGGACACCCCCGAGCACCCTGTCCACAGTCCCACTTCCCTCCCAGGGAATTACTATCCTGTATTTGTTCAATATTCCCACCCATTTTATGCTATTACCACATCCATCCATAGGTGTCCAGAAATAGTATGTACTATGATTTTCATTATTTTGTATATTGAAATGTGTGTGTATTGTATAAATATATACTATATGTCATACACACTGTATTGCATATATTATTCTACAACTTGTGTTTTACTCATTATATGGAGATTTATTTGTGTTGATTGTTCAGTACTGACGCATTTGTGTCAACTGCTACATCGTGTTCCATTACGTACCTACAGACTAATTTATCCATTGTCTTTTTGATGACGAGTTATCTCCAGCTTTTGCTGTCACAACAAAGCTCCCCTGGCTTCTTGGCCGCCCGCTGGGGGAGGACTGGCCCGTCGTGGGTGATCACGAGTCGCCGTCCTCCGAGGGGGGAGGGCAGGGGTCTAGGGTGCCTCTGCTGGACGCACGCTACCCCCTGACTCCTTAGCCTCTTGCACAGAGCTCTGTCAATGGTCCCGTTGGGTAGGGACAGATATCCCTTTAGAATGGGGAAAAAAAATACTTCTTAAATGGAAGGAATCACAAAATAAGAGTCCCGGTAGATACTAAGTTATCATAACCCTTCCCCTTACAACCGGCTGAGATCAGAGCCCCGAACTGCAGATTTTCATAGAAGGCAGGAAAGGGATGAAGGGAGCAGATGGTCTCAGGGGCTGCCCTCCGGTCTGCAACGCCCCGCGTTGGCCTGCTGGTCCGCAGCATGGACGGTGGTGGGGGCAGCAGAAGACAGAGTGTGGGACCCCCATGGCTGTCCCTTCACCACGGCTGCATCCCAGAACTCTTACCAATTCTTGGTGGGAATGAGAAGGTAGTGGGCTGATACTGCAACATGAGCCCCTTGTGCCCAAATCTGGGGCCCGGCCGAAGCCGTCTTCTCAAGTCTGTCCCTCCGCACAGGTGATAAAGAGCTGATACAAGAGGTCCTGTTTGACGCCGTGGTGAGCGCCCCCATTGAGGCCTACTGGACCAGCCTGGCTCTCAACAAATCTGAGTGAGTAGTGGCCTGTGTCCCCCTTTCATGGCCATTTCCCCACAAGCCGTCCGAAATATGGTTATGGTTTAAAGAACTAAACTGTTTTAGGAACTTGGTGTTAAAGTGCCTTAATTTTCCCCAAAGCACCAAACCACAAGAGCTAGAGCAGATTAGCAGCTTGGGTCGAGGTGGCAAGCTCCTGAGTTTGACATATAATTTGAGTCTTAACATCCCATGAAGCCTGGTGTGCCGAGGTAGGGTGGCACTTCGAGGCAGAGGGAGGCGACAGGAGCGCTTGCTTCCACCCTGCCCCAGCCCCTGCTGCATTGCGGTCCTCCCGGAACTGGGGCTCTGAGCCAGGTCAGCCTGAAGTATTTCGCTGGGGTGCAGACTGAACCCCATGGTTTTATTTCTCAAGGGCAGGATGGGGGTGGCAAGCAATGGAATTGTCAAAGGCTAGGATGAGAACTGCTTCTGCAGCTGATTAATATTTAATTATTATTTATTATTATTACCATTAATATTATTTCTTTACTATTTTAAGTAGGCTGTTGGAGGTTAAAATTTGAAAAATCATTCCTTTTTCCTCATACCTTCAGCAGTCTTTCCTCTGTTGTTTATTAGTCTCTTACCTTCTATTATCTTCCCTTTAGTACATTGTCTTCTGTCCTGTCATTCGTTCTGGTACCATTGCCACTCGTTCCCGCACGTGTGCAGCATCGACTGCATGTCTGTATGTGCCTGGCACTGAGTGAGGGGTCGGTGAAATGGAGGCCAGTCCTCGCCATGGCACCTGCGGTAGCTAGGGTGCTCTCTTATTAAGAACTGTGGTAACTACTTTGAAGGAAACATAAAGATGTGTAGACTGTCACAACACCTAGAATGGAGATGGGTGACGGAGGCTTTTCTGAGCAAGAATTAGTGTAAGGGGTGGGGGGCATTCCAGGGAAACGGAAGAGCACATGCAAAGGCCCTGAGGTAAAGAAGTATTTGGCACATCTGAGGAATTTACAGGAGGCCAAGAGAGCTGGAACAGCGAGGGCAGGCTGGAAGGTATCAAGGTATCGGGAGATGAGGCTGCAGGGGGCCAGGCGGTGCAGGACCTGGGAGTCAGGGTAAGGATTTGGGATTCTATACACACAGTCTTGGGAAGTCATCGTAGGTCTTCAGAAGGACATGATCAGATGAGCATGTTTAAGGAACCTCCCTCTACTGCTCTGTGGAGAGTAGAGTGTCATGGGGTAAGAACAACAGGAAGACCCCCCCCTCCAGTGTTCCAGGGATTTCCACGTGGACCCAGGCAGTGGTGGGACAGCAGGGAGAGGCGCTTGTGGCCTCTTGGGAAGGAGGGCCCCAGGACTGGCTGGTGGCTTCGCTGCCTGGGGGAGGGAGGCGGAGCTGTCGAGGTCATCCCCAGGTGGATGGCATGGACACGTGGGTAGACAGTGCCGCCAGCCCCGGGACAGGAGATGTGAAGGGAGAGCAGGTTCAGGACAGGTCTTTTTTTAGACGTTTTAAGCTTAGAATGACTCTAAGTCTCTACAGTGGAGATGTAAGCCGGGCAGTCGCCCACCTGAGACTAGAACCCCAGAGAGAGACTGCTGTTCCCCTTCTGTTTGGGGATGTCCTCGGGCCACTTGCCCGTGTGGATCTTATTCCCGGGGAGGTGGGGAAAGGGTCAAAACCTTTTCTGGGATCTCATTCTCTGGTGGGTGTGGAAATGTTTCTTTTAAGCTCCCACAGAACTCAAAATCCTGTGCAAAGGTGGCTGATGCACTCCTAACACATGCTGAAGATCTCCAGAATGGTAGCTTGCTTTGTCGTCGCATCTGTAACTGATGGGGCGGCCTGGCTGTCCTTTTGGTGTGGGCTGCAGGCCCAGGCAAACGCTCAGGGTTCGTTCTTATTCGCCCCTTACACACTTAAAGGGAGGTTGGCCGCTTTGACTGCCATCAAAGGTCGAGTACACCACGTGATCTCATACTGAAGATGACACGGACAATGGTGGGCCCCAAATTGCTCCTCGCGTCTCAGGAAGGGAAACAAACTCGAATCAGTGTGTCATAATTTTATTATAGAATAAGACTGTGTATTTGTGGAGAAAGACCGTTTGCCTTTTTTGAAGATGTATGCTTTGCAAAATCCTGAAGGACGTCCTCAAACATATAAAAGTTTCCTTAGTCGAAAAAAAAAATCTTTAGTGAATTTTGTGGAGTTGTCTTGGCCAAGGCCATCCTAGGCGTGGCGTCCTGCCGAGATGTTGGGGAAGCCGTTTCTTCCCTCATCTCTGTGGTGCCAGTGGTGAGATTAGGCCTGTGCTCCCGGAGAAGTCAAAAGTTGGTGCCCCCAAATGGTGTAGAGTTTAAGTCGCAGACCTTTCCAGGCTGCAGGACCCTGCAGACTTGATGGAGTGGCTCCGTCCCTTGTTTTCACTCATGACAGATTCCGCTCATGGGGTCTCAGAACCAAGCATAGACTTGGTAACATCAATGCAAAAAGCTAGCTCTAAGGACTTCCGCCTGATCTTTCTGAACTCGCACCCAGAACCTTGAGATGAAGTCATATTTATTTAGTGTTGGGGACGCACCTGTCATGGAATTCTTCTTGTGAGGATTTCCCGACACCTTTGTAAGGGAGAAGAGTTTACATTCTGTGCTTGGTGCCTGCCTGTGCACGTGTGTGTGTTTCTATCATTTCTTTTAACATTTCGGTTTTCAAACTACTATTTCATGAAATATTCTGTGAGTCTTAAAGTGCTTATCTGCTGGCTGTCTGGATGAATCCCCCGGGGTCTGCTGCTCTGTTTCAGGAATTCTGACAAGGGCGTGGAGGTCGCCTTCCTCGGCACTCGCACGGGCCTCTCGAGAATCAACCTGTTTGTAGGGGCTGAGCAGCTCACCAATCAGTAAGTAGAAGGGGCCCGGTAGCTTCTGAAATGGGAAATGCAAAGGGAAACCTGGATCATTGCTTGGTCCCACCACCTGGAGAAACAGAATTCAGGCGCCCCCACCCCAGCCTGGTGATATTTGTCTTCTGTGTTCCACCACGGGGGCCCTGGCGTGTGTGTTCACCTTTGTGTGTTGGCCTTTCCACAACCACAACCCTGTGCTCTCCGTGCTTGTTGGCTTCTTGCCACCCTCCTGGAGTCCCCTCCCGCCCTGGTGAGTCATTCTGGAGCTCTGGAGATGGCGCAGCTGTGGGGGGAGCAGGCAGACACTGGACTCAAGCATCTCCTGACAAATGGCTTCAGGGTGTTCAGCTGCTCTGCAGCTCTGCTGAGGAATTCCTGCCTGTCTGAGAGCCAGTGTCTCAAGTCTGTTGTTTATTCGTTTGTGTATGATTTAATAAACCTCAGGGCCTCTGCACTGAGCCTGAGGGGCTGCAGGGCCCCACACCTAGGAGTGGGCAGGCAGGTGGCCCTTGGGTTCGGTAGGGTGTCCTTGTGCTTCCAGAGGGACCCAGGTGGACAGTGCACAGGGCATCTCCAAGTCCAGGGCCCAGATGCTGTTAAACCACTGCTTAGACCCTGTGTCTTCAGAGAGCTACACGGTCTTAGCTCTTCAGCTTGGTGCTTGACCCCAGCTAGTATGAGCCGGGGAAGTTTTTCCTGAGCTCAGTAATGGTTTTTCTCAATTTATTTTTCCCTGAAGTAGAGGCATCTTTAGGCCAGGGACAGATGGAGCCTAGACTCAGCAAGTTGGCAAAGCCGTGTGTGGGGAGTTCAGAGGTTACCATGCAACCTTTGCACTCTGACCTTCAGGAAACCTTGGGATGAGTAGCCAGGCGAAGCATGGCTGCCAGTTGGAGAGGGTTGGCCCGGCAGGAGCCCAGTGAGCAAATGCCCCTGTCCCATCGAGGCCAGTGCTCTCGCCTCTTTAGATGGGGCCCAGCCATACGGTGTATAAAACCAAGTGTGGTAAATGGCAGATCACCCGATTTTTGGAGATGTTTTGTGAACTGGCTTTTAATTCCCATTCAAGGACTCTCTTTCTCAGCATCTCAAATTTGTCATTTATAAAGTTGACGGTAGTTGTGACTTGGTTTTTTTCAAGCTACCTCTTAGCCCTGTAGTCCCAAACAATTATTTTTCCAGAGGTCAGTTTCCTAGGAAGAACAAGAAGGGGAAAGATACGCACTGCCTTCTCCTTTTAGGCCCCAGAGAGGCCAAGGGAGACACAGGAATAGACTCTGATGCTCAGAGAGGAAGGCTGTTGCTTGTTTTGAGATTAAAGCATCAAGCCCGCAATGTGGCCGATTGCTAGGCTGATATCTGGATTATTGTGCTGGCCTGGAAAGATGCCTGGACCATGCTCAGGACTGCTGAGGGTTGCACTTGGCTTACCTCCACTCTGTGCATCTGGAAAATGGGGAGAATGGCCTCCCTGGGTTACTGGGAGGGTCAGAAAGACTATGGAATGTAAAACTGCTTTGAGAAGCTAACAGTTCCGCAGCTACAAATTCTACTCCTGTGGAGTTACTGAGGCCCAATGTGCCTGCTCTGGGTACCTGGATGGAGGAACTAATTCCTCTCCCTTCAAGAAACTCCTCTCATGGATGCATATAGAGGCACTTTGAGTTCTATTGTCTTAGGGTCTCTTATCTGTCAGCCCCCTCCAAGCAAATGGCATTTGTTGAGAGCCAGCTATTTGGATACACTCTATTAGGCAGGGCTAGAAAGTGCTTAGAATTTCTCTCTTTTTTTTTTTAAAGAGGGCACATGAGGAAGGGTTTCAAAATATCAAGGAGCATACTACAGAGTAGAATGTAGCCAGCCCAGAGCTCACTTGTTCTGTCCTCAGCCTCCTACTCCATTGCCTGTTTTTGGAGGTAGACCCATTATAGCTCATGGCCTCTGTCACCTGCATCTTCCCCAGTATTCCCAATATTTTCTGGGCCTTCAGTATGGCCTCCTGGGGCACACAAGGCACGAACCAGCACACAGCAACGTCAGCCTCTGCGACTGGCCGCAGCCCCTCCCAATGGTCCTGGCTGGGGGGTGTCTGCTTTGCAGCCCCCACTCGAACCACAGGATGGGGAAGGAACTCCACAGCCTTCGGAATCCCAGATATTCGTCAGAGCCCTTAGCAATCACGTGTGATGGTACCGTACTCATGGTAGTATTGTGAGCAGCTTCGTGTTATTCTTCCCACTTGTAAAGGAGTCGGGGGGCTCAGAGACCCCTAACTGACCCAAGTAGCTCCCCCAGGGTCATTCAGCTCCACTGCAAGCCCAGACCGGCCTCACACGAGTCTTCGGCACCCCGAGCACACAGAGTAGGCTTTCATCTTCCCCACAAGGCTCCATCTTCCTGAAGAATGTTTTCCGAGATTCTCTGGATTCCGCCCTCTCCTTCCTGCTTCCTTGTGACCCACCCCTTGGTACCTTGGGAATTTCCTGGCAAGCAGGCCTTTTCACATTGACACCAGTGCTAATGGAGAGCAGGCACTGCAGGCTCCTCTTCCCTCACTGCCGGAGGGGCACAGGCACCGGACACCCAGGTTCGTGGGACTCCGGACCTGTGGCCTGAATGTCCCCCCGCCAGTCTCGGTGAGGGTGACCTCACACCTTCCAAGCAAACCGTTATGCTGCCTGCCATGACTGGGAAAGGACCGCAGAGGCTTTGTGAGGTGGTGTGAGCAGGACCCCTTACTCCTGTATCACATACATCCCACCGCCGAACACAAGTGGCAGGGAAAATGCCGTGCCTGGCCCCTGGCCACATGGGCCCACTTTTCCCTCTGTTGTACCTTTGCTAAGAAGAGTGAGATCTTCTGAAGAAATCGATCCTCCCAAGGGTAGGTCCCGTGCATGGATTTTAGGACAAGACTGAACCTTCTGATAACCCTTTGGCCTTTTGATGGGACCTCTGGAGGCTCTGTTTGCCTGCTTTCAATACTAATTAGTTGAGTGCATAAGACAGGAAACCCGTTCCACCCATGGGGAGCCTTGCTGCCAGGGCTCTACAAGCTGTGTCTGAGTAATGTGGGGTGCCTGGTGTTTATTGGGGACTCGCTGTGCCAATGAAGGCAGCACCATTTACCGAGCAGAGGCTGTTGGGAGGGGCCGTGCTCTGCTTTTCATCACCAAGTGGTGCCAGTCTCCTCTTTCTTCCCCCTACGTCCACTGAGAAATAATTGACATACACCACTGTGCACGTTTAAGGTGTACAGCATGATGGTTCGATTCATGTATATTGTGAAGTGATTCCCATGAAAGGTTAGTCAATACCCGTCACCTCACATCTAGGGACCCCCCTTCTCTGAGGGGCTACCGTCCAAGACCCCCAGGGGATGCCTGAAATCACATATAGGGCCAAACCCTGTATATACTATGTCTTTTCTATGCCTACTAATGATAGTTTAATTTATAAATTAGGCACAGTAAGAGATTAACAACAATAGCTAGTAATAAAGTAGAACACTTATAACAATACGCTGTCATAAAAGTTATGTGGCTGTGGCTCCTCTGACTGTCTCACTGTGCCGGACACACCCTTTCCGTGTGATGGTGTGAGAGGATAAAAGGCCCACGCGAGGAGATGGAGTGGGTGGATGACGCAGGTGTCGCGACTTGGCGTTAGGCCACTACCGCCCTTCCGACCAAATATCAGGAGGAGGACCGCCTGCTCCCAGACCACGGCTGACCGCGGGTAACTGACCCTATGGGATGAAAAGCGCAGATAAGAGGGGACTGCTGTGGGCACAATAAAAAGAAAATAAATTTTCTCCTCGTGATGAAAATTCTCAGGACCTCCCCTCTTCACGGCTCTCCTGGACCTCACACAGCAGCATTTCCTATGGGAGTAGCCATGCTGGACATCATCCCTAGGCTTCCTCACCTTCTCGCTGGAAGTTGGCGCCTTTGACCTGCTTCCTCCAGTCCCCCCACTCCCTACCTCTGCATCCACAAGTCTGATCTCTTTTGATTCTATGAGTTTGGTATTTGTTTTGGTTTTTAGATTCCACATATACGTGACATCACACAGGATTTGTCTTTCTCCACTTACTTCACTGAGCATAATGGCCTCGGGATCCCTCCATGCTGTCACACATGGCAGGATTTCCTCCTGTTTTGTGGCTGAGTAATGTTCCATTGTGTGTGTGTGTGTGTGTGTGTGTGTGTAATATACACAACAAATTCTTCATCCCTTCATCTTATGATGGACACTTTGGTTCTTTTGCCGTCTTGGCTATTGTGAATAATGCTGCTAAGGACATAGGGGTGCAGATATCTTTTTGAGTTAACATTTTTGTTTCCTTTGGACATATTCCCACAAGTGGAATTGCTGGATCCTATGGTGGTTCTATTTTTAACTTTTTGAGGAACCTCCCTACTGTTCTCTATAGTGACTGCAAAAATTTATATTCTTACCAACAGTGATAAGGGTTCCCTTTTCTCCACATCCTCACCAAAACTTGTTATTTGTCTTTTGGCCATTCTAACAAGTGTGAGGTGATTATCTCATTGCGGTTTTAATTCACACTTCCACGATAATTAGTGAAGTTGAATACCTCTTCGTGTACCTGTAGGACATTCATGAATCTACTTTGGAAAAATGGCTAATCAGGCCCTTCGCCCGTTTTTTAATTGGATTAGTTGTTTGTTAAGCCATGCTCTTCTTATTTCTTTCCATTTCAAGGGACTTCCTAAAAGCTGGAGACAAGGAGAACATTTTTAATGCAGACCATTTCCCTCTCTGGTACCGAAGAGCCGCTGAGCAGCTTCCTGGGAGCTTCGTCTACTCGATCCCATTCAGCACAGGTGGGTGTCCTTGCAGGAGGGGGGGGTCTTGCTGGCCTGAGCATTTCATGCAGCATGTGGGAGCCAATATTAAACATTGGTACTGCCCAGAACCAACCACCTGTACCATAGGGGCCATGGCTCCAAATAAAGTGAAGCGTTTGCTTAACCAAAGTGGGGAAAGGGCATTTCGGAAGCAGGATTGGCATCCAGGACAGTGTGGAATGCGAATGCAAACTTCTCAGGAGATTTTTTTTTTTTAGTATTGTCATGGCCCTACCTAGAGAAAATTCAGGCAGGCATAAGGCCCTTTGCTAGAACCTTCAATGAGTGGCATCCCTTTGGAGGCTCACAATTTAGAACTGAATCAATTTAAATCAGCACATGGGGTAAGGACTCAGACTTGGTACAGCCCTGTGCTCTCCTGACGGAAGCCTGCAGTGAGCAAGGGGGGGCCTATAGCCAATGGTTTTCCAGTCCTAAGATTTTCTATGATGAGAAATGAACTGAACACCATCTTATTCCAGGCAGTTTTAGAACAAGACAAACTGAAAATACTTTTGAATTCTCCTTGCCTTTTCTGAACTCATGCACACGGTGTTTTTGGTGCTCATTCTGTGTAAAGCTCTGTACACTTGGAGTGCTCTGGGCAGTTCAATCTATGCTTAAATTTTACATTAGAGCCTTTTGTCCTGATCTCTGCGAACCATTCCTGGGAACCCTAATGGAGGCTCTCTGGTGCTTAGTGTCAAACCCCCTCCCTGATGGGGAGGCCCTTGCTCATTTCCATGAATGAAGACATCTTCAGAAAGAGAAATTTGCAGAAGACATGTTGACAAGAGTTGTCTAATAATTAGTTGACTCATTACAAAGTAACTCATTAGGAAGAGGGTCCCTCATTCATTAAGATATTCAAGAAAAGGCCAAATGCTATCTTAGAAATTCCCTTGCCAGGTGGGAGATTAGAGGTTACCATGAGGTTCCTTCCAGGACTGGGGTTCTCAGTCTGTCCTTTGCTGATGGGCCCACGTGTCCCCACGCCCCCGCCCACATGTCTGCTCTCAAGCAGAAATTTCCACGTGACCCTGCTCGCTCTTCATGTTTATCACCCTTATTGCTGGAAATATCAACTAAGAGACATTAGACTTTGTCATTCTGCTCAAACCTGTCAATAATAATGTCTTATTTTATCATGCAACCTCATACTTTCCTCTTCATAGTCCTCTAAGGAACAAAAATAGAAGTCAGCTTACTGACCTTGGACTGAATCATCAAGTGACCCTTCTCTGACAGGGTGGCTTTCACCCCAAGCTGGACAGGGAGAAGGAGCTGAGGCAGGTGGGGACACCCCCAAACGTGCTCTATGTGTGGGTAGCCCGTCTGTGGCGGCCCCTCATGTCAGTGTGCTGTGTTACTTATTCACCATTTTTCCTACTAAGAATTCTGGGAAAAATGAACTGATTAATTAAGGCTGTTGCCGAATTGGGTTTTGGCAAGTGGGGTTTCATTGAACATTCACTGAAATCATATAATGAAAAGGAATTTCCTTGCTCGTGGTAAACGCATGGATGACATAACATCTTAGGACATTCTGTGGCCCCTCTATATTCTGGGAAGATGTTAAAAAATCTCCAAATACACATGTTGGGGTGGAGCATGCTCTCATTTTTTCAACTGTGTGTTAAATACCTGTATACACTGGAAAAGATGCTGGCTTTTATTACTGGTTAGACTTGAGCCCGGAGAAAATGCTTAATTGCTTCAGTTATAAGTGTATTCAAATTCAGGTCTGCGTTCTCCCTGCTTCCTGATTCGTTTGGATTCCATTCAACTAGCATTCACGGGACACCTTTTATAAGGCAGGCACCGTCCTGACAATTAGTAACTACGGGCGTTTGCAGTTTGTGTTCAGCCTCGTCTAATTCATGGGTATTGAATTCATTGTTAGTCATTGAAAATCTCTTAGTACGAACTGTTATCCCATTTTAAGAATTTGAAGGGTTCCATTCCAGTTCTATTCCTGTTTAGAGTGGTTTTGCTGAGAAAAAGTGGATTCAAAATGAGAACTTTATAAATCAGTGAAGTTTTAACCAATTAATCAGAGCTAAAGTTCTCAATGTATAAAATAATTTGTAAACTTTATCTCATGCAGTTCTCTGTGCTATAGTTAGAGAGGCAATATAAATATGGCCCCTAACCCAAGTAAACACTATAATTAGTAACCACAAATTACAAAAAAAAAAAAATGTTACCACTCCATGGTGGTCAATGACTTTGATGTGAGGCGGCTGGAAGCTCCCCAGTGCAGATGGTCATAACTCGGTTCGCTGATTCCTTCAGCTGAGAGGACTGGCCACACAGCACCTGTGACCTGACAGCACAGGCCGATGCTGGGTTCCGGGCGGCGAGCCCGGCACAGCCTGTGGAATTGGTAACCGTGGGCCAATATGATATATTACTCTCTTAACATGTGCGCTGTAACTCTCTCCATTTTTGTCATGATAGTTTTTCTTTTTACAGGAATAGTCAACAAAAGCAACGTGGTGACAGCGAGCACCTCCATCCAGCTCCTGGATGAACGGAAATCTCCTGTGGTGGCAGGTAAATGACAGATGTCAATCAATGACTATAAAGTAGGCCCATCAGCTACTTCTGTGTAGCACATTTATTCTCCAGAGCGTAGGATGTGAAAGGCAATAGTTTAAAAAGTACTTCCTCCCTAGCTTGGTGTCACCTCTGCCAATCCAAGGCTCTGACAGCTGGTTGTGTTTGATGTTAAGACAGAAATCTTTCTGAGGACTTTTATTCTTAAATTCTGAGCCAGTAAGAAATTGTTGGTACTTGCAGAGAATGTCTTGAGAGTGGGTAGCATGGTCATTGCATGTAAGCTCCAGATCTCTCTCCTGCACCACTGGGGTAATAACGGGCATATGAGGAAATTGTGGGTTTTGCGCACACACAAGCTGAAATGTACCCTACTCTGGAGAGCCTGAGCTTTTCATTCCCCTCATCCCCCTGAGGAACTAGGGTTAGATGTGTCTGCAGGTGCCAGGTTTGGACCAGGAGAAAGCATAATATTTTATGATTGAGAATCTTGAGTTGTCAAAGTCCTTTCTCTAGCTTCTCCCACCTCTCAGTCTCAGGAGTATCAGTGGACGTCTGTGGCTGGCTGGGGGCTTTCACTGGGGTATTTGGCCTACAGAGCCACCTTGTTTTTCACTTAGCCTCTGTGTCATAGTTACATACGCAGGTATGGACAGTTTTGGGGTAGTTGGCCTGGTTATTCCTGTATTATTGGGTATGGTAAGGAAGACCATCTTATGTCCCTGGCCTGGGGCTCAACTTGAACTGGCCGCCCTCTAATTGATCAGCCAGGAGACAAAGACCCTGAGGATTCACAGTGGCTGTCTTCACATTTTGTCACTTAGCATCTCATGTTCCTTGAGGAAAGTAGGAGACAGGATCATTTAACTCAGCAAGATTTATTTTTGCTTGGAAGACGTCAGCTCGCTTGCCCGCAGGCTGCTCCTGCCAGCTAGTTAGGCGTGGAGGCATGCTATCTCCCTGGAGCTGGGGTGCAGGCAGCAGCTGTCAGATGTGGTCTGACCAGTGCTGTCTGTCCATCTGCTTGACATTTCTTTGTAAAACCTTTTCCTTGGGTTTCTCATTCAGTCATCAGGAAGGATGCTATGTATCAGCTCTGTATCACCAGGCCCATCCAAGTTTACAAACTATTGCAAATGTTTCCAAATGCCTTAATTTTATAAATGTCTATGTGGCTGAGTTTGGGCAAAATGTGGCCCCAGCCTGGGCACTGCGTGTCCAGTCTGGAGGAGAATGTGGATTTTCCACATGGTGTGCTGGTCTTCCTTTGAGTTATGCAGCTGGCCGGGCACCACAAGCAGGTCGCGGGAGATGGTTTGCCCACCCTGCGTGAGTGGAAGAGGCATTCTTCTGTTTGCTGCTACTCAGTGTGTCTCAACCGGTCCCCACTTTCTGAAGGTAACTGCAGAACAAGCCGAAGAAGCAAGATTATGTGAGAACCCATATGTAGTACTTACTTAAAACGGATGACGATTAGCTTTCTGTTGTAAAGTGGGTTTTGTAGACATTAGACAAAGCAGGTTGGCTCAGTTTGATCTCGAAGGCTGCCAGGGAGGCCGTCCGTGGAGGCACTGACCTCAGAAGGGCCTTGCTTTCTGCACAATCCTCTCCAGAACCTCTCCCAGGCCTCCCTGACTCACCCGTCACGTCACTGTGCAATTAGGTCCGGCAACGTGCCTCTGTGTGCTTTCCTCCGGTGAAGTAGACATTGTTTACCACTCTAAAATAAAAAAGGCCATTTTAATTGAGGAAGAAGCCTTGTTTTGGCAGGGGAAGATGAATATGTGAGCAGGCGTGGCCCCTACCAGTGTGTCTCCGACAGCAGATGGGACCCAGCCAACTGGCAGTAATTTGGGGTTTCAATGAAATCCTTGTGTTAAATTGAAATTTGTCTGCAAGGAAAGGTGTACCCCTTTGCAAGCAATCGCTGTGGACTCCCTGGAAGGCCAGCGTGGCTCCCAGGCCTGGGCCGGTATTCTCATGGTCATCGGCTACATGTGGCTGTTTGGAATAGAAAGAGTTTCTTGTTTTGTTTTGTTTTGTTTTTCTCTTTATTCTCTTCTTTCTTTTCCCATGTTTTCTTTTTTAAGCAAAAACATTTAGAAACTCATCTGTCAATGACATCTTTGAAGAAAGGGCAGTCAGACTGGGCAGGATTCCATTTATACGTCAGCCTCAGTGCATAAATGAGGCCCATCCGTCTTCCTGGCCTACAACATTGCTCTCAGTCCTTCTCTTGAGGAACCTGCCAGCTCTCCAGCTGCCACCAGTGTGCTGAATTTTCTTAACCGCTTTCCCTCTGCAATGGGAAAAATGGTAGGACTTTCTCTTTGGCCTACTAAGTCTCTTCAGAGCCCTGGAACCTTCCATGTGTGTCAGGCCCCAATCTGCTTTTCTGTTGCTATTGGAAACACAAAGTTTGGACTGTCAGGACCACATAGGTTTGTCGTTCCCCCTATTACTTGCTAAGTGTGTGGTCTTGGGTCTCTGAAGTTCTATTTAAACCAGGGTTGGGATTTCTACCTCCCTCACCTTACCCTGGGTGGATTCAGGGATAGAATGAGGAAACAAACAAGATAAAAAGGATAAAAATGCTAGGATTTGGGGTGACCCATTTTTATCTTCCAGTTGGCAACATACTTATTTGCTCACTTATTTTTCAATAAATATTTCCTGGCCTCCTGCTCTTACCAGGCACCCTAGATACAAATGAGTAATGACCAGGTCCTCCCTTCCCCCAAAGGCCTGTGAAATATCAGTGGTTTTTACAGCTGTGTCTCCACAGGGTGAGGGAATTGAAAAGCTGACCAATTACCTAGAAGGTCCCAGAGGCCAAAGACTTTGTTCTGTCCTTCCCAGCATAACTCAGTGGATGGCCTGAGGCAGAGTAGATCGATTCTCCGTAAGAATTCCACACATTGAATTGAGCTTGTAGAGACCTCTGCCGACTGTCCTTAGTTATTATTGACTTGAGTTCCATAAATGGGCGGGACCATAGTGTAACCCACTCCACTGTCAATAAAGAGGCCCTACTGACATCCGTGCTAGGCTCTGCTTCCCCCGCACCTGGAAAAGAAAGGAAAGGAATGAGGAGAGGGAGCAGGCCACGTGGCGGGGAGGGGCGGTACAGGGAACTTCCTGCCCCTTGGTGTGTTTGTCTGACCTCCCTAGTCTCCCCCCAGACACTCTTACTGACCAAGACAAAATACCTAACTTCAATTTTTGTCAACTTCAGATTTCTGTAATTTAAAAAAATCATAGGTAGTAAACTCCAGATTATTAACACATCAGAATCTAATATCGCTCCTAAAAATGTTACGGTTTGATTTCTTCAGTTGTAAGCTCTCCAAAGGCAAGGACTGACCCAATTATCTTTTCGCTCCCAGTGCTAGGTACAAAGGTTGACATGTGATAAATTAGTCAAAAATATTAGCTGAATAACTGACTCACGAAGATGGTCTCATTGTCACCTGCTATCTGCAGGTACAGAAGCTTGCGAAATGTCCTGTCCAGACAGTGGGAACACAGTACTGGACTACAACTCTGAGAAAGGCACTCAGCGGCTAAAACTGCAGTCCACCCCTTAGTAACAGGATACGCAACAGTGCAGGTATTTTAAGGAATAGAAAAACTGCTCAGCGTCCCATCCTAATGGCAGCTGTGCTGGACCAGTGGTTCTCTCTGCATCAGCAAGTGTCTCTTCTGAGCCCAAGAATCTGACATGATGCTTAGAATGTGTAATCGGATCATCAGCAGGAAGAAAATGGATTATAGACATTAGAGGCACTGGTTCCTTAAAGAAAACATTTTTAAAAATAGATTTATTGAGAAGTTCTTTATATGCCAAAAATTCACCTGTTTTGAATGTGAAATTCAATTACTTTTAGTAAATTTGGTTGCAGGGGGATGGGAGGGGGCTCTGCTCTGCTCCTTTCGCAAGGATCACAGACCAGATTAAATCCATTCATTGGGGGAAATTTGACAATGTGGGTTATGTGGTCTGGTTCTCGGAATTCTAGGCAGTGCAATGGAGGAGAATGCTGGCGTTAGGACAGAGGATACCATTTTAACCAGCTAATTAGAAAAGAGATTAATATCACTGACCATTAGCTATTGTCAGGCAAGTGCTGCTTAAACTGAGTGTACTATTTAATATGGACTCTTCATTAGAATTGGGTGAATAATGTTAGCAAAATGTTATTGGCTTAACAACATTCCTTCGGGGGGATTTCACACATTTGGGGTGTGTGAGTTAACTAGTGTGTCAGGAGCCGTGCGTCAAGCCCACATGGAGAAACCACTAGTCTTTTGTCCCTGAGCAAAGGCTGTATTTTATCTTGGCAGAATTAATAGTTGTTGATTGAACAAGTAGTCTCCACCAGGCACAGTTTTGTCCCCCAGCGGACACTTGATAGCATATAGAGAACTTTTTGAGTGTCCCAGCTGGTTGAGAGCTGTGCTCCTGGCATCTAGTAAATGATGCCAAACATCTTATGAGGCACAGGACAGCCCCTCAGAGCAACGGAGAATTGTCTGGTCTGCAATAGCCATAGAGGTCAGAGGAAGAAATGCCGCGTTAACTGACAGGCAAACTTCAACTTCTGGTGCTTCCAAATTCAGTGTTCTCCCTTCTAGGCTCATTAAGAAAAAAGATCGTATTTAATGTCTTCACTTTTTCATTAAATCATTCAGTAAATATATGTCTGGCATCTACTGTGTACCTGGGGTTGGGGGGACAGCTGTGAATAGCACCCCAGACAGCATGGTGGAGTGTGTCTGGGGATTGGGGCTGTCACAGTGAGGGCACTGTTAGTTCCCGTGCCCAGAGGCTGGGCTGGCAGCTTCCCAGTGCAGAACCCTTCCACCTGAATCCCTGAGAATGCTAAGCTGAGCGAGACCAAGTGTGGGAAATACAGACAACAGACAAGTATTGCATGAACAAGAGGAAGGTGTTGTGACTGGTTAGTGGTAAATGCTCTCCTGAAATAAATCAGGTTAAAGAGATGAAGCGTGGCTGGTCATGGTAGAGGCAGGGTGCATGCCTAAATTCATATATATGTGCGCATGGTTGTATGGCCGAGGCAGTACCTCTCTACATTGGGGGTGGGGGCGTCAGGGAAGGCCTCCCGAGGAGGTGACCGGGGGCAGAGTCCCGAATGATGACAGGTAGCCATCACTCAAAGATCTGTGGGAAGAGCATTCCAGGCAGGGGGAGAAAACTTGCCAAGAATCTGGAACGGGATCCCTCACACATGCTGTTCCATATTCCGGGTGGATGCTCCAAGACCCAAATGAGGCCCTCAGCTTTGGGAGTATTTATGAAGGCCTAAAAGCACGACGGATGGGCAGATGACCCGGGGGACAGGAGGGAACCCAAGACAAGTCTTTGCCCTGAATGTTGGCTCTGAGGGGGCTTTTTATGCACTCGGCATTTGTTTTTTAAGCTGTCAAATGGGGAGAGTGCAGGGGCAAAGGAGGTCTAACCCAATAGGACTGCCAACAGCAAACTGGATAAAATGGGGTCACAGGGTGTAGCTACTGACTGTGCTGTATCTCAAGCCTGCGACAGAATCTGAGTTAGAGCTGGCCACGTAGAGAGCTGCCCTGCCTGCCCAGGAGCCAGGGACAGGGGCACCATGCCCACCCCAGGAATAAAAATAGCCCAGAGCTTTGAGAAACTGGATCCTCTGTGCTAATTCTCCAGGACACACGCTCCCAAGAGTCACGGTCCTTTTATAAACCTTACCCAAAGCTCCAGCACATTCTCCAACAATCAGCAGAATTTTCTGGTCCCTGGCTTGCCCATTGTGAGTTAGCAAGTTAAGACCCCTCTTTCCGAGGTCCTGGTGTGATTTACACATTAAAGCCAGTGTGAAGCAAGGATTTAGGAGGGGGCACAGGGAGCCCCTCTTGCTCAGGGCCTGAATTTTTACATTTGTGAAATGAGGTCCATTGGTTATTTTGTTGGATTTCCAACAGCTTAGTTTTTGAAGATGGAGATTTGTTTCATTATCCCAGAAAAGAAAAGGAATTGACTAATAATAGAGTATTTCTGACACCCAGGTTCTCTCTGGCTTTGGGGGACCCCTCTGGCTCCGGCTGAGAGAAGCGAATTAGTTTGCGTGTATGAGGCGCTTGGCCAATGCTTGGAGTTAATGTTCACTAATGGTTAGTTAGCTGCTAAATGAACGTTGCTGGCATTACCCGTAAGAGTGACTCTTCATAACCCCCACCACCACTCACCTGCCCCTGCTTATTGCCCTGTGCTGTTCTCTGTGAAAACTTGCCTAGAGAATGTCATTATAGTATGTTGGCGGGTTTCATAGTACAGCTTTGGAACTCCCACTTCCATGTACCTGTGTGTCTTAGAACAGAGCTGGGCAAACTAAGCCCATGGGACCAAATCTAGGCTTGATTGGCTTTTGTTTTCTTATGGTTTTCTTGAGATACACTTCACGTACTTATAAATTTTACCCATTTAAAGCATACAGTTCATTGGGTTTTGGTGTATTGACAGAGTTGTGCAACCATCACCATGATCTAATTTTATAATAATTTCAACACCCCGAAAAGAACCCCCACTTTGCATACTCTTTCATTCTTGAGATCCCAGCCCCAAGAAACCACGATCTTCCTTCTGTCTCTATGGATTTGCCTACTCTGGACATCACAGATAAATGGGATCACAAAGTACATGGTCTTTTGTGACTGGCTTCTTTCACTTGGCCTAATGTTTTCAAGGTCCGTCCATGTTGCAGGATGTGTCAACACTGTTTTTTTTATTGCCAAATCATTCTCCATTGCATGTCTGTACCCCATTTTGTTTATCTGTTCACCAACTGATAGACATTTGGGTTGTTCCCACTTTTTACCTATTATCAATAATGTTGATATGAACATTCATGTACAAGTCTTTGTGCAGACATATGTTTTCACTTCTCTTGGTAGAGACCCACAAGTGGAATTGCTGGGTCATACAGTAACTCTCCGGTTGATATTTTGAAGAAATGCAAAGTTGTTTTCCAAAGTGGTTATACTATTTACAATCCTACCAGTGATGTATGAAGGTTCCAATTTTCCCACATCCTTACCAACACTTGCTATTGTCTTTTTTATTTTAGCCATCCTAGTGGTGTGAAGGGATTTGTGTTTACCTGATGACTAACTATGCTGAGCATCTTTTCATGTGCTTATTTGCTACTTGCTTATCTTCCCTGGAGAAATGTCTATTTAGATCCCTTGCCCATATTTAAGTTACATTATGTTTCTTCCTATCGTTGAGATATGATAGTTCTTTGTACGTTCTAGCTATAAGTACCTTGTCAGACATCTACCAGCAGTGTTTATAAACAACAGTTTTTAAATACAGCCATGCTGGATTGTCTATGGACACCTTTTCCTACTAAAATAGCAGAGCCGAATAGTTGGATAGAGACCTTATAGATAACAAAGCCAAAAATATTTACTTCCTGGCCCTTTGTGGAAAAAAATTTGCCAATCTTTGCTTTATATAAAAAATATGTCACAGTCTATTAAAATAAACATAAAATGCTTATTTGTTCACTTACTTCCCCATCTTCTTATCTTATAAAGCTGAAGTAGATATTTAAATCAGAAGCCACGTAAAGAGATGTTAAGACTTAGCTTCATGTTCAGAAGCTGTCCATCAGTTGTGCCTAATGTTTTTGCATGTGTGTTCACACAGAAACCGCAGAGACCCTACGCTTTCTAGAAATATATGTGCTCGTTGTCAGTCAAGACACTGATTTACTTAATCTTTGCTCTAGCAGTATAATCAGCATGATGCTTGGTAGAGCGTTAGAAATGCCCTCACATGCTCCGGGGAAAGCAGTTTATGGGATTTTTTTTTCTCCAACATGGCTCATGAGAGATTTGGGGGTTTATTTAGCTGCCTTTATCCAGGCAAATCTCTGAGTGACCTTGTTTGGAATTTGGTCTTGCTTAAGACTAGAATATATATGACTCATGCTAAGGGAGGGCCCACAGAGGATAACCGTGCTGGCATGAATTTCCCCTCCCTGGGAGGAGAAGCAGAACCTGCAGCAGGAGTGTAAACATGTTGGCACTCAGTCTGGGGCTTGGCCAGTCCTTGAAGGGAAAAGGACAGTAGAAATCAAAGGCTTTTTGCTCCCATGGCCTACCAAAGTTTGCATTCCATTCCGCAAGAGCGCCTGGGTTCTGTTCTGGATGAGAAGGTCTCTGTGCGGTCAGCATCCGGGTCTGAGTCATTCCTCCTCTACGGCCAGATTATATGTGATCAGGCTCAGACGGGTGGGAGTGTTCAATTCTCTTTAAATGTAAAAAAACATTTCAGAATGACACTTTAGTACCTGGTCGTTTTATAGGTTTTTACTTCACTAGCCTTCTTCTACCAACTCTCAGATGTTTGCTGATAATAGTCTGGCTTTTTAAGCCCAAATTATTCTTGTTATTCAATTATTTTACTTGTATCATGTATTCCTTACTTTTTTATGCTGCATGCTCTTCCTACCTCTTCTCTTTTGTCCTCTCCAGAACCCACTCCCAGCAGGTTCCTCCACAGGTAGGCATTTCTCATCAAGGTTACAGATAACCTCCAGATTAGCGAAGCCAACCTTGGACTTCAGATGTTGCTTCTCTTGATCATTCATCAGTGTTTGACCATGTCAATCACTTTCACCTTAAAATACCTCTTTGCCTCCCTAGTAATAATAATTTCTCAGCCCTATTACTTGGTCAGTGTTTATGTTCCTAGTTGTCTCAAAAATGTCATTTTTTACTCTTTGTTCAAATCAGGGTCTTGAAGCCATTCTTGACTCTCCCCTTTCATTCCTACCCACAACCAGTCTGTCTATGAATCCTGTCGGTTCTTCCTTCAAGTTACGGTCAGAATCTGACCGCTTCTCAGCACCTCCACTGTGATCCCACTGAGCCAGTCCACCCGGATTATTGCAGTGGTTTTCAAACTGGTTCCCCCGTCTTCTCCTTCATCAGTCTGCTCTTCACAGGAACCTTGGCCATCAGGTTATGAGATAAGTCCTATCACATCATTCTTCTGTTCAGAACTCTACTGGCCTCCTAATTTGCTCCATTAAAAGCCAAAATTATAATAGCCCGTGTATCAGCTGTCTGCTATTGCATAACAAATTATGCCAAAATTTAGCAGATTAAAACTACAAACACTTATTAGCATTTCTGGGAGTCAGGGATCTGGGTGAGGCTTAGCTGGGTACACTGGCTGGAGCTCTCTCACACAGGCTGCAATGTTGTTGAGGTTGTGGTCTCATCTGAAGGTTCAACAAACAGAGGAAGTGCTTCTACATCCACTCACAGGAACCTTTGCAGGATTCAGGCCTCCTAGGTTGCTGGCCAGAGGCCTGTCTCACCTCCTTGTCCTGCGGACATCTCTGTAGGTCACCCACAATGTGTTAGTCGACTTCCATCGGAACAAGAGAGGGTAAGCAAGATGGAAGCTGGAGTGTTTTTGGAACTTAAATTTGGAAGTGCTATCCTACCACGTTCTCTATAAATTCTGTGTGTTGGGAGCAAGTCACTAGCTCCAGCCTGTCCTCTAGGAGAAGCAGTTAAGGCCATGAGTACCAGGACTACAGAGTCGCTGAGAGTCAGCCTGTCCCAACCTAGGGTCCCACATGATCCGACCCCCAGTCACCCTCTAACCTCAGCTCCTCTTATTCCCACGGTTGCCCCTCAACCTCAGCTGCACTGATGTTTTGTTGTTCTTTCAACACACTAAGCTCGCTCCTATCGCAGGGCCTTTGCACCTGCTCTGCCTTCTCTTTGGGACACGTTTCATTCAGGTATCTTCACCACAGGCTCCATCATCTCCCTCAGGTCTGTGCCCAAATATTTTCTCAGAGAGAACCTTCCTAATCACCATATATGAAATAGAGACTCCGCCTGTCCCACCTGCCCAGCACTCTCTATCCCTCACACCTGCTTTTTCACCAGCAGATATATTTTTTTCTTTTTCTTCTCCCTCTGTCAGAGACAGGTTCTATGAGGTGTATATTTTCTATTTCTTGTTCTGTCCTTCATCTCTGATACTAGAAAAATTGCCTGGCATGCAGCAGGTGCTTGGAAATCTTTTACATTATGGACTTTGCATTATTGGCTTTGTATTGTTTTGTAACCGTATCAGCAAAACCACTGAGACTTTGGCTTGCCCTTAATTTAGTGTTTATCACTGGCACCTTAATGGAATGATTTCTACATTTCTAAGCTCTTCTCGCACTCTTTCTCCCCCTTCCTGTCATTCATTTCTTGATCAATGAAAGAGTACCCTGAGAGTTTTTTTGAGTTATCTTCAAAAGCAGTGTGCAGATACCACACTTCCAGAGCCCTTGCTTATCTGAGAATTGCAGTCTCACTGCGCTTCCTTGTAAAGTTTTGTTTTTATTTGTTTGGTTTCTAGATTTTAGAATTTCTAATTCTTCAAATCTGAAAATTTTACCAGAATTTATTTGTATCATTTACTCATTCTTCTCTAATTTAGGCTGATTTAGACTTACATGTGCCAGGCACTAAGCTAGACTAAATTTTTATTTTTTTCCCCATTAATCTCTTACACGAAGCCTTTACTGATCTCCAGAACTTGGGCTTTTCTTTAGCTCAGAAAAGATGCCTTCTCAGACTTTTTTTCCTTCTGTTCTATATGTTCTATTCTTTTTATTGAGAAAACCAATTATCCATATGTTGGTTCTTTCCTATGGCTCCTTCACTTCTATCATCTTCTGTTGTTTCCATCTTTTTTTTTTCCTTTTATTCTGTATTCTTGGAGTAACTGTTCCCTATCATGCCTTCCATATGACTGACTCAATCTGCTACAGTGTTTCTTTTGTACCTCTGCTGTTGACTGTGGTAGATTGTATTTGCTATCACTTATTTACATTATCTAGTATTATTGGTCATTCTTATCTATTATTATTTTGTGATTGTTTTCAGTGATGCCCTCCTTCCTTCCCTATGAGGGGATTGCATGTCCCTGCCCATTGCCACGTCCTTCCTACTGGACTGCTGTGCATTTGTGCCTCATGAGCTCTGAACTTGACCATGTGAGATGAGTTGGCCAATGGGGTGTGAGTGGGGACTCCATATCCAACCAGAGACTTTTAAAGTTGTACTAGGATATGTATGAAAACAGATCTTTTAAGCTTCTGCATCTTGAGAACACGACTGCCTTTCTCCTTTTCTTTTTTAAGTATCATTTTGGTGGCCTCATATGGAGTGTTTGCCAGCAAACAGGGTAAATGGCTTCTCTTTGGGTTCTGCTTATTGTTGACTTAAAGTATTCCTTGGAGAGTAAGATGGAAGGCTGGTTGCTAAACACCGCCCCCAAACAAATGCCCAGGGTCTGGATGTCTTCCATTGAGTGTGGCATAGCAGGGTTGGTAAGGAATGCCACCTCCTGCTTCTGGCTGGCCTGACTACTTCACCTACATAAAGCAACACGTTTGCAGTTTTCATCCCTCAGAAACAGTAGTAAAAAGTATGGCCCCTAGATTGTACTTCTCTTACTGTTCTCCCTTCCTTTCATGACCCTATTATATAGGCTACATTGTTGAGACTCTTCATCGCTAGTGAATGAAGACAGCAGGGTCTTAATGGCAGGTGTTGTAGGAGTTCAGTGTCCTCAGATACCCACATACGAGGTTTTCCTCTGGATTTTGAAGCAAATTGCCTCAGAGGAAGGAATGCCAGCATCCCGATGGGGGTGAAGTAGGCTATTACTCTATCCTCCTTGTCTGTCTGATGGAGCCTGGACATTCCTCCTGGAAACTTGGATATCATTGACCAGCATTCCCCATTTCCAGGAGCCTCATAGCTTTTATCTTATGTGTATTCATGAGTATTTCAACAGGAAACGCTACTTATTAGCCAGCATCTAATTTTATCATGTTCTCAAGTAGCTGCCAGAGAGAGTGGCTGAGTTCCTGCCCCTCCCATTCTGCAATCACCGTTTCCAGCCCAGCAGAGTCAGAGGTGATAGAAGGACCTTCCTTTTCCCATTTTTCCAGTGGCGCCTTCCCTTGGCTTCCTGGGTGTTGGTGGGACCGCAGCTCTGGCAGTGATATGCTGGTTAGTGATTGGGTTTCTTGTCTCCGCCATGTTTTTAAGTGCTGGCAGTGCCAGGAAAGGATCCCAACTCTGGCTTCTTCGAACCTGTTGTGTCCCAAAAAGTGCCCAGGTTCTGCCTTTCAGAAGACCTGCTTCCAGATTCCGACTCCCTGTTTCCTACAGACGTAACCCAAACACTGTTCGTTTCTTCATCTGTGATATGGCAGTGAAATGCCCACATGTTTTGGCCAACATGAGGCTTACAGAAAATGAAGACACTGTTTTTAGAAAACAGCGGGCACAAAATTGGGCGCTCAATAAATGCTCATGGTGATGCTATTTTTGTCTTTCTCCAGATAGATAATTAATATAATGATACTGTAATCTTGATACCATGGTTTACACAGAATGCATGAATGGTGGAGGCTGGGTTGTGTTATCCTGGCTAACCCTATGGACCTGCAGCTCCATTTATCAGGCCCGCAATTAATGACCTGTGTGACTTTGGAAAAGTTCCTTCCCTTTGCCATGCTTCTATTTCCCATTTGTAAAATAAAGACATGGAACTATATCAGAGGAGCAAATAGGTTTAATCTCATAGGTCAACTCTGGCTGATCAGTAGTGAGTACCTAGGAAAGAGAGCAACAAAGATTCGGAGGCCTTGGCCGGGCTCAGTGGGTAAGTTTGCCACGATCGATTAGCAGTGTCTGAAGTGGGGAGGTAGGTGGTCACAGCTATGCCGAAATTTGCCAGGCCCCCACTAAATGCTCTCCCAGGACCTCCCCAGCCCCCCGTCCTTTGGTGTTCTTCTCTGGGGCTTCTGGATGGGCCTTTGTAACTGGGTGACATCCTGTCTGTCCGGGGGGATATTCAGTATCATCAGAGTGAAAAGTAGATGTGGACCCTCCAATCAAGAATCTGAAGGGAGAGTGGGAATCACAAAGTTCCTTCTCCAGATGGGATGGGGGTTTCTCTGAGACCTCACTGCAATTTGACAACTCAAAGAAATGAATCATTTCCATCAAAAGGGAGCCAGGAGAGCTCCCTGAACTTGTGCACATAAACCACAGCCTGGTGACGCCATGAGGGGTCTGACTGTCACTTGCTGGTAGGTATCTGTCTGATATAATTTAGCGATTGACGCACCGGTGGGCTTGGCCAAACTGGAAGCAGTTATTTCCCGATCAGCTATAGAAAGTTATAGGTCTCTAAAATTGTATAATTATAGGAAGGTGGGCTGCAGATAGATTACTTTAGAAATTGATTTGGCCACTTCCTTTGATATTTAGGATCTGAGACAAGAGTGTCTTGTTTCTGGAACAGCTTGGTTTACTTGCATAACGAGATTTGATTTTTATGACCCTTCAGGAGAAAGTGGTGTGAGTCACTTTTCAGTCTTCCATTTTTGTAAGGAAAAACAAAACACCCAGTTCTCCACTGGTACCTCATCATCTTAAGCACAAGATTTTTCTACAGGGTCAGGGATGTCTGCCTTAATTTTAAAAGCTTTGCAGGTATACTTCGGACATTAGGTCCTCTTTCACCACCATCCCTGTGGCCAGTGCATTCTTCACTCTTTATACACCTCACTTCAGACGGTGTGGCACGGGTTAGGCCCTGCTGCTGTGAATTTGTGATCTCTGGCAAAATAAAAATCATCAGTCTGAAGTCACACTGTCCCACTAAATGTGATGAAAAAAGCTCTGTTTCAGATGGTTTTCTCAGAAACAATCAATTCTAAGTGTGATTTTTGTTCACTGTGTACCCTCGGCCAGGCTCTATGATCGAAGGGCATTTCTAGGGGGGGATCTATGAATAGGACAGCGGCAATAAACAGCTGAAAATAATCTATGAGGCATCTGCAAATTACCCCTCATGAGTTATAATGGCTGCACAAGATAATTTGTGGTTCTCACAGAATACCCTGCAAATTGGGTCTTTCATCTGCGATGTTTTTTACAGTTAAAACATTTCATTTCTCTTATTAACAAACGATAACTCTGCATCTGTTAAGCTAAACAATTTGATTTATATTTTTATGTTCTGAGAGACTGTTGACATTTCAGGGTAAGTAATTATTCTCATTGCCAACTGCTGTTTGTGGTAACTGTAGGCACAAGATAGAAATTTGAATATACGGATGCCTCACTTTAATCATCTTCCTTAAAGATTTCCTAAAGCAAGAATCTATTTGCCTGAGGTATCATCTGCCCTTAGAAATCCAGCAGGACACTGGGGTGGACAGGTTAGGATCCTAGCCATGTTCAGGGTTTCTGTGGTGTGTTCGATGCTCAGTCACGTTGTCACTGTGGGCGGGAGTGCAGGGGTGACCTGCAGTGTCACCGACCTCTGGCAGAGAGCACGGGGCATTGCGGTGTCAAATCAGGGCAGTGAGAAAGGCATGCGTTATTGGCCCATAGTTCCCAGCTTATGTTCTATCCGTTCAAGTATCTCCCGAGGTGGCTGCCAGGATACACGGAGAGTGCTTGCGAGAACACCTCTCACCATGCCTGGTACATAGCGCCAGCTCTGGAAACACTTGGTGCGGTGGGGACAACGCATAAGAAGATCTTTTCAATTTCCTTCCGCATATGGATTTCTTGGCTGAGGACTCCCAGTCCAGGACAAGGGAAAGAAAGACTTTCTCACCTGGGAAGCAGTCATTACATCCTTAGATCGAATGCCCAGCTTCTTCTGCTGAGGCGGAACAGGAGGGAAGGCAGAACGGAGATGGAGTTTTAGGATGGAGCTCCTATCCCAGTCGGCTTTCTCTAGCATCTCTTTCTGCTCTTAAAATCCATGCTAAGTTTTCAGTCTGCTCTTTAACTTATCCAGGTTCATTTAAATATTCAGGAAAAAAGTAACATCAAAACTTACATTTTTTTTCCTCCAGTAAAACCATTTGGCAAAATTGCTGCTCCAAAAAGATGGCCCATCTTTTTTTAGCTTGTGGGGGTGCATAGGGCTCACGCTAGCTGCGAAGACCGTGGGCGGGTGTCGCTGGCCTCCGGGGTGACAAGGAGCGCATCGGGGTGCGTCCTGCGAGGGGGGCTGTGGCCGGCTCATCGGTCCGGTCCCCGCAGCCTCCCTATGCCGTGGGGTAGAACGCTGGCCACTTTAGACAGGGAGGCAGTACTCCTGCATGTGTGGACCCCGTTCACATTCCAGGTTAGCGAATGGACTACTGACTTAGGATACAAACCAGTTTTTACATGGCCTGAAGGAGTGAATGTAGAGCCAGTATCCTGAATGGCAAATGTGTTTTATCCTTTGAACCAGTTCCAATTGATTAGTTCTGGTTGCCGACAGTGCTGTCTTAAGAAGACATCTGCCTTGCGTTAGGGCTCAGCTGGGAGGGTGCTGGGATTGATTAGCAATGTCTGTCAAGGCCTCTGGAGGGGCAGCCTGCCCTATATTTGCCATTCTCTGCTTTTGACATATCCTTAACTTCTCTTTGTGAAATTATTTTAATACTGATAGGTGACTCTGGGTACGAGATGTGGCATCATGAGAGAGAGCAGGTAGATTTGACTTTAAGAAAGCCTAGCATGAGAAAAATGCAAATTTCCAAAATGCGCAAATCTGGAGCCAATTATTGCCATTACAGAAAGATTCCATGAAAGGTTCCTTTAAATAGCGAGCTCCCCTGCTGCATTCAAATGATGATTCAATTTACAAAAATTCACTTTGCATGCAACTCCTCAGGACCATGGTCTGTGGAGTAAAGCAAGCCACACCTGATTTTTTTAAACCATGGCCTAAATAATGTTCAGGTTGGCTGCCGCCACATATCTCGAGTCTCTTGATAATTCCCACTCTCTTCAGACTTCCTTCTTACTTCCTATCCCAGAGTGTTGAGTAGACAGTCTGGGTGGTGGTCAACAGCTGTTGGCTTCCACTCTGCCACGGCTGTGTCTCATTAGTGGGTAAACTGATTGCTCCGCATATGTTTATGTGTGGGTGTGGTTGTACAAGCCTGTGCACTCTTGTATGTAGATATATTATGTATGTAGATACAGATACACACAAGCCATTATCTCACTCTCAGCTCACCCTAAATTCATTCCTGCTGTGAGAGTTATAAATGGAAGGTCCAGTCGCTTGGTGGATACAGCCTTTTGGTAATAGGTGCCCTGGATTCCAGCTTCCCGTCTTCTTTGTGGTTGTTTATATGTTATTTACCATTGCATCAGAAAACTTCCCCAGACCCTGGGCCTGTGTCCCATTATTCAGACATGGAACCCCCTTTCTTCCTCTGTGGCCTAGAAAGCCCCAAATGGTTTTCTGATTTAGAAAATTAAATCTAATCTGACTCTTGTGGCAAGCTACGAAATTCGCAACCAACAGACGCTCCCATTAAATACATAATATACAGAACTTCTTAAAGTATCAGAAGTCTAGCATGAACTTGAATTACAGAGGCATCCAGTGCCCCTCGGGCAAGATCGCCAGCTTCTTCCCCGGCACTCACAATCGGGCAGTTTCCCAGAGGACCGTAAAGCTCCCAGGAATGCTGACTGGCACGTGCATCTGGATCTCTGTTGCCCTGTAAAAGCAGCTTAGCGCAAGAGGAGTCCCTGAAAGAGATGGTATCTGCCCGTGCTCCTGCGGCCTTCCCAAACATGGAATAACCATAATAACTCCTCAGGCAGAGCACAGGTATCATCTCTACTTCATGTATGGTATTTTTTAAATCGTAACATAAATTTGTTCCCAGAAATATATTTCTGCAGACACATTTTTTTTTTTTAAAGACAAATGGGACAGTAAGAGTGAGGGCATCAGCCTTACTCAGTTGCATTCTTCCGGCCTAAAACCATCTTTTCTTTTTGAGACAAAAGCCCTCAGGCCGCTGAGCTGTCGCACAGATCTTTCCCTTCTGTCTTTGCAGGCCCACTGGTTTGAGCCGTGGGCCGTCCGAGCCACTGGGCTGTAACAGCTGCATAGGTGCAGCCGTAGATGGCAGCTGCCACCATCATGAGACACACAACCCCACACACAACCCCGGTGATGATGACGGTGGCCACGGCGTGCCGCAGATTGGCCGGCCTGGGCTTGGGCTTGGGTTCACACTCTGAGTGGTCCCGCTCGCCTGTCCCGTGGCTCTCAGGAGGCCTGGGGACAGCTGGGCGGGCAGATCCTAGCTGCCCCCTCTGCGAGGACTCCAGATCCGCAGAAGGAAGGGGGCAGGGCTGGTACAGCTCGTGAGGGATTTTCAGGAGGTCCTCTCCCTTCCAGGGGTCTGGCGATGCACAGATGACACTGTCCACTATTCCCCCTTTAAAACACAAAAGCAAAGGGCGGTAGCAGAACCTGATACAACTGAATTGCAAAATCCTCAGCCTGCAAAACTCAGGCAGATGGAACTTATACAGCACGTGTGTTTTTTTAACCCCTGGAGTCAAAGACCTTAACGGTTTTCTATGATTTTAGGATTTGTAAACTGGCTGAAAGCTAAAAATGCCCGGCACAAAATTGGCAATTATGTGCGACTGAGAATTCATTAGAAGCCAAGTCACCTTTCCCTTATAAATGCTAAGGGAAAAACGGTGCACATGCCCACAGGAAGGGCCGCCGGGGGCCGATCTAAGGACACTGCCACCGACAACATTCCCGCCACGCATGCACATGGAAATCTCCTGGACCAAAGCCCCAGAGGAAGTCTGTGTGAATAAGTAAATCACATGTCCTTTCTTTCAGTGGCACGTGTTCATTTCAGAGACCCTATGCGTCCCCTATACTCTTCAGTGCAGCCAAATAGGACGGTCAGTGTGCTTTTGAGAGTTCTGTGTATCTGAAGACTCAACAGTAATGCTAGTTTACTTCATGGAATAGAGTGCCATTAATGTGCCTCCTCAGGCCTCAGAACATTTAGCACTTTGAGTACCAAACGGGGTTATTAGACCCAGTTTCCATTCTCTGTAAGGTGATTGGTATCCTCAGGTATGTAGGCTTGGGGCTTAGCAGGATATGGGTACCTAGGAATTATTTTCTAGAAGGAGCACTGAGGTAACAGATTGAATTCTGGCCATATTTGACTTCTGGTGTACTCTTTGATCTCAGGCAAGTAAATGTCTCTGATTCAATTCTTTTTGCCGTAAATACATCATATTTGTATCCAACTTGATACTTTGCAAAGCATCATTAGATAAGTCCTGTCAACTCCATGTCATGGGTCATTCTTGTCCATGGCCACCAGGTGCAGATCAACGCCAAGACCCATGGTGACCTATGACCTGGTCCCCATTGTTCCCACTACACTCACCGCCTCTGTCTGCTTCCTCCTCCCGGGAGCACCCTGAGGTCAGCGGAGTGAACACAGTGACCCTCGGCAGTGCCCTGTGACCTGTGCCTCAGTGTCCCCTGGCTGCCAGAGGCTCTTCCTCGAGGATGGCTGTGAAGCCTGGCACGACTCTTAGCCCAGTTAGAGTGGAGATCCTTTGTCCACCCCATGGGTAAATCATGAAATTACATTAAGAAGCCACCTAGGTGGGGGGGACCTGATGAAGGGGTAGTTTAATAACCATAATATTGCACATGTAATTGTAGATTAATGATACCAAAATAAATTATATTAAAAAAAAAGAAGCCACCTAGGGGTGGTTATCACTTCAGTGTTACTGGAACCTGCCATTGTGTGCACTTTGGAGTTTGGGGAGGAATGCCTTCACATCCTCTCCGTCCGAGACACGTAAGCCCTACATGGCCCTGCTGGTAGGGGGCATTTCGCAGTACAAGAGTTACGACTGCCCACCTCCCGCCGGGGTCAGTGGCTGGGCAAAATTCAGCCCACGTCTTTCTTGCTGCCACTGAATCACCCGTGGCCAGAGCCTCTTGGGGACCCCCTGGCTTCCTCAGTGGCCCCCTGGGATCGAGGCCCAGCATCAAAGCAAAGGGTAGTGGAGTAACTTCCTTCTGCGCTGAGCTGACATGCAGGAGGCCAGAGGTGCCCGGTGGCTGCTCCCGTTGAGCCCAAGGTGCGGCCGGGCTGGGCTGCACTTGAGGGTCCGTGCCCTGTGGGCCGCTTTGTGCCTCTGCCCGGGGGTTCCATGCAAGGTAGAGGCCAGAGAGACAGAAGTGAAGCATGGGGCTTTGAGAAGATGTCATTATAGTTCACCTGGCCAAGAGCACTGAGACCTCCCCAGGGGACCAGCGCCCGCCTGCCGTGGGACCGGCATTTCCATCAACCGGCTTACACCAAGACTGAGGTTGGCTCACCCCAACACTCCAGGCTCGAGCACTGTCTTTCTCCAGTTCCAGGCTTCGTGCTGTTCAATATTAGGGTGGGAGGCATAGCCTCGGGACCCAGAGCTGAGAAAATGCACAGGCTGGAGCCTGGAACACAGCTGAGAGGCCAGGCTTGTGGCCACAGGAGCCCATGGCCTCCTGTGCAGCTGTGGCCTCAGCGAGATTCACCTCCCATCCTTCTACCATCACCTCCTCAGCCATGGCCTTGGGAATCAAATCATCGTGAGGGACCCCTTCCCTTCTAGACTCATGGAAGCCAGCAATGCCAGAAGCTCCAACTTGCCAAGCACATACCATCCCCCATCTGGCCACTGGCAGCCCTTTAGCCACCGTCTTGGAAGAAACTAGACTCAAATCTTAAGTCTGTCCATTACTTATTTAAATTCTGTTTCTACTATCAGAATATAACCTCCATGATGTAGGGGTTTCCTTGTTCACTGACCTTGTCTCAGTGCCTAGAAAAGTGCCTGGCACATAAGAGTCGCTTGAGTACAGAAATGAATGAATGAATGAATGAATGAAAATCAGGAGGAACGAAGCCCCGTGATGTAGAGGAGTGAATATAGGGCCAATATGAAAAGCCGCTCATTCTATTCTTGTTGGTGCTTCTACTCTGTGACCTTGGGTAAATGACTAAACATCTCTGGGCCTCTGTTTCCCATTGATAATAGGCTAGCACTGAGTTAAATGGGGCTGGCAAACATTTCTATAAAGAGACAGATAGTTACTATATTAGGCTTTGCCACATAGTCTGTTGCGACTATTCAATTTTGTACTTACAGGGCAAAAGAGCCACAGACAATGGGCATGGATGTCTTCCAATAAAACTTTATTTACAAAAACAGGAGGTGGGCTCCTTTTGGCCCTCGGGCTGTGGATTGCTAACCCGTGGGTGATTTCCAGACCACCTCGTCTTTAATATTCTAGGATTCCCTTGCTTTGCTTTTGACATCTGGTTAAAGAAATAGTAACTTTACAAAGGGGCCCTAGAGTATCCAATTTCAAGAACAGTGCTCTTTGCTACAGCAGAAGGGTAATCTTAGGGAAGATTTACAGCTGTCAAGTGAGTAGAAGCAGACAAAGAGGGGGAAATGTCCCAAGGAGAGATGCCATGCCCCCAGATGGATCACACTTGAAAATCAGAATTTGGTGCTGCTTTGGAGTTAAGAAGTTATTCCGGTGGTGACTAAATTTCCCTCCTTCTTAAGGGCCTACATTTCACAGATAAATAACTTAATATTATGAATAATCATAAAGTGGAAAGTTATCTCCACGAATCATACATGCAGGTGAATTTAAATGCCTGAATGTAAGCACCCTCCAGTGACTTCCTTGCCTCTTTGCCGTACTGAGAAACATCCGTGCAAAAAAGCTACACCAGCCTCATGCCCACTCCTCAGATTTCCTCCTAATGCAGAGAACAGATGAGGTTCCACTGAGGCCGGTAACACACAGATGGGGGTTTTCAAGTAGATTCTACTGACCTTTGTAGATAAATTTCTCCAGCCAGAGTTTAAGACTGAGCAACTGGCAATTGCAATTCCAGAGGTTGTCCTTGAGAAATAAAAGCCGCACGCTGGGCATGGCTTCTAGGAGCTCTCGATCGAGCTGCTGAAGCCGGTTTTGCTGAACTGCAAATACGGTTAGATTCTTCCAAGGCTCACCCAGGGATGTGGGAAGGTGGCTTATGCTGTTTGATGACAAGTCCAGCTCCCTCAGCTGTGGGAGGGACTGAAAAAGTCTGCTTTCCAGAAAATGCAGGGAGTTCTGGGTTAGGTCTAAGACCTGCAAGTGCTGAAGTCCATCGAAAACTCCAGGGACTAGACCTGAAAGGGAGTTGTTGCGCAGGTTCAGGGTCGTGAGCTGCGGCACGGATGTGAATGCGGAAGCCGGAAGGTGGCGTATCTGGTTATCTTGTAAGTGCAGCGTTAGAGTCTGAGGCGGCAAATCGGAAGGGACCGCGGCCAGGCCCTGCCGGCGGCAGTCTACAGAATTTGAAGCTGGGTGACAGTGGCACTTCTCTGGACAGCCACACACCACATGGAGCAGGACGATCACACCGGCAAGCAGGAGCAGTTCCCCTATGACAGACAGAAAGAAATGGGGTAGGAGCGGGTTTGTACGGGACACCAGCATTCGTCCCCCATTCAAATCCCAGGTGATGAGAATCTAAGCCAACGAAACACGTTCCACAACCTGAAAGAGAGGTGCTAGCGTTCGCCACCTTTAGGAGTGTCGGGCCGGCCTGGGTACATCCCCTGCGCCATGGACTGTCGCAAACTCTGAGCTACTGTCAGAAGCCTGAAAAGAGATCCTTTCTTAGTGGCTCGGCGATCCGAAGATGGAAAATCTAAGAATATCGAACG
Source organism: Smutsia gigantea (assembly GCA_032199065.1). Classification (NCBI taxonomy): domain Eukaryota; kingdom Metazoa; phylum Chordata; class Mammalia; order Pholidota; family Manidae; genus Smutsia; species Smutsia gigantea. The sequence continues at coordinate 55,212 of JAVSCE010017014.1, read as the reverse complement.
GAATGGCGGAAAAATATCTCCTTGGGGATATATGCCTTTCGTCGGGTACAGCAGAATTACCTGGGGCTGGAAGTTCAGAAGAATGATAGGGAGTTCCGTTTTCCCCATTTCTAAGAAGTATGTTCCAGATGGGCGCTGCCCCATAGAGTTGTCTGTAGTGATGCGCATGATCTCTATCTGCTGTCCAATATGGTAGCTGTTAGCGACTGTGGCTCCTGCAACCAAGGAACTGAATGTTTATTTGCACAATCTAAATTAATCTGAGTTTAAATAGCCACATGGTGCTGGTGGCTACCATATTAGATAGGGCAGGTCTAAAGCAGGGCGCACACCAATGCCCATCTTTCCAGGTGTAATAACTCCGTGACTGATGGCTGCCTCGACTCCTTCTTTACTCACGAGATCTTAAAAAATACAGAGAAGCATCAAAAATATCATAAACACCCATGTTCCTGTAACAGAGTTCTGTCAATCATTAATAGGTTGTCCTATCTCATCTCTTATTTCCTTTTAACTCAGAGAAATAGTGCATTATTGATAGAGTGGGACGCCCTTTCATTAGCACCCATCATGATTCCCAGAGGGAACCCCCCCCAACTCCTATTATTACTGATCCATCCCTCCGGGCCCTTTAGAAACAGTGCTTATTAACAACAGTAGCAGAAAATAACCACATCGTACCTGTTTTGAGTTGGGAACCACTGTAAGTGCCTCAAAAGAATTAATAAAATTAATCCTCATAAGTGGTACATCTGGTTCTGTATTTTCCTCATTTTGAAGGTCAGGAAACTGAGGCACAGAAAAGCTAAACCACTTGCCCAAGGTCACATAGATAGTAAGTGGTAGCATCATGGTTTGAACCCAAGAGGTGTGTTCCCAGACTCTGCAAGGGTCCTTACCTGAGCTTCCCTGCTGGTCACATACACACACACACACAGCACACGCAGGCATATACTGCATAAAGTTTAGTATAGTGGTTTTTAAAACTCTACATAAATATCGTTGGCTTGTTTCATTCTGCATTTACTATATTGACCCAAATCTCGTCTCTCCACGTGCTAATTCCTTCCGTTTAACTTTTGCAGTGTGTCCCGCAGTGAGACCATGCCAAACGTACTGTTCAGCTTCACCCTTCCTGACGGGCATCTGAGTTGTTGCAGTTTTCCTTCATTACAAATGGTGCCATGCACAGCACCCTTGCCCCGAGCTCCTTGGCCCGCGGAAATACGGAAGAGGGCTCTAGAATCCATAGGCGCCCCCTTGCATGGGGCAGAAAGGATGCTGAGTTTAGACCTTCTTGGATACTGCTACATCATTCCCCAGAGTAGCTATGTCACTCTCTTTTTCTGAGACCTGAACTTCAAAATATGGCAAATACCTGTTAAGGACCTTTTATGAAATTGGTAGAGTGATTCACAAGGCTGTGTGATAATATTTAAAATGCAGGATGGTTATCTACTCAGAAAGAAAGCTCTTGAAAGAGGCCTTTTTGTCTGTTGGTTGGTTTTGGACCTTAACTAGGGAAACAGTGCGGCTGTCCAGAGCCACCGGAGCCTTTCTGCTTTGCCCCGTGAGCTTTGGGCTGATGCGAGCCGTGTGCAGGGTGGGTGGAAGAGGGCAGGCAAGCCTGCGGAAGGAGACTGCCCGGTTCAGTTTAGCTCAGGGGATGCAGGACACCACAGTCGCCTTCCTTCCCTCTTCTACATGGAAAGGAGTAAACCTCTTGTTTTCCATTCTGTAGTTTTGCACATAATTTCAGTGACTCCTTTCAAAGCCAAAAACATCTTCCTGTCTGAAAAGAGCTGACACCTAGCACTTGAGCTGTGTGTTTCAAGCATTAATTAGTTGCAGGAAATCAAATCTTAGAGAACAAGTTTTCCACAGAGGCCGCTCATCTATTAATGAAAGGCTTGTCTTTCTGAGATGGTAGCCAGTTTATTCAATCTGTCTTCCGTCCGCCTCCCACCCCAAAGGGGAGCATATATGAGCTCCAGCCTGAAGCTCTGTGTTTCCTATGAGGCAGCCCCTGACGTGCTAACTGCATGTCCAGTCCTGACTGGATACATCTGTCCCCACTACCTTCGCCTGACCCTGCTTGGCACAAACATAAACCCTCCTATCAGAGACATTTTTTTATTAGATCTGTTGGGTCTTTTGAGAAAAACAACTTGAAAATAAGTTTCCCTCAGACCCCTTTCTGAGGGGCCCTCATGCCCCTCTCCAGCAAAGGGGGTCCATCACAGCTCACCTTTCATGACGGAGTCTCGCAGGCTTCCTCGCCGAGCCTGGAGCCTACCTTGGTTAATTTTGGGATCAACGAGCCCAGGGCATGGCAAACTCAGGGTCCAGCTTCCCATTCACTTTTTCTGAATCCCACTTCTGCTTTTCTTCAATGCCAAAAACACTTGCTGTTTTCAGGAGCCCACTTAGCTAAGCAAGTCTTCCACGTCTCCATCTGGCCGGTTTGTTTTCCATACGAGGGTCTTGTGACTGTGTCCCCTCTCCTTTCTTAAGAGTCTTGCCCTCCTGAGATCGCCCCTGGCTTCTCCATTCAGACACTGAGCCACGGGAAGAATGTCTGTCCAACCCCGGTGAACAGCTGTGGCATTCAAACGTGACCCCGGCGGCTCAGGCTTTTTGATGCTTTAATCTGCTTGAAGTCCGGGGGCACCAAAATAAAACTGCCTTCTTAATCCGATCGTGGTTTCTGAATTCTGTTGACTTTTTAACCCTGGTGTGTCAACCCTCACCGGGCTGAGGACGTTTGCTGCAGATCCTCGATCTGGGGGTCTAGCAACAGAGGCAGCAGAGTATGTAATATGAGGACAAATTGGCCTGCTGGAGGCTGACAAGGTTTCCACTGGGCACTTGTTTGCTCATCGAGGGCTTATTCAGCCAGCATCCGTGGGGATTAGCTGTGTTGACAGGGCCTTGATGCCCTGAAATTCATAGCCATGGTTTCCTTTAGTGGACATCTCCCCTGTCCCCTGGTGCCTCAGATGCTCCGGCTCCCCCACCTTCTGGTTCACGTGACTGTGGAAATACTTGTCGATCTTTCACCGTTTCCTTGATGCTGAGTTCGGGCCCTGTCCTCCTTTTTCAAATATAAAACAGTAAAGCACCCCCGTGAGGGTCAGGCATCAGTGAACTGAGACTGCTCTGTCACTGAGGCTGGTGGGAACTTTCCCCACACCGTCTGGAACATTTCTTTGTGCAGATCCCCTGCCATCTGCCGGGCGGGGTGTCCTGCAGTGCCCTGCACCGTCCTGCAGCCCTGCCTTCTGGAGGCAGCGTGAAGGGACATCGCTGGCTGGCCCCCTGCCGTGTGACAGAGCTGTGAATGTGGGACTGGGAATCGCATGAGTCTGGGCTTGCATTTGGCTTCGACATTCACCGGCTTGATGTCTCTGGGCAAGTGACTGGCCCTCTGGGAGCCCGGTGGCCTCATCTCTAAGACGGGGATAGCGATCACCCTTGCCTCACAAGGTTGTCCCCAGGCTGAAATAAAACAGACATGTCATAGCCCAGGATGCTTTAATAAATGTTCCTTCCGGGACTCTCTGCTGCTAGCGTTCCAAGGGCAAACTTGACCCATCAGATGGGAGGGAGGTCCTGGCGGGAAACCAGCAGGCAGGCCCCTCATGCCTCTCTGGTGGTACAAAGCGAAGAGACCCCTATGATTGGAGTCGGAAAACTCAAGTGTGCCCATGCTCAGTAGCCTGCTGTCTGCGATCCCTTCCCTCCTCGGCCCTCAGGACCCCTGTACTCCTCCTGCCCCTTCCTGACAAAACCGCGTCACCTGCCTGCCCACCTGTCTTTCGTTCCACCCTCCAGCATTCTTTGGGCATTGCCGATATAGTGCAGAAAAGTCAGGTGCAGGTGACAGAGGGCCGTTGGAACCTTAATAAGGACTAACTGGTTCTTTCCTTTCTCTTTCCTGTCTGTCAATTTCCAAAACTGAATAACAGTCATTCCTTAATGACATGTGACCATGACAGCCCATATGTGGCATTCTGTCATTAACACATCATAATATAACATCTGTGAACCTAACATGCACACTGAGAACTAGAACACTGCTAATAACATATATCGACCTGCGTGCCTGTCTCTCTCACAGGCCAGCAAATATCTTTCTGTAAAGGGCCAGAGAGTAAATATTTCAGACGTTGAAGGCCATACGATCTGTTGCAAGTACTGAATGCTGATGTTGTAGCACAGAGCCAGCCATAGACAGTCTGTGAAATAGTAGACAAGCCTGGGCTCGAATAAAACTTTATTTGCAAAAAAACAGGCAGAGGACTGGATTGGCCCAGAGGCCCTAGTCTGCAAACGCTGCTCTGTCCCATTCTCTGGCCTTTGCTGCTCCACCACGTCACCCAGCCCAACTCCCACCATCCAGCCAGACGTATCCACCACCCTGTCACCTCATCAGAAAATGACAGGCCTGGGGACGGTGATCTGTAGGGCTCTGTCATGTCTCAAACCTGGTCATTCTGGTCAGAATGCTTGAGTGGGCTTAAAAGGCTCTGTACCTACAGGCTTCAAGGGGCTTGGACAGGCAGAACTGCAGTGTATTTTAGGGTTACAGCAGAGCTTTTTAGCTGTACCCTGCAGGGCCCACCTAGCAAGTCTTGTAGACTCAGACTTCCTGAAAAAGATGAATGGGCTGACAGCCCTGCTGGGGTAGGAGGCTGGGACAGCTGCACTTACAGCTCAGTGGGAAGCGCACTCCCATGCTGCTTATACCCTGGAGCTTCATGGGCTTGGGCAAACTACAGCACTTCTCGGAGCCTCAGTGTCCTCATGTGTAGAATGCAGACAATACCTACATCACAGAATACAGGAAGATTGAATGGTGTATGTTAAGTGCACAGCACGGGTCTGGCAGAGCAAATGAACAAAAGTGGCCTGTCCTGTTAGTAGCGTGTATTCTTGGATCTCAGTGAGTTTGGGCAGCCTGCTCCCACCTCAAATGTGAATACTCTGGGAACATGCAGAGAACCCCACAGATGACAGGCACCTGGGAGCAGCAGCTTACTGCCCAAAGGGGTTCTTTGCTTCTGTTTTGCTCTTACTGACTAACTGGCAATTCAAAGATGGGCAGAGCACACTTGGAAGTCTCTAGGCATTGAAGGGCTCTGGGTGTGGAGGCTGGTTGATTTTTTCCATCTGACCTCAGCTCAGAGGTCAGAGGGAGGCTGTGATCCACATGCTAATGCAGGCAATGCCTTCTCTCCATCCCTCCCTCCCTCCCTCCCTCCCTCCTGCAGTGAGCCAGATCTGGGAGGTGGCAAGACAAATGTGCTTGCAAAAGAGGCACCGAGGAGAGGTGCCAAATGTCAGGTCAGGCCAAGGCACCCCTGGAGGGGAGGACTCCACTGTGAGGGGCTCCTGGAACCAAGACCTAGTCAGGAGTCCAGCTCCCCACTTGGGAACTTGCTTCAGACATACCTTCAGTGTACTATGTGGTCATGTCACACAGATTCAAGAACTTTCTAGCTTCCCTATGTTTCATATCTTTTATATGTGTACATATGTATATGTATATTTGTTATATGCTTTTGCCCATTTTAAGTTAGAATGTTTCCTAAATTGGTCTATTTAACATTTCTCCTCCCTCCAAAAAAAATCAGCAATTATTAACATTTAAAACTGATGACATCCTGAAATCTAGTGAATACGTAATAGCTCTTACTCCCAGCTAATATTACACAGCCAGTTTTAGAGAATAAGTTAGAGTGAAATATACCCACCTGGGAAGATATTCATAATAACTTCTTAGGTTAGAGAAAACAGTTTGAAAAGGTCTGCACATTGTATAATCCCATTTATGTTTGAAAAAAAAAAAGCCAAAGGTGGAGACATTTACCCTAAAAATGTGCACTGGTTTGTCTGAAGATGGAATAAGTGGAATAAGATGGAATAGATGGATTAAGACACCAACTTGGTAACACTGATGACCCAGGGCATAGGGATCCTGTAAGAAGACAGGGAAATTAATCTTTTTGCTTTATACCATTGCATATTCAACTTGTTGCTTCAAGAAATATGGCCCCTGTAATTTTAAAATACAAAGAAGAGCTGACTTTTGTTCAGTAGCAACTGGAGGTGCCTGGTGTTTACTGGAATATCTAGGATGGCTTATCCTCGTGTGACTAGCTGAGTTATACGTGTAAATATAGCATTTCTAGAGCTCCCCTCTTCTTACTCTATTAGCCCCAAAAGTGACATTTGTCTTTCCTTGCCAGGCGTTTGCCACATGTGACCAGACCATATAACCCATGTGAGCATTTCTCTCAGTTTTAATATCTGCTTTGGTAAAGTCATAGCACATTGCCCCCACCTGGGCCCCCGCCCGCAGCAGGTGCTTCGGTGTTGTGATGTTGGCGGGGGGCGGGGGCAGGCAGCCAGGCCGAGGGACAACTGTGCACAGGATGGCCCCTGGGGGCCCCCGGTGCCACAGATCCACACGGGAACTTCATTTGGTTACAGAGGAAATTTGGCATTTGGAAAATATTTTCCTGTGTTCGTGAATGATCAAATTTTACCCAGGTATAAAATTTATACAGAGCTATTTGAAAGACCTCAGTATAATTTCTTTCCTACCTTCCTTCTTATTTCTTGTTTCTTTTTTTCTTCTTTTTCTCTGTGACCTCATAAAACAGATAGCAAGAGAACTAGGCATATGTTTTAAACGGCTATCATACCATTTATTTAGTGCTTACCTTAGACCAGATATGGCTGAGGATTTGTGTTAGTTAAATATAAATCCGTAACATAGTATAACTGCAATTAACAAATAAGCCATCGGTCTCTGTGGTTTAACATGACACAAATAACACAACTGACTGCACTCATCACGGTCTAGTTCAGGCTGACCGGGACCGGGCTCCATGCCGTCCTTCCAGGGTGTGAGCGTGTCCGTCTCATCCCTCGTCCTCCTTCCAGTCGCTGGCCAACGGTGGGCAGCAAAGACAAGGGGTGGGCCAGGCCTGGGGGTGGTACTTATCACCATGCTTACATTCCATTGGCCAGGACGAGTCGCGTGACCGTACCTAACCGCAGGGGAGGCTGGGAAATTTAATCACCTGTGGTTCTAATGCAGAAGTTGAGAACAGCTTCCTTAAGGCAGTAGAAAGTTAAGCTCTTCCTAACTTCTAAGTTAGAACCCCAGGTGATTACATTTGTAGCTTGCTGTCGAAAACAATGGGTTATATACGAGAAGACCTGAAGATAGAAAATACAGAAAGCTATAGGTTTTTGAAGTAGTTTACCAAACACGGATGCTCACAACCCCCAGGTGTTTGTAATAAGTATGCTGGAGACCTTGGTCATCTTACTACCTTTTCTATGCCTCAGTTTTGTTATTCATTGATTCAACACTGAACATTTATTGAATGAATCTACTACACGGTATTGTAGAAACTATGGGAAGAAATAAAAGACACCACCTTAAGCTTGTAGATGAGCAGGTTGCTGTCGCCTGTGTGATGCTGTAAGTCGCGAGGCAGAGATTGCTGACGCTCTCCAACATCCGTGCCGCCTCTTCCAAGACACAGAGCCGGGCTGCATTTCCCAGGCTGCCACGTGGCATCTCTGGTGCCCAGGTGAGGAGGCTGTGTACCCCTCCTCCTCCTTTCCTGCCTTTCTGACAAGGTGAAAACTTCAGGGTCAAGAACTACCTAGGGTCATTCAGTTCACTTTATATGACCCTCTCTAGACTTCAGACTCCCTTTACCTGGCCTTGAGATGTCTGCTAGACTTGGTGGGGTGGTGGGTATGAAGCGCGTGCCTCCAGCCTCCTCCAGCAACCAAGTGTAGGAAGCTGCTTCTCAGCTTCCAGTTGTGCGGGAGCCCAGGTCTGCGCAAGGTGCTGTAGGGAGTAGGAAAGACAGAGCACACTGGCTCTTGACCCCAAAGAACTCAGCTGTTGGTAGGGTGCTGTTTCGCAGTCCCTACTTATCCCTGTTTATCCCAGAGTCAGTGCTCATCCGCTCACCGCCTTGAACTCACTCCCCACGACAGGACTGTCCATGACTTCACTGGACCCTGACACGGTCCAGCTCTCCGGAACCAAGTCTTCGAAGTCCCCTGGCTGGTAGCAGAGGCAGACCTAGATGCTTTGTCTTTTTCATCCATCCATCCACTCTGCACTGTCAAGGTTAGAGGAAGTATAGACTTCCCATTTCAATGTCTTCCCCACTGAGCCTTCCAGCACTTGTTTGCATATAGGATGTATGTGAAGATAAAGATGCATTTCAGATAAGTATGATTAAAGGTAATTAGTGAGCTCATGCGACTGGTGGAATAAACATAGACAGATGCTGGCTGATCGAAAGCTAATGAAAGAAACAAAAGGATCGAGAAACATGGCGGCTCCAGAAGCCTGGCCAGGGCCTCACACTGACACGTTGTTTCACTTAGATCTTCTGATTGGCTACTTCTGTCTCTACCCCAAGACTGTAAATGGGAATCAAACTCATGTTCATGTTTGATTGTTTGCTCATGTTACACATAAAATGAGTACTTTGTGCAGCTCTTCTTGGTGAAGTTTTATGTGCTTTTGTATTTTTATTATAACATGATAGTTCAATTTCTGAAATAGACGACAATGTGTTTTTCATATTTTCAAGTTACAGCTTGGTGTGTGTATATTGTGATGCAACAGCGAATGTGGATTTTGCCTTTTTCTCCATAAGGCTGCTCTACGTTAGCTCTTTGACATGTGTAGCTGGAAACTGTTCTGGAAAACACAGTTGCCTCGGGCAAGACTTACATTGTAACCACCAGGTACAGATCCTGAGCTTTACGAAGGCTCTTCGTTATTCTAGCCTTTTCCTGTCCCACCATAACAGTGTCCCTGTTCAAAGCATGGAAACTAGAGGGAAACCATCTGAGTTCAAAGGCTGCCTCCAACGTTTACTGGCTGTGTGTGACCTTGAATAAGTTATTTAACCTCTCTGGTCTTCACTTTCATCATCTGTACAAAGCAATCCAACTGGCAGATTTTCAGGGAGGGTTAAATAATATTTTTATGTTAGAAGCTTAGCAAAAAGTGCCTTGGGCATAGCAATGTACATTAGTATCTTCTCTATTCTGGCTGTATGGTATGTATCAACTTGGCATGTAGGATGTAGCCATTTGCACTAATTCTGTTTGGAACAAAAACAGTTAAATGCAAAGGAGTCTGGGGCTTGTGGGACAGAGTGGAGCATCTTTTTGGATTAGAAAGTGTGAATGTGCATTTGCCTGGAATCAGTTGCAATCTAAGTGAATCTGTACCATACACAGCTTTGTCATCAAAATAGTTCCACCAACAAAAGAAAGTTGGCTGCTGGTGGCCTGTGACTGCAGGCTTCATGAGGGAGTTTTGTAGCAAAATAAAGGTCTTGGGTTGACACAGACACAGCTTCCATCCAGCTTTGGGCAACCTCCCAACCTGGTGCCCTAGTAACCTCTCATCCTTGCGTTCATCCCAGAAGCCCAGACAGGGCCACTACTCCATCCGTGCTTGTACTGTCATTCTGCTGAGGTTTACCTACCCATCGACTCTCTAGTCCATCTGTCGTTGGTAGGAGGCCCTTCTCCCCATCCTTGAATAATTACAGAAAACATGTCATATCCCCAGGGCTGCTTAGCTTTCATCATGAAGCATGACTATCAGTGCTTCAAGGTTGATAGGAGTGGAAACATTTGTGTTCAACAAGCCAGCCCATCATATGTTGTCAACATTTCATTTGTGATTCTAATGAGGGCTGAGGAGAAAATAAAAGCAGTGCAGGGCTGTCTACTGCTACAGCTGATGCTTACAAGTTCTATCCATGGCCCCAAGTTGCTCTTACCAGGAAGGCATTTAGCAGTGCAGCTGTGCGCTCCTGCTGGGCGAGCCGGGTGTGGGGGTGGGGGTGGGGGGGCCGGTGACGGATGTAACAGAGACATCCCTGAGAGTGGACGACATAGGCAGTCACTTCTTAGAGGTTGGCACTTCCCCACCTACTGGGGCTTTAGATTTCTCCTGGGGGTTAAAACACCCTTACATAAAAATGTACTGTATTAGAGGGACTGCCACTCTTGACCCCATCTCATCTCATGTGCTCTGAGTCAGGTACAGATTTCATTGTGTAGTATTTCTCTATTAAAGAGGCATCTGCTGAGTGCCTCTTACCTGGAAGCTCTGTGTTTGGAGATAGTATGGATATGAAAATAAGATACTGCAAAATAAATGGACCTACACTCCAAACAGCCCCTACAGTCTAGCAAGGAGACAGACATTCATGATACAGCCACATGGAAAGTGCTAGGAAGAGAAGGCATGTGGTAGCATAAGAGAAGACAGTCCGGGAGTCTGCCTTGGGGACTGGATAGCCGTCCCTGTGGGCATGATAGCCAGTCTGCAAACGGAAGAGTGGGCGAGAGCTCACTGTAGACGGGATGGGATGAGGGCCACTCCTGGTGAAGACATGGCGTGGATAAGGCTGAGAGGCTATGGAAAAGGGAGAGAGGATTGCCATTTTTCAGGCATTATGAAATCTCAATACGTTTATCAAATCCTGAGCTTTTACTTCTGGTGTGTGGACATGGGCAAACCCGTGCCACACATGCCTGAGGGCACCAGCATGGAGCTGTCATCCCCATAGCCAGGCATGTGGGTCCAGCGTCGAGGAAGAGCCAGGCCTGCTGGGCTTGAGGCTGTGCTGTAGAACAGGGCTTTCCCTCTGAGCCTTCACCTACATGCCAGCATGGACGCAGCACCCAGCACACCGGAGTGGTAGAGAAGTGCTCGCGTGCCAGTCGCCCAGCAGCCCAGAGTCATGGCTTAGAACTTCTCAGCCCCACGCTCGAGGCAGACAGTTGGTAGCATGACGCTAACGTAGTCCTAGTTGTGTTCCTGCCCCTGCCATTTGCACATCTGCCCAGTGGGCCTGCAGTGTAAAGCCAAGTGCCGTCTTGCCGAGGGGAGAATTTGAATCATAGCCTGGGAAGCTGACGGGGCCTCCTTACCCCCCAGCTTCATCATGATGTAAACCTGGTGCTTTCTCTTTGTCCTTGTAAACACGGTAGTTTTTCCTACAGTGATATAATAATAAGTTAATTCTTTATTTTTAATAAATGGCCTTCAAAAATGAGCAACAGAATTTTAGGGCCCATTGAGAAAAGAGTTCTGTCGTGTTCTGTGCATTTGTACAGGACCCAGGGCTTGCACTAGAGAGACGATTCCGGAAGAGCCAGGGATGGCATGGGCATTTCGGGTTTCTCTGGGCACATGGGCAGCCCCCTGGGAAGCCCCCTGAGGTTGCCTAGGGTCTGCCGGCCGCGGCAGTCTGCAGGGAGCCTGTGAAGGCAGAGCACGCCCGCACCTGAAGGACATCACATGCCAGGTCCAGAAGATGTCAGTCTGAAAGGGTAAGAAATGCTGCACAGCAAACTGGGACCCAGCAGAAACTGGGACTGTGGATCCCTGTTTTTCCTCCATGCTCCCATCACATTCGGGGCGAGGGGACATTTTCATTAGCAGCTTCTTCTTCCAGTTCCTCCCCTACATGGAAGTCCAGCTGCTCTGGCTGACAGTCAGGCCTTAGATTCTCAGGGCTGAACGGAATCATCTAAACCTCTCAGACGCAGGGTGCTGCCCCCGGAGACAATCCTGGATGGCTCTGCCCCGCCAGGAGCCGGGCTGCCGTTCCCCACATCTTGCTGAAGAAGAAAGCAAGCCTCAGCAGGGTTGAGTTGCTTGCCAGTCAGCATGGAAGTAGCGGAGCTGGGACCTGAACCGTGGCCACCCGGCTCCCAAGCCTTTGAACTCCTGTGTTATTGATCGCATCCCTTCCCTTCCCAGTCCCTCCTCTTCGTCGGGGGTAAAGCAAGGGAAGGACCCTAGGAGGGACTTAGCCCCGGCAGAACAGACTTGGGGGAAATAAGCCACCACCCCTGCCCAGGAAGGCGGCTGCTTTGTAGGTCACCATCGCCCCATGGGCCACCGAGAGCAGGAGAGGCCGCCACCGGTTACCATGTCTGCAGGTGGCATGAGCATTCCAGGGCCAGAGGCAAGGAAAGTGGGCTGCTCTGGGTAGCACTCATCTGGCCCATCCCCAGAAAGCGCTATCTGTCTGATCTTGGGCACATTTGTCACGGCTGCGGCCCTTTTCAGAAGCCGGCCCGCAGGCCCAGGCCCTCCCTGGCACTGGAGGAAGGGGAACGCTGTCTTTGATCTGGAGGCTGGAAGCAGGAGAAGCTTGGCCCTCGTGGACCTGCCCCTGCCCCTCCGCCCAGGTGAGGGTTTGGATAGCAGGGCCCCTTGGCCACACGGGCTTCTAAAGAGAATAGCCCTGGAAGGAAGTGGCAGTGGGGTGGCCGCTCCCTCTGCACTGAGGAGGTCTTAACACAGACAGCAGATGCCCGAACTCAGCTCTGAGCGTATCAGCGACTCAAAAAGAGGGCAGAAAATGGGGCGGATGGAGCCCAGCTGACAGCCTTCCCGCGGGCCAGTGGAGCCCCGTGGTCAGGAAGGAGTCATGCCCTCACTGAGTGGTTCCGGCCTCCCGTCTGCGCTCTGCAACCCGCGTAATCGCCATTAGCCTGGGAACAGGTGGGCCAACTTCTGAGACGTGTCCACAGTTGAAAAAGGAAGACAGGTAGCTCTTGGAAGACTGGAACTGTTTTCCTCCTTCAGAAAGGAACATTTTTGAGTCAAGTAATTCTGGATAGAGAATGTACATCTTTTAAAAATATATTTGGCTTCCCTGTAGCAGTCTACTTTGATGTATTAAAATACAACTCGCTCCACACAAACGGCTGCCTCGGTGCCTAATGCTGTAAAATTAAACTATTCCTCACTGGTATTTTATGGAGCTCCACCAGCATTTCAGACGCAGACATCTCACCGAGCTTCAGGCCATATGTTTTATATACTGTCGGGGTGAACTCTGACTTCAGTCTGCAAAGCTCCCCCCATGTCTTTATATAGTGCAGCATTTTCAAAACCTTTGCTGCAGGCTACTCCCAAATTGTGGACTGTTGGAAGTAAACATCTCTGGTCCTGCCAGTGTGAATGCCCAAGAAGACCAAAAAGAAGGTTGTTTTATCAAATATTCTTTTCTGGTCATTTATTCTGTGCTTAATATTATCAGGTTTTTCCTCACCCATTTTTTTTGGGGGGGGGAGCTGCGTTTATGGGGGTGGAATTTTTCTGAAAACCCATCTGCATAAAGGGTGTGCATTTATACGCCATGAGCTTCCCTTTGCAGCAGCAGCCAGAGGTACCTCTATGTTTGCATTTCGAGAAATAAATGGATATAGCCCATCATTGCCGATCCTCTTAACAAGACTTTTATTTAATAAGGGAGATTATTTCATAGATTTAAAACCAGTTAACACATTTAAAACTTGATAAGACAAAGCAATCCTGGTATGTTTCCTGTTCTCCAGTGATTAAAGCAAATGGAGCCCTGGACTAGGGGAGTTTTCCATAAGGTACCGGTAATGCCCTGAATGTTTCTCCTGGTAATGCAATTAGGAAATATTGGCCCCAGTTAATGTAACTTAAACAAAACATGTTGTCCTCGTCAAACTTGTTCAAGTTGTTAAACAGGCAAAGCCTTGTCCAAAAAGTTAAAAAACAGGGGCATATAGTGTTTCCATGGAAACTCTGTTAAAATACTGATTTGTGGATATGATCATAATCAGCCCCATAATCTAATATGACTGAATTAAATGAAAAAGAATCTCAGTTATGAAGTAAGCCCCCTGAGCAAGAGTGTTCTTACATATGCAGAAAGCATATGCATCCTGACGGACACTATTTTCAAACTGCTTACTGGCACGGGCATCGCGCTTTCAGACTTCAGTCTGGTCTGTCGGGTTTTCCCCCCTCCGTTCATTGTTCGCCGTTTTTATAACGCGGGGATTATGTGGGTGAGCAATAAATAAAGTCTTGAAGACATTTGAATTTTTCAGTATGTATCATTTCTCCCCATATTGTTCTCATTCTCTTTTGTGACAAGGGAGGATAACCCATAATATTTAACGGTTTGTGGGACATTACAAGATTAAGTTTTATTAAGGTAATAATTTCTTCCTGCTAATGGGATGTTGGTAGAACTCTAGCTATGCGGTTTCAACTGAATGCCTTTGACCCCTAGAGGAAAGGGCACAAAGCCAAGGACTGGGGTCAGTGTCCCTGGGACCCTGGGTGGAGGCTTCAAGGACGTGGCCTGACATCCCCCCCTCCCCAGTTCTCTGCCTCAGCTGGCACCTGTCTGGACTGTAGTAAAAATGGAAACTACTCACCATCGGATAAACTTCAGCCTAGTGGAAATGGCAAAGACAGCTGTCTTTCAGCAAGCCTGCTTGATGTATTTGGAAACCGTTCCACCCAGAGAAGAGGACAGGTGATATAGAGCCAGTTTGTTTCTCCCAAAAATATGTCCTCAGTCATGTGCAAACTTCAAATAGGGTTTCCCACGTGATTACTAGTAATAGCTTGGCCATCGTTTGTACCTTAGCCTCGGCAGCCTCTGAGTATCCGTAGAAAGACTTTTGTGACAGAGCAGTGATATGAACGAGAAAGCACCCCTACACGGGTGTGCCACACATCTCACACCAGCAGAGTCCCCAGGTGTGGGGGGCATGGGCCCTAAGGTCCCGGCATGTCTGAGGCTCACTTTCAGGACAGACGTGCTAAGGAGAGTCAGACAAAGCTCAAAGATTGAGGCCAACTTCTCCCTAAGTTCACTCACCTCTTCCCCATGTGCACGGCCTCTTATTTGGGTACAGAGGGATAAACCATGAGAGAAGGGGTTCAGGCATGAGTCTGGTTCGAGGATCTTGAAGCTGCTGATTATTTGCTCCCATAAATGCTTCACTTTCTATTTCTGATTAACTTGGTTTAATAGCAAAATAATATAGGAACACACTATTTAAAAAAATTAAATACTACTGAAAAAGCTTGTACAGAAAAAAGCAGGCCCCCCTGCACTCCAACCCCTAGTCCCACTTCCTACAGACAACAGCCTCCACTCCTCTCAGCATCTCTATTTCTCATCAGCAAGTTGAGATGGCCGGATTTTATTTAATTTCAGACATACTTGTTTATTTCCTTCAATACATGGTACTTTGGACCTCTCACACCAGGCCCTCTTGCCCTCCTTGTGGTCCACGGACACAGCTGCATGCCCGCCTCACAGTTCTGATCAACCAGGCCGTGATTACATCATTAGGACCATCTGTGTACATTCCCTACCATGTTAAATACCATGCTATTGTGTGCTTTCTTTTTTTTATATTTTCCCCGGACTGAAAAAAACCCATGTCCTTTTATTTCCTTAGTTTTCCTTCCACCCATCACTGTTTCTCCCCCAGGTGTTTTACCGGCTCTCTCAAATGCCTATGGTTACTGTTCTCCAGGTATTCAGTACTTCTGTTTCAGCATTCTTCGGAGACACCTCCCTGCCTGGGCCCTTTCCCACCCTGCTCCCGTCTGGACAGTTGCCCTGCAGGATGCACAGCTGGGCTCCTAACACTGCCCCTCCACTTTTCCTCTACTATGGCCCTCTTTTTCCTAGACCCATCCTTCCTTTTTCCTGCCTGAATCGCTCATTTCCTCATTCTCCATTATTTTCTAAGAAAGGGAAGTAAAATTAAGATTTCTTTAGTCCTTATATCTCAAGGATGCCTTAATTCTGCTCCTACCCAGAATACTCATTTGCCTAGGTATAGACATCTGGGCTGGAGACTGTTTTCTCTCCCAGCTGTGGAGGCATTGCTCCATTTTCTTTTGACTCCCGGTATTATTATTTAAAAGTCTGATGCCGTTCTTTCCAGATCCTTCTGTGGGACCAGGTTTGCGGGTAGCCATCCCAGAAGCTTCCAGAATGTCCTTTTTGTCTCTGGTGTCCTGAAATTCCTGGCAGCTGTGGGCCTACCTCATTTATTATGCTGGCCATTTTGCAAGCTCTTTTTGATTTAGAAATGTATATCCTTCCATTTGAGGATATTTTCTTATGTTATTTTTCCAAGACTTTTTGTTTTATTTTCTGGGAGATAATTCTCTTTCCAACTTTTTGTTTCAACTCTTCACTTTATTTGTTTATTTGGTACTTTTAAAAATTTCCAAGAGTTCTTTTTTACAGCAGGCTGTTCTTGTTCCAAGGACACAATACATTCTTTGATCCCTCTGATAAATAGGCTATAGTTAAAGTTATTGTTTTGTCCTTGCTCTTCATGCTGTTAACTCTAACTCATTTATTTTTCTGTTAGTTTTTGCCTTTCTTTTTCATGTTGAAGTTTCCTCAAAAACATGTGTGGTATTAGTTCTTATATAAGAAGGAAGCACCAAAGTGCCAATCCAAAATTTCCATGCCAATGGGCTTTACTGTTGAGTGAATCATTGGAAAGCCAAGCAGTTTTGAGGGGGCAGGTTGGGTGTTAGTAACTCTAAGGCTTGCTTAGGGGGATACAAACCTGGCTGTTAGTACCTGGGACCTGGGCAGGGAATAGAGACTAGGGAACCTCGGTAGAGAGCTGCAAGTTCTCATTTTCCCAGCTCAGTTCCTCACCCTGACCTCATCCAGACATTAGCATTTTTCAGAACTATGGAAAAGGAGGCTTGTGGCATGGACCACAGAACACATGTGTTGGTAATTCTAGTTCTGTGCCCTCCAGCCTGTCTATGGCAGTGATTAGAATTGTCAGGGGGTCTGGCTCTCTAAGCATTACCTCATAGAGTTTTGACCTTGAAAGTGGCCAAGTGGGACCAGTTGTCATTGCCCTTAGATGCCATCTTGTTTTAGATCCCTTTTTCTGTACCAAGTTCAGACATATGTCTCTCTCTCTCCCAGGAACCTGAGAAAGTCTGCAGAGCATGGACAGTGTCTTCCTTGTGTATAATGATAAAGAGCAGCATCTTTGAGAGGCTTGAAGTCCACTCCATGCTCTCCCTCTTGTTAATTCAGTGACCTGGGGCATGTTCCTTAAAATCTCCAGACTTTAGTGACACCAAGTCTTAGCCCAGCCCAGTGGAATCTCTAGCTTGTCCAGTTCAGTCACCCCTCACCCCACAAGTGTGAATGTGAAATCCTTCCCGTTGCTACTCCATTCCATGTGTAGAGCCACCCTCCCTTCTCCTAAGATCCTAGGTGTCCTGCTGCATAATGACAATAAGGGATAAGAGACAGGGACCAGCCAGGGTTTGAAGCATATGGAAAAGTCGCTCCTGGGCAGTCAATGGTTAATGCAGTAGATCTATTAATGCTTACCCCCTACTACAGCTGCAGATTAAAAGTGATTTCCCCAAGGACTTGGGTGGGTGCCCCCTCTTACACCCGTATCATCCTGTATGTGTCTTTTAGATCACTCACTGTGGCCCCTGGTTGTGTACTATCTGCATTCCTTTGGTGATTGGAAGCCCTGGGGACACATGGGGTACGACTCATACTGTGTCCCCCGCATAGGAGATGCTCATTCGTTGGAAAAAGAGAAGTTTAGAAAGGGAGAGGGAGAGGCACTGTAGGGACCCATTAGCAGCAGGAAGGAAGGTGAAGCCTCTTACGAATAACCCTTCCAGTGGACAAGAAAAATGAAAAATTTGATTCAATGGATACGAAAGCAGGTTCACCTGCTCCAATGCCTTGCTGCGGAATACCAAATGGTGATGGGGTCACGTGCCTGCATGGGGTGGAGGGGGCGGGTCCAAACCTAAGAGGACCTTGGATAGCAGCACAGTCCACAGCATTCTGAGGGCCAGGCAGCCCCGCAGCCTCCCGGGAAGGACCCTATTTCTGGGAGATGGCAGACACATAGCCGTGTGTAGAGGGAACCTCTCTGCTCTGGCTGTACCCCATGAAAACAGGAGGTGCTGACTATCAGCCAGGGCTCAGTCCTGGGAGCGGACATTACTCTAGGCACCCCACATGTTCAGGACCTTAATACAATAAACCTGAAGCTTCCACAGTCCTGAAGGGCGAGCAGAAGTGGTCCTCGAGAGCTCACCTGGGAGCTGTCCCACCTTCACGTCTGCCCACAGCTGGCTTGGGAGCTGCACGGCCTCTGTCTCCTTGGTGCCCTTCTTAATCTAGTGCCAGCTCTCTCAACGGCAGGCTCTCATCTGGAACCACAAAGGGGGGATTCTGAGAATGCAGCCCTGATTTCTCCTCTTTAACACAAGGCAGGCCTCCTAAGGAGGAGATGTGATGTCGCTGAGTATCACCGTCAGCAGCCTGAAACTTCCTACCACCTCACGCTACACTGGCGTTCTTGTCTTGGAGAGTGGGTGAGCTGAGAAACCTCTGTACTGGTAAAGTGTAGGTGTGGTGTGAGCCCAAGGCCCATTCCAGATGACCTCCTGAGAGCCCCTAAGCTAAGTGTGTCTCTCACTACGCCAGCTTCCAGCTGCCTCCGTGAAACTGCAGGATGTTCCATAATCACCAGTGGGAGGGAAGAAAGGAAAACGCTCCCACAAGTCCAGCAGCCAGCCTCTTTGTGGGGACACGAGGACTTGCTTTCCTTATTATCCGGTGTGCTTCCTAAGAGCAGTGAAAGGGCCTATGTGTGTTCAGCTGGACTGGGCAAAGGTACGATCATGGCCAGAATTCAAACCCAGTTTGAATTTATGTTTTATCTACCATACCTTGCTGCTTTTCTAAGCAAAGAACTTTAGCATGCAAAGGGAATATAGTAAAATCATCGTTGGAAAAAAA
The DNA here is from genome assembly GCA_032199065.1 of Smutsia gigantea. NCBI lineage: Eukaryota > Metazoa > Chordata > Mammalia > Pholidota > Manidae > Smutsia > Smutsia gigantea. Next base: position 36,517 of record JAVSCE010017014.1, on the reverse strand, counting down.
AACCATTTATTGCTTAGAAAGTAGGTATAGCATGATACACCCTTTAGAAGGCATACATGAGGACCATTACTTTATAGTCATAATTCATAAATTATGAGCATTTGAAATACAGGAGGTGTTTAGGGCTACATATTTCCCTCATGTACTGTTTTAATAGCACTCACAATCTTAACAGGTTGTATTTAATTTTCATTCAATTCAAAATACTTTCTCTTTATTGCTTCCTTGTCCTGTGAAATATTTAGGAGTGTTTTAGCTTCCAAATAATTGGAGATTTTCTAGATATCTTTCTGTTATTGATTTCTAATGTTATTCCATATGATTGGAGAACAATCTAATAGTTAAAGGTTTAACTTACTAGGACTTGTTTATGACCCAGAATGTGGTATATCTTGATAAATGTTGTGGGTGCACTTGAAAAGAATGTGTGTTCTGCTGCTGTTGGGAGAAATATTCTGTCAGTTAAGTCGAGTTGAGTGATAAGAGTTGTTCTGTGTACCTGTACTGGTTTTCTGTGCTCTCAGTTACTGACAGAAGAATGTTGAAATGAACACCTCATTCTAATTGTGAATTTATCTCTTCTTTCAGTTCTATCAGTTTTTGTTTCATGTATTTGGAAACTCTGCTATTGTAAAAACATTTAGAATTCTCAGATTGTCTTGGTGAATTGACTTGTTTCATCGTGAAAGACCCTTTTTGTTCTTGAATAATATTCTTTGCTATGAAATCTACTTTGATGGATATTAATATATTTATTTCAGCTTAAAAAAAAAAAAACCTTTGCTTCCTGCAAAGGTTCAGCCATAAGTACCAGTGTGGTCAGGCCGACCCTGCACCGCTGAGCATGGCCAGGGTCGCACCGGGTGGACGGAGGCTCCCTAGGAAGGGGAACCAAGATTCATGAATGCTGCCTAACAGGAAGTCCAGCCGGGCAGTCTGCAGGCCGCAGATCTGCATCTGTACTGGTTCTGTCCTCAGCTGCATCTGCACGGAAGGGCGTATGTGAAGGCTCTCTGTACATGAAGGAAAGTTGCCCACCTCCTATGGAAGGAGCCACCAGCCTAGACCACATTTGCGTTTGCTAGGATGCTATCCATTGTAAGCCACTACACCCAACCTCAGCGTGGCTTCAGGAAAATCAGTAAGTTAGAGAAGTTAGTTATTTGACTGGCTGGATGAGTGGAAACTCATTGTTTGTAACTGAAAAGTCCCAAGATGTACTGGCTTAGGCCCAGTTGGATCCAGGGGTCAGCTGAAGCCGCAGGGTCTCAGTCTCTTGTTACATTTGGTCCTGCTGACAAGCAAGCCCTCCGCACACAGTGCCCCCAGCACTCATCTGCCCAGCTTGGCAAACTCCATGGAAAGAAGCCTGCTCTTTCCTGGAAGTGTCCGTTCAAAGGCCTGCGGCGGCTCTCCCTGGCAAAGCCTGGGCTGGTGTCCATCACTACGGCAGAGGAAGACAGGATGCATTCCTCTGCCCGCGACGTGGGGGGCAAACCCTTCCCAAACCTCATGCACCGAAACTGGAGGCAGGACGGTTCCCTAAAGGAGATGGTGTGGGTGTGGTGAGGGATGCAGGGCTCTGCCACCCGACAGAGGGCGTGCCCCGCTGGCCAAACCAGCTGCTTTCTGTCACTCCAGCCCAGCTGGAGTCGGAGGCAGCCTGGGCCCTCTCTGAGTCATCTCAGGCAAGTGGCTCGCTTCTTTGGACCTCCGGTTATTCATTTGTTTAATAAGTATGTTGGACTCAAGGTTTGTTCCACTATCCCAGCTCGAAGCCTCTGCCAGTCTACCCACCCATGTCACAGCCACCGGGCTCCACAGGGATCGGGGTCCATCGGCAACAGTCTCCACTGGGGGATTGGTTGCTGATTTCAGACCTGTGTTGTAAAGCAACAAAAAGCAGGATGAGAAGTCTCCCAACGCTGCAGGTCAGCGGCTCAGAAAAATTAAGAGTGGGTTTTGAAGGGACACACTCCACAGGAGCAGCCACGCTGTCAACCACAGGCAGACACAGCCTGTCGGATCCGATGGAGAATGTCGTTTGCCTGCCATCCTCTAGGAGACGGGCCCCCACCCAGCGCATCTGGTGTAGTCTGCTCTAGGTAGAAGTCATTACGTTTACGAGGCATTATTCACATCTAGTCTACCCAAGGGCCACCCCAAATCCTGTTGCTCTGGCTATTAAAGGCTCCATCAGGCCCACAGCGTCTCCAGTAGTTTCCTTGAGGGGGAAAGAAAAAGATTCCTCTTGAAGTTTACCACCTCCCGCGGCAGTTTGCGGCCCATTTCAGGGCCACATTAAGTGGTTGGCACCTGAAGAAAGGGCAGTCTTTTTCTTTTAAGTGCAGTCGGAAAATGGGATTCATCAGTGAAAGTTGGGAGTGAGCAGAAGTATTTCCATGCTGCCGAGGTAGCTTTCTTGTTTTGTTGTGAGCTGGCAAACTTCAACGTGCTCAAGCAACGTTTTGTCAAAGTTCTCCAATGCTGAAGGTGGCGTGGGCCCAAATGAATGTAGATGTTATTCTAGTGCTGGGAGAGATTTATTTTAATGCACAGATGTAGCCACTACAAAGGCCCCTTTTAATCGACTGGGGGCTCTGCTGCCTGTTCTTTCTACTCTCTGCAACTGGCCCCCTCATCCTAGGACCTGGCATGTGCTGTGCACCATCGCAAAGCGGTCCCCTCCTTTCCTCGTCAGCTCCCAAGGCCCTGGCATGAAGGCTGACAGTAATCATAATGAAGATGCTTTGAGCAAGAAAAGTGGTGTGCAAGGCTCCATGCCCTCTCACAGTCTGCCTGGGAGTCAGAGACAGGGCTGCTCCAGGAAAGGAAAGGTGCAGACAGTGAGCTGCCTTGCCCAGCTCAGACTCCTGCAGATCAGCCCCAGGGCAGGGTGTGCTCACCTAGGGCCCCGATTCCCCAGCACAGTCAGAGCCGCGCCGTCACTGCGCACCTCTGCAATGGGAAATCCATCAGTGGAGCTGAGCCTTAGATACCAGTGTCTTGCCCCTTATCAGGGCCAAAATAAACGGGAAGGGAAACACAGAGGAAGCCATGGCGACATATGAGGTTTGGCCCGGCCAGATCTACGCTTTCGAGGCAGGATGAAGGGAGGGGTCAGTGGGGGGTCATCAGACAGAGGCACAGGGGCACCTGAGGCTACGATAGTGCTCGGTCCTATCCCACCCATGATCCCCTTTTTATAGTAGTTTGTAATATCTCCTATACTACCCCAAAAATGAAATGCATAGAAAATATGGCCTGTTTCCACACATGCTGAAAAAAAAAACCTATGGAGAGTAGTTCATAATAGGATAATGTTTTTTCATATGAAAATTTGTAGCACACATACAGGAGGAGACAGAATAAAATCTGCAATGAAAAGCCCCGGGTGCTGTATGGACATCTTTCCCACAAACTGTGCCTCCTTGGTGATCCTAGAGTCTCTGAAATAGCAGTAAAGTTTCAGGCAAAACAAAGTACATTCCTCTCTCTCTCTCTCTCATAGGACGGTAGTTACATTTCTAGAAAATTCCAAACTCTGTATTTAAATGTAGAACAGTTCAGTTCCATTCAAGGCCCAGAATGGCAGGCCTTCCAGCTACTGTGACAAACCGCGGACTTCCACAGCAGTCCCCTAGGGGGTGACGCAGCCCCACCGAGAACCACAGGGGACGTGGGCAGCTAGTCTGGGCTTCTGAGTCAGGTGTACAGGCTCAAATCCCAGTTCCACAAGTCCTCGTGGCGGTGTGGCCCTGGTTAGGTCACTTACCTGCCTGCATCTTATCTTTAAAATGAACAGAACATTCTCTCCCTTGAGAGGTCGGTGCAAGATTCAGGAGATGATGCTTATTGGGAACCTGGCCCATTGTGCATCTGTGGGTCTGTCCTCTCTGATCTGGACCAGCTCCTGTAGCCCCTTTGCTATGTAACTTGCCTTCCCAGAGACACAGGATGGGATCTCTGTGCTCTGCGGTGACCCATGGCCTGGGTTTTCTATGCGCTGCTCTCTGCCTTCATCAGAGTGGCAACAAGCAGAAAGGCCGGGAGGCTTTAGCCCTAAGCAACGTAGCAGCTCTTTTTGGCCTCCAGAAAACTGACCAGTTCACAGAAGTTGGAAAGAAAAGTTAAAGCATAGAGAAAAGCATGTGAGAAAATACAGGGGTTTACCAATCTCATAGTAAGCAGATATTAATTTTTTCAACAGGTATAGGTTTATTTAAAAAAAATATTCTTTTGAAGTAGTTATAGGTGATTCTCTTTGCTCACTCATTTTAAATATTTGTTTTCTGTTTCTTCTTTGAAGTCAGAAAGATCTGAATGGAAATCCTAGTTCCCCCAGGGACCTCCCAGCTTCCAAATTGGAAACGTGTATCGTGAGTCCTCCAGCTTGGCAGCTCAGAAACCCCCATGCCCTCAGCTGGAAAATAGAGGTCACAATGACAATATCGACCTGGGAGGATTTTATCAAATCTTTAGATTTTACAAATTCTCAGCAGAGTTGGGAATGTTCTAGATATTTGTGATTATACCGGTCCAGCTTGCTGACCTTTCAGGAACCTTTATGGGACTGGGCTCTGATCGCAGGCAATGCTCAGGCCCCAGCAGAGGGCGGGCAGTGGCCCACACCACGGATGGAGAAGAGGTGCAGGTCATTGCAGTGGGGTCCTCAGAGGACCCTGTTCTCCCAAAGCATTTAACCATCTAACCATGCAGGCATTTCCCCGGTCGCCTGATCCCCTCTGGTCGTCTGCGGTCAGTCCACATGAGGTCAGGACCCAGCAGGCAGCTCCCTGGGCCTCACTCTGACAGGCCTGCCGGAGCCTCGGGCTGGCAGTGTCTGCGGCCGCTGCCAGGTGGCTTCTCCCCCAGCAGTAACGGCTGGAGGAGGCCAAGCGCCAGTGTCCTGCTGCTTCCAAGGTGTGCTCAGGAGTACGGTGTGCCCTGAGAATGTTCCCCTCTGCACTGCGAGCCCCAGCCCAGCTTCAGACCCAGAGTGGGAGCAGGGAAGGCAGACACACCTGCTGGGACATCAGGGCACAGCCCTTCACCTCGGCCTTCCTTGAATTCTCTTCCCTTTGCACTCATCTCCTCTTTCCTGGGAGGTATTGAGGGGCTGGAGGCGGGGCGGTGGGGGGAGCTGCCCGGGGCGGTTCCCAAGTCATTCCTCCTGCCCTGAGATTCCTGGGGGCCTCAGCTTTTGAGACTCCAAAATCCAGAATCCACTTCTTTGTCCCCCAAGTTCTGCACCCTCCCCCCCCAAGGGTCTCGGCATGGAATGCTTTAGGGAGGGCAGGGAGGAGAGCCGGGGTGCCAGGAAACCCCGGGAGAATGTTGGTTACAACTGTGTTTCAAACTCTTCTCCTTCAAAGAATGCTTGTTGGCGCATTCATTCGCTTTCTCTGAATGCCAGTTGGGCTGGGGAACATGCCTCAGGGGAACGGATGAAGATCTGGGTTGAGGCGCACCGAGGCCAGGCAGCCTGGCTCACCACGGAGGCCTCTGTCTGCAGAGAGAACAACAGAAAAGGAGGTGCCTGCCTGGCCACCCTCGCCACACACAGGGACCTGAGCCCTGTAGCCTATTCTGAAAGCCCATTCCGGAACCCAGATGAGACACTCGGGTGCTGCCGAGCACAAGGTTAGGAGCAACCATTTAATGACAGCAGATGACTTTTCCATACGCAGCATCCGCCTGGTGAAACTATGGGACAAAACTGGTGTCCTTCACTCCGAGGCTGATTTGCAAATATCCCAAGCGCCTGATATTCCAAGAGGTCAGAGAAAAAAAGTGCCTGATTCCTCCAAAATGCTGTCGGGCTTCTCATTAATGCTTCTATGTTCCTTCTTCCCCCCAGCTCGTAATCACCTTGCATGCAGCTGTTCCAGGAGGATCTGCCTTGGGCCAGGTCTGCCATAGCCGGACACATGTGCCACCCAGGTGTTCCACTGTGCAGCGGGTGTCTAGATGGCCGGAGGGAAGCAGGCCCCATGCAGGCTGGACTTGCTTTTCCAGCTGCCGTGCTGTGTGAGCACGGGGCCTTCCCTGGCCTGTCGTGGTGGTGTCCTTTCTGTGTCGAGTGAAACGAGACTCGATAGAGATTGGGGATGATGGTCCTGTTGACCCATCATCAAGAGGGCTAGTCTGCTTGTGACGAGCTGTCCCCAGCGTGAGCGCCTGCTTTTGTGTAACCTCCCCATTAGGTCCTGGCCATTGCCTTGTAAAGACTAGGGAGGCTCTGCTCCGCCACTTGTGTCGGCCATGTGGGTGGTCTTGGAGTTCTCAGACCGTCAAGGTATTTCCCAGCTTGGGACTTTTGCAGGTGGCCTAATGTGCTCTCCCCTCCCTCTTTACCCGGTCACTGGGTCCTCATGAATTCCTACTCACGCTGCAGGTCCTGCCTCTTTATTGAATCCTTCCTTCTCTCTCTTCTTCCAGAGAAGGCAGTGTGTTCTCAGAGTTCTTGTAAGGCCACAGCCCGACCACCTAAGCGAATCCATCACCAGTGTCTCGGATGGACAGAACCAGTTTGAATATCCCAGCAGCCACGTCAGGCTTATACCCCGGCACCGTGACGGCCACACCACCCTGGCGGTCCATAGGAGGGTCCCAGCAGGGAAGGCCAGGCAGATATCGGTGGGAGTCTGTGGTCAGGGTGGGTTTCTCCGCGTGGGGATCTGACTGGGATTGGGCCACTGTAAGAATGGCGACCTCTCACGTCTTGATACATCAGTAGTTGTATGGTAAGTGAGTGGTTTTCCTAGGTGAGCCACCAGATGTCCTGATCAGTCTGTTGTTCAGATTTCCTGATTTGGGGGATGTTTCTCAAGTAAATCATGAAGTATGTTTACTAATTTAGAGCCTTATCTTTCCAGGCAAGAATTTTCTGGAACAAAATGTAGTCATGAAAGTCATGCTGGTGGCCTTGGGTCCCAGTCCCAGTATTTGGCTGCAGGACACAGGCTGTCTCAGGGCTAAATGCATGCGACAGGGGTCACCTCAGGTCATTGCCTGGGATGGGCCTTGTGACCCTCCCTGTAGGCTTTCCAAGATTCAGCAGATCAGAAATATTTTATCTGGCAATGCTCTCGAAGTGCTGTGACTTTTTTCATGAAATGTGCACATATTAAATGTAGATTTTCAGCCTGTCGGAATTCTCAGCTTCTGGAGCATCGCAGTAATTTGCAGCATTGAGACCTTGTTCCCTCAAGGCATCAGCTGAGCTGAGCAGAAGCCTTGCATCAGCCCGGGGTTCTCTAATTCCTCAGCCGCAGTTCCCACCCAGCCCTGCAGGGATCTGAGCTGGGGAGCTCTGGAATGGACTCTGGCTCTGGAAGGAGCTGGGTGTGCTCGGACAAGTCTCTCTCCTTCTCCATCCCGTGGGCCACGAGCTGCCGAATCAGCAGACCTGGAGGCATCCCTCCCCGGCCATGAGCCACCTGTGTGGATGTTCTCATGCTGCTCCACACAAAATAGTCACAGACATCCAGCTCAGAGGTGTTTGGCAAATGTATGTGACCATTTTATTGTGGGTTTGAAATGTTTGGAAATCCGATCCCTGATTTTGTTATAATCTCTTTGATAACTGTTATTAGGTGGTGACCTAATAAGAAATTATTAACTGGGGAGCTATAATTTAGAAGCTTATAATTTTCTTAATGGACATTGATTTGCATGACTGATTAAAATACACTGAAGTCAGAGGCTTAAACATTTTTTTTCGGGAAGGTTGAAAGGATGGGAATTGACTCTTGCAATGTATTGGCTTGAAAGCTTTATTGAAATAATATCATTTGAAGAGTTCTGTGAGCATAAAACGCCCTGACAAGAACGATTTGGTGCCAGCTCCCGTGGCCTCAGAAAGCTGAGGGAATATACGGTTCTTCCGATGAAGTCTGGAAAAATGCTTCCAGATTACCTCAGGGGTGAAAAGGAAATTATTATTCCATTCCACGGCCCTGTTAATTCTTTTCAACATTGATCCTGTCAAGTAATTAGGACCCAAACGGAGGAAACATTCATAATTGTCATTTATTGTATGGTACCAAAGGTGACTGCCCCCAAGAAGCTCTGACAGGACAGAACTAGAATGGTTATGAAGGAAGTTTATAGGCTCAGTGATGGGGCCTTCCTACATGCATTCCCAGAGGCCCGTCACAGACGGTGGGCGGGGATGGTTCCCGATCAACACAGGCCTCCACAGCTATGCGTCTTCAGAGACCTCTTCTGCTAGTGTGTTGTCAATCATGTGATAATGAGACCTGTTTCCCCTCCCATTTTCTCACCGCAGACATATCTCATGTAGCTCTTTGTTACCTAAGCACATGTGTATAAGGAAGATTCCCCACCCCCACACCGCAGGGAATACTTCAGAAGTGAAGCATGCAGTCGGTTAGGGGTGATGGTTACCTTAGCTCCCCCCCTTTTACCATTGTTTCTTCCATCAGCACAGGCTAAAATATGAGGTGTGTCTGCTGCTGTAGGAATGTTGCTTTTCTTCCCCTAATTTATGAAATAATACTATACCTTGGAGATTAATGTTGGGGCCCTAGCAAGATTATAATAAACGAATATTGCTTTGATCTAAATAGTTTTCAAAAGGTTGTGGCGGATCGTTCTCCCTCCCCTATAATCTTTTAAGGAAGCCTTTGGACCTGCCAGGCTGACACACACAGGGCCATGAATAGAGCTGCCATTTCTTCCGCACCTCACTGTCCTGAGGATACTCTGTTCTCAGTTTCGCCCAAATTAGTCCCAGGATTTCAGTTGTCTTTTCGGTCCAACATTCCATCATGCAATTCATTAAAATCTTCACATGAAATACTTCACAGATGAGTTATGTCATAATTCACATTACAGCTTTAAATTGCTATTCATGTGGTAAGTCCTTTATTCTGGACATCAGCAGGCCTCTGGGATGGGCTCGCATTTGAAGTACGAGACGGTAGAGTTCGTATCCTCAGCACTCCAGAACAGTGGTCTTATTCCAAACCCTAGTTCATGGTGAAATAGTCCAAAAAAGTGACACTCAGACTCATTGTTAGTTCTACTTGCAATGAACTGTTTTGAAAACGAAAAGAAGAAAACATTTAAACAAGTGTGGCTTGGCGAATAGCTATGACCGTTGACCGTTAGTTAGGGCAAGTTGGAATCCAAATGTGCCAGGCCTTGTTACTGTCACTGCTAGCAGACATTGCCATTGTGCATGAAGGAATGAAAATTCGGGGATTCTGAGGGGCTGTGCGCGGGAGGGGAGATTAGAAACAGCCACTACCCTGCTCCCAAATATAACCAGTGAGGAGCCCGTTTTCTGGATGAGATAGCGTATGGCAGCAGTTACTTGTAGAATTCGGGTTTTAAGAAAACTTGTTCTGCTCCTAAGTGATGAAAGACATGGGAAATCCTTCGCAGGTGTTTTATTTATTAACTTATTTTAGTTTTATTTGCTCTAAGAAAGATACAGTTTTCTCCCATTTCCCTACCCATGGATAGGAATCTGTTAGAAGATCCTCCTGAAGGGGGTGCTGAGCCGGCTGAGGGCAGCTCCGGGATCTGTTTTCCTGCCTGTGCAGAGGAATGAAATAATTGTCCACGTGCTGCAAGCAGGAACCAGTGGAGAGACGTTGTGGCCAGGTAGCCTGGCCGACGAGGACACATTGCTGGCGCTGCCAGTATTGGAGACAGTAACCCTCTTGGGTCCTGTGTGCTGGCCTGTCTCTGTCCTTCTCCTGAATGTGTGTGAACCATCACAGCTCCAGAAGGGGCATGTGACAGAGCTGAATGGTGGAGCACGCCTCTCATTAATCCTGAAGGGAAAAAAGATCCATTCTAACAGTTTGCTCCACTGGAAGAGAATCATTGGCTTGTTTTCTGCTTCATTTTGCCAGTGTGCTCCCACAGTTTTTTTTCCCCTCTTCAATATCATAATTTTGAAGAATGCATTTATCCAGCAATATTATACCCTAAAGCATATTGCTAGCCAGTGGCCAGTATGGCTTTATCACAAGTGAGTTTTCCGTGCAGTCCCAGGGTATTGGCGTGAAAGGTGGACTTGGTGGTGAAAGGCAAGACTGAAGGATCAAACCGTTAGGAACAATCACAACATGAATGTTGACAACACTGTCAAGCCTTTCAAGCGTGCCAAAATGCATCATTTTCTTTTGTAGCATTTATCTGTACCCTGTGAAGCTCTGTTCAAAAGCAAGAGCCAGTAAAAAAAAAAAAAAAAAAAAGCAAGAGCCAGTGCAACTCTCTCTGCAGAGATAAAGAGGTGATGTTAATGCACCCATGGGTATACAGCAGTCTTGGAAATAGGGTCCACAACTAGTTCTCTTGGTAAAACTGTTCCTGGCTCTAATTCACTAATGGCAGCAGGATTGTTTTTCTGTCTCCTGGATGAGTCCTTCATCTGCATGTGAGCACGTCGTACAGATGGGGGACGGGGCCAATGGTGGTAGGGGTGTTTGTGTGAGCTTGCGTGCCAGGCGTGGTGAGCGCTATTTAACAAACCGGATTTGTGCTCCTAGGGGTGCATTGTAAGTTGAGGCCAAGCCCACAGAAAATGATTTCTAAATGAGTACAATATGAAAAAGTTATTTTATTTCTAATTTTACATGTAACATTGTTCTTTGGCGGGTCTTGGATTACACTTGAATGCATGTCTATTAACCTGATCTGAGATGCATGCGTGATTTCATCTTGAATGCATTTGAATATAATAGCACTGGAAATGTAATTTGTATTCTCAAATTTTATAAAGCAAAATAAATCAATCTTGGGGGTGCCAGCCGCATTGAGCATACTACATTGATTTCTTTGGATTTCTCAGAAACAATTGACCAACTTCCCCTTGCAAGTCCAAATCTTTTTGCCCTGGCACTTCTGTCTGATCTAAATCCTCGACACCTAAGCTGTCCTCCTTTGTGCCAGCTCCAGGGAGTGGGCAGCATGGACAGGTCTTTGGAGAACTTTACCTTCGATCCTTAAGGAGCCCTAGTGTCCTCTGTGTGACCCCTCCTGTATTATGGATCACTGTCCAGTAGAACTCTCTGTATGATGGACATGTTCAAGATCTGCATGGTCCAGCACCATAGCCACCAGCCCCATAGAGCTACTGAGCACCGAAACTGTGGCTAGTGCAACTGAGGAACTAAATCATTGATTTCGCTTAATTTTAATTTAAATAGCCACCTGTAGCTGGTGGTCATTTAAATGGACCGCTCACAAGACAGAGCCCTTGAGGTCAGCTGTCTGTCCCGATTCAAGTGCACGAGCCACTAACATTCTGCAAATGAACGGCTGTCTGTTCAGGTGCTCGGATAACGCTCTGTGCTCATCACCATCAGCTCCAAGGACGTGTGACCCTCTCTTCGGTGAGCTGACTGTTCCCCCCCAGATCCCCGCACCCCCGGCTGTTGCCTCCTTCATGTCAGCACACCCACCATCTAGTATATACGGGCTTTCTGATGAACATGTGAGGACGAGTAGGAGGGAAGCAGTAGTTAGGAAGGAAGCCAGGAAGTTGGGGAAAGGGGAAGTCAGGAAGGCAGGTGTTTCAGCAGAAGGTCTGTGGTCTGCGTGGCTGAGCTGATGGTCTGTACTCAGGCCCTCTTAGAGTGCTGGCGTGACTCACAGGAAGAGGGACCTGAATAATGGAAACCCAAGGCGACGTCAGTGATCCAGACGCCTGAACACTTCGTGTGGAAGGCTCTGGGGTGTTCAGGATGACGATTCTCATAACAATGGTCTTGCTTTTTTGCTTGTTTCCAAAGACCATCCCAGTATCCTGGGGTCACTGTCCTAGGAAGCTCACACGATATTGGCACCCTGAGAAGGATCCCCAGGGATACCGTTTATGGGTCCCTTCTGCCGCTGGGAAGTGAGTAGGGTACCGCCAGATGCTGTTATGGAAGGGGGACTCTCTCTCCATCCGCATGGTGGAAGTTCCTGGCAGGGAGCCTGGGAGCATCTGTGATCAAATGGAAGTGGGGAACACCGCGAACTCTGGGTGAAACATGTGGATGACTTTCCGGACTGTCTAAAAAATTTCAACACCCAGGAATGGTATTTTTATTTTCTGCCTTCTCTTTGGGACTTGGGTTTCACTAAAGCATTTTCTTGTCCACGTTTCCTTTATTAAATTAGCAAGGTAGACTGGAATCAGAATATACTGTTATGGCTTGAAATGCTGCTGAAAGGACCAAATAGATGGGCATGAAAGTACCTCAGGTTCCATCTGGGGTGTGGGCTGGGTGGGGAGAGTGGGGCCCACTGAAGCAATAGTGGGTTTTCTGATGAAAGTTGAAAAAAAGAAAAAAAAATGTTGAACAAAACAAAGAAAAATAGAGGAAGCTCCTATTTGTACTTTCTGAAGAGAGCTGGCCTTAGGATTCTCTTAAGCATTTCTATTGGGGAAGAATTTTTATTCTGGCTTTTGGGTGTGTGTGTGTGTGTGTGTGTGTGCTTTCTTCACTTTAAATCATTTTCACACTTAAGAGATAATTAGCCAAAGGCACTAAACAGCTATGGCTGCGTAACTCACGTCGCTGTTTCCCACTGTCTGGGCCCTTTCCAAGCACTTCCTCTTCAAAGCTTCCATCACGGACTGCCTACAGTACAGATCTGAGGTCCCGCCACGTCTCTGCTTGAAGATCTTCAAGGGCTCCTCAGACCCTGCAGCAAGTGTCAGCAGGTCTCCTGGAATGGGCCCAGGAGGGAATGTTGGGCTTTGGGGGCCACGCAGACCCTGTTGCATGCTCCTCACTGCACTGCACCACAGACAGTATGGAAACAACCGGGTGTGCCTGTGTGCCAGGACATCTTTGCTGACCAAAAGAGGCTGGTTTCCACCCTTGGGCCCCTCCAGCTGACACTCAGCAGATGCGCTGGTCTGACACTGAAGACCTTTTGCCATTTGCCATTGGCCTGCACACCATGTCCCCCACCCCCGTTCTTTGAAACCTCAGAAGACACTGTGGTCTTTTCAAAGGCTCCGTCCTATGGCCTGGACTGGTTCTGCACTTGACTTACCATCTTCGCTGCACACTCACTTGCACACTCACTTGCCCTGTGTGCCTTACCTCACCCAAAGCCCTCGTGACAACACCAGGCCAAGTCTGCGCCATCCTCTTCAAGCCCATTCAAGCTTCTGCTGTTGCTTCTACCACATGGCTGCCGCCCACTAGATGGGAGCCTGTGGTCTCCTCCCCCTTTGTCCCCAGCTGAGAGCTTGGCACAGAGAAGGCCACCGAACACACAGTCATGAAGCTGACTTGCCGACGGGCTTGGGACTCGGAATCAGAGAGCAGGGCACTGACTTGCAGGTGAAAATGCTCTAAGTGCAGGCATGCTGTGGGAGGCCAAGGGCCAAGGGTGCTGGTGGGGTGGTCAGCCAGCAAAAACACAGGCAGAACAACAGCCAGCAGGCCAGCTGCCGTCAGGCTTTGGCGCATCGAGCTCACCGCCCAGACGGGGAGTCGGTGAGGAGCAGGGAAAGCCGTGTGTAGTTTAGGGCATTGGGACCAGGGAGAGGATGCAGCCTGCTGGAGGGAGATCAGAGAGAACCAGCCCGCGTGATTAATGGGACGGAGGGACTGACTCATGAGGAAAGATTAAAGTGCTCTGAGGAGCTGGGGTACAGACCAAGAGGGGCAGATGATAGCAGACTGCAAGAATGTGCGATGCGTAAACACCCAGGAGCGAGCAGCTAGCTGCAGCAGGGAGGTGAGAATGGGGGGCACTCCGAAAGGACACAGGAGGCACTGCCGGGCACCCAGCAAATGATGGTGGGCCGGGGCAGCTCAGGGCAGTCAAACGAGAAACACCATGGAAAGGTCTCTGTGAGTGCCTCTCGAGAAACCCTCTGCTTCTATCCTGAGGGTCCCGAAGCCTGACGTAGCTCTTGACCTTGGCCCCAGAGGTGGCCTTAGAATTACTCTCTGTCACCTCAGGGAGCTTCAGACAGAGGCGCACAGCAGAAGAGAGAAACTCACTGCCGCCCTCCCCTCCATACCAGTGACTGGATGTCACGTGGAGTTCGAGGCCCCTCTGCTCTGAAGCCCATCTTCTGCCTCCCCTCCTGTTGGCAGAACCAGACACCCTCATTCCAAGGCCCTTCCCCAGCCCAGGGCAGGCCCTCACTGCTTGCTGGTGGGTCCAGGTGGATCGCAGCCCACGGCCTGGTTCATGGCTTCCAGCCCTGACTCATCCCCAACAGGCACACGCCGTCAGGCATTTGGGAAGATGAGATTTATTCAAAACTGCAGAAAACAGCCTCATACTCCTAAATCAGCTTCTCCCAGGTTTTCTCTGAAACTTTCTCCAGGGCCAGGAAGGACCCGCCGTGCTGCACTGGGCAGGAGGCTGACGGCCAGTTCGCTAAGGCTCCAGAGCAGCCGCGCTCAAGTCTGGCTGCACATTCGAGTCACCTGCGATGCTTCTTTCAAACTGCTCACACCTAGATGCCACCCCCAGAAATTCTGATGTAAACGGTCTTGGCATGCGGAGGGAAGGCTCCCCGCATCGGTACTTTCCCTTTAAGTTCCCCAGTGTTCTGCTGTGCTGCGCACGGCCACTGGGAAACCTTCATTTGGGTGTGATGACAACCCCTCCTCCGCCTTGCTCTGGACCTCTGACTGCAGTGTCGCCTGAAAGGTTTTTGAGAAGCAAGCACTTCCCGATGCATCACCTGTGTCTTCTGCATCTTGCTGGGGGCAGGGATCCAGTGGGGAGCGAGAACAGGTCCCTGCCCGGGGGGACCTTATGGTCCAGAGGGCAGAGGACACTTGGGGCCCAGTAGGACAGGCCCAGAGCCTAGAATGGCGCCTTGCAGACACTTCCCGTTCCGCATGTTGCACCCAGGCTTGGTTCTCGCCTTGTCCTCCAGGGTCTCATGTTCTAAGTCCAAAGAGTGAGGGGGGTCTCTGCCAGGGACAATGCCCCATCAACCTTGGCTCTCAGGACTTCCTTCAACCATTCCTTTAGGAAATAAGAATGCACTTGATCCTTCAGCCCGACACCTTCCTGAATCATCAGGTTCCTAAAGCCAGCACAGCAAGGATTAGAGTACTCCACTGAGGTTCTGACATGGTGACATGCAAGTTTTGAAGAGTACTGAATAAATGTTTACTTTTTTGTAATTGTGGATTTCTTCTGATGGATATTAATCCTTAGTTTGAAGATACTTTGGGTATTTAAGTACTAGGAAAAAGCATGGAAATATACAGAACAATACCGGTGGTGTCTACATACAGCAAAAATTGGGGAGGTCTCACATGTAATGGGTTGAGGTTTGCAGAACCGTGCTGGGATCAAGAGCGTCCCGCATGAGCTCCGTGATTCGTGCACACTCTCATTCCTTCATTCCAAGCTCCTCTAAAGTTATCTCACCATCTGATGAGCTGTTTGCCCCCGACTTGAGCACTTTCTGAGATGGTTTCAAGAGTTACATCATCTTGCTTCATGGACAGAAATATTGCAAGCTTGTTCACGTCGTAGTTCTGAGGTCGTACAAATGCCGCTCTCTGATGTTTCAAGTCACTTTCTGAGCTTCTTCCCTTTCTATGTGTTTCTCTCACAGTGTGTCACAGACAAGCAGAATGGTATCATCCCTCAGGGTTCTGGAGGACCGAAGATCACTGAGACATGGGTACTGGGCGCCAGGTCAATAAAGTCACATCCTAGCAAAGTGACTCACTTCTGAATACTGGCCTCCTGACAAATGCTTTTCTAATTTTCTCTCTCAGAAACACATGCATAGCCTACACTTTAGATGGGAATACCTGAGACGAATCTCAAAGTGATCTGCTGAATATCCTTTTCCCCTCCCATTCCTGTTTTTAGCTTGTGTTGGGAATGGGGGTGATCACAAGTGTATGAATTTTAGAAACACACAAGGAATGGCTCTCCAAAGAGCCACCTGCATTGTGCTCAGCCTGTTCTAGCTCAGGAGTTCTGGGAGGACAGGTAGCCTTGAGAATGCCTTACCTGAAAGGTAGCACGTCTTATGTATGTTTCACTGTAAATTTAGTTTTTAAGTGTTCTTGTCTTCTATGTTCACATTAGCTTCTTGCCAGGATGGATAATTTTCAATGGTAATCTTCAATAATCGTGTAAAGGGATCTCTAACACCTTGTTTGATTTATAATTTGTCCCAGCTGTAGGCATTCAGATGAAACTTGAATTTTTCCAGAGGAAGTTCTGGACTGCCAGCAGACAGGTAAGTTATTATCAGCCCAGGGAGGCGTTAGCAGCACTGTTATTACACAGGTGCTCACACCGGGCACCCGGGGCCTGCACGGGCCAGATTGCCCATTAGTGTTTGTCAAGGGAACTGCCGGCTGCTCAGAGGACCTCTCAGTTCGCTGCAGAATAAAGGGCTGTCAGCATGTCAGACACCACATGCGGGGGAAGCAGGGGGTTTGCTCCTCCAAGCAATTTTAATTGTGAGATCAAGACAGTGCCTTCCAGAGGAGAAGTCCTTTTTGTTGGTTTTGTTTTAAATATTGGAGACTTTTAAGAACATCCCTAGTGACTTTTTTTTTCTAATCTTGTGAGGCCCAGTTATTTATTTATTAGTTTCTTTTTTTTGCACCTTTAAGGCCTTTGCAGAACTAAATTTGACCAAGCATGCATCTGCCTTCTTTGGCCAGAGGGCTTTCTCCGCCTTGGAGCATCTGGGTTCATTCTCCCCTGGCGTTCTGTTCTCTGGACTAAGTCATCTCAGGGGTATTGTTTAGTAATTCAGCACAAATAGCGACACAGAAATTGCCTCTGTCTGCCCCATTCTAAATGTTGGAATGTCACATCATTTCTTAAGTGAAGATATTGTGGGACATAATATGCAAGAACACAGCAGTTGAAAGTCCCCGGAGATTAAGTGACTTAAAATTAAATCATTACATAATTTCATATCTTGCCCCTCGAAGATTTGAGCTCTTAGGAATATATCAATTTTAAATGACAACACAAATCAAAATAGGTAAGTTCAAATGAAAAAGAGCGGGGTCCCGGCAGAATTGTCTTTTACGTCACCATTTGGAGTTGGCATTGCTCCTAGAGAGGGCAGGTGAGACCCCCGCAGAGCCCGCACTTGGGGTGAGATTTGGTATTCGCATGGCAGGTGAGGACTTTGATAGCTTGCCTTTGGGTGGCTGAGTGGCGGTCAGCAGGTCCTGGCACGGATGTCGAGTAATGGGTCTGCCCTGCTTACCCCTCCCCGCAGTGTGCCTCTCTGGATGGCCGGTGCCCCATCAGCTGCGAGGACGAGGTAGGATGGCCCCGGGCCCCTGGCTCTGCCCTGGCCCTTCTGCCGGAGGGACTGTCCCTGTCAACCCAGAGCTGGTCTGCCAGATGGCTCTCCACCAGGCTCCAAATCCCCGGGGCACCTGCTTTGTTTCTTTCTTTGATTTGCTTCCCCAAGTCAGACAGTTCACGAGAGCTGGTGAAATGTGCTTTAAATGCTCTGTGGACAGGAGTTTGGGAATTTGGGCATTCTATAGGAATCACTGCTATTTGAAGCTCACATTACAATCCTCAGAGCCTTTTCCCCACGAGTTATCTTCCCGTCCTGGTGAACAAACCAGTGAAATGGGCAAGCACGGCATGACTGTCCCATTTTATGGAGGGGGAAACTGAGGACCAGAGAAATGAAATGGCTTGCTTAATCTCAGGTAATAAATGAGCTGAATGAAAATCTAGGGGTTGAAAACTCAGAATTCTTCATTCTAGCTTCATGTTTCCCTCCTACATCTCCTTTTCTGTCCTCCCTTCCTTTCTCTTTAACACACACACACACACACACACACAAACACACACACAAACACACACACACAAACACAGACACACACACACACACCCCACTCACACACTTTTGGGAGCAAGAACTTGAATCCCACACTTGAGTAACAGAAGAAAAGAACTGCCCCAATGCCATCCGCCTTCCCATCAGGCTCATGTCTGTCTGCACGGCCTGCAGCCCTGCACGCCTCTGCCCCACGTGTGGGAGCAGGCCGGTGTGTGATGACTGTGCCTCTCAGCTCTCGTAGCCTTTCTCCACATTAGCTAAAACATTAGTCAACACATAAACTGGAACTTGCAAATAATCATATATTTATATGCCTTCTGGTTACCACAGGGATTAAAGAAATCCTAATCAAACAGTTTCACAGTTTCAACACAGGAAACCTATTAGAAGTATATTTCAAAAAAGTAGGCAAAGGGGAAAATGCAGAGAGTTAGAAAGGGAGTGCGGGACGAAGAAGTTAAAACACAAAACGCTTAATCCCCGAAGACCTGGCTACTGGTTCAAAAAAATGATGATTGTTGTATGAGTCAGTATCCAAAAAGTAAGAGATGATCAAGCAGCTTTTCAGCAGAAGCCCAGCTTTTTATGATCATCAGATCAGAAATAATTTTCCCTCAGGAAAGAGCATCGTGTGTCATCTCAGGACCAGCGCCCCTCCAGTTGGTCTGGGGCAGTGCTCATAGGATAGCCAAGAGGCCGCACACCTCTCCTCTGGCTCAGAGACCTTTATGAGCACATTGGGGCGCTCAGCTCCAGACACCACAGCTCACTGGCAATGTCGATTAATCAGCCTCACTAGGCCCTTCGCTTGCAGAGTCAGTTCAGGTACCACCAACAGGTGGTAAGAGAACTGAGGGTCCTGGGTGGTTAGCTGGGGGGCTGTGAGGATGGTTGGTTGATTGGTAGCTGTGTGTTTGGTCGGATGGACAGATGAGTAGTTGGGGTAAACAGTCTGATGAATAAAGCCAGAGGCAGTCATCTTCCAATAAGCCCCTGCCTCTGTGCATCCTCACCTATAAAACAAGGGGGAAATGGACCCCATGTAGAGTCAGAACCATCCAGTACCTGGTTCTTGTTCCATGACTAGTTTCAGGGGTAGTATAGCCGGGTGGTTCGAGGCCCAGGCTATGGAGTTAGAATAACTAGCTTCGAACTGTGACTCTGACACTAACAGGCCGCTCGTCCTTGGGCACGCTTCTGAGCCATTCCATGCCTCAGGTTCCTCTATAATGGGGATGGGAATCTCCACCTTGTAGGGCAATGGAATGAGTGAGATAACCTGAAAAGCGCATGGCACAGCTCCTGGCAGATGGGAGGCACTCATGTTAGCTATACCCCAAAAATGTCTGCAAACTTTTTCTTCCCCTAGGGTAATGGTTCACCTAACACCTCAGACAGCAATGGCCCAGGCAGGTCAGGCAGCTGACAGTATCCCCTGGGCACTGTGGGCACAAGGCTTATGCTCAAGGTCTCCTTCAGCAGTCGCTGGGTAAGCCCCTTCTCAGCCGTCATGGAAAGGCTCACAGACTTTGGAAATGAAGCCCTGAGTTTGCTCTGACTCCCACATTTGATCTGATGCTCAAAGGTCCTCCTTGGGCACGTTGAAATTGTCATCCATTTCCCATTTTGACTCTTAAGTTTTGGCTTCAGACAACCAGTTGGCACAGTTCTGAATGGAAAAGCCAGCCCTGCCTCCCCACGCACACGCCTCCATCCTCGCAACAGACTCTTTCCATGTGTCATCTCCTTTCATGGCTTTTAATTAAGCCTTGGGGACCATGCCCCTCCTCTCCCCTAACTGCCCTTAGCTGGCCAGGTCCCCACTGAGAACAGCCGTGGGGGGCCGTTTGGTACACTTGCTTCTCCTCTGCACTCAAGACCCAGCCCGACCCCTTCAGGCTTATCAGACATGCTTTGCTGGGGACTGGCTCCAGCATGCATCTCCCTGTCATTGGATTCTCTCTTTGCTTCAGTGTCTATATCTGCAAAATGAAGGGCATGGCATTCAAATAAACAAAGATAGCGATTTGACTAATATGGCCCACTGTAGGCTGGCTGAAACACATTGGAGTACACTGCAGGCCAAAGAAATTTGTACAGTGATGGAAACTTCCAAAAGCCTAATCACTAGCCACAGGTATGCCCAAGAACACTGGCCATGTGACTAGAGTGACCGAGGAACTGGATTTTTAATTTTATTTAACTCAAATCTGCACGTAGCTAGTGGCTGCCTAGTAATAAAGGATCTACCTTAATAAAGGGTATATCCTTCTGACCAATTCACTGCTGGGCTTTCATGCCCAACTAAAACAACGCCATGGACAGGAGTCCCTGCCCTGCCCTGGCCTGACACTCGGCAGACTTTTTAGCTCAGGGTAAAGATGTGTTACAAATTAAATGTTGCAGTAGGTAGGTAAAGCTGCAATAAATAGAAACTGAGTTACATCAAGGACGGAATTAAACCTTAGGTCTAAACTCCACAGCACTATAATTAAAACTTAGCCTGGAGCAAATCATTCACTTGAGATTAAAGTCCTGTGGGGGAAGCAGAGGTTTGAGTCTGCCTTGCTTTCTACAGTTTATAAGGCTGAGGTACCAAAAGCTAACAGCCCTGCCCCTAAATCCAGCTCCCAATTAAAAACACAGTTTGAAAACCTTTAGGAGGCCTGAGGGTCCCTTTTAACAGAAGTCTGCCCCTTCCCCCTACCCAAGTCTATGAACAAATTAAAAAATATTACCTGGTCCCCTGATGGTCTTCTGAGCTGACACAGTGTTTTCATTAATACATCATTAAGGTAATGACATTGTCTGGCATTTTGCTTTCAAAACAAGCTGCACTTCAGCCTCTGTGAATACAGGCCTGGGGGCCTCTGAACACTTTGTTCCTGGAAAATATTATTCAGGCCATAGAAAGAGTAAAAAGGAAGGCAAACTGTAATTAATAATTTTGTGATGTATATTCTCTTTAGCCTAATCTGGGGCGTTCAAGGCTTGCTTGGTGCTTTCTTTATTTTTGTTTGGTGGTTTTGTAAAGTAAATGCAAGGGTTAGCTTAACCATGGCCTCAATTCGCAGAGCTAGAAGGCATTTCCCATCCCCCACAAACAACCTAAAATAGGTTTCTCTCGGCTTGGCAGAATATCATGTAAAAGAAGTCTGAGAACCCAGAGTTGAAATGGTGGCATCTTTGTTTTCTAGACTGTGAACTGTTACCTCATAGACAATAATGGGTTTATTCTGGTGTCTGAAGACTCCACGCAGGTGAGTGACACAGTTTTGCTGCCTCAAAGTAAGGAGCTCAGAACATGCTGGGCTCTGGGGTGGGGGTCAGATCTGGGTGTGCAAACTTTGAGACAATGATCTTTATATGTAAGAGGTAATGGCAGGAGATTATAATGCCTTATTTCCATCCCTCTAAATGTGTTCCAGCCTCTTCTCCACAGGTCCCAAAGCATTTTTCCCTCCCAGCTGGGGGGTGTGGGGTAGGCAGAGCCCAGGTTTGCTCTACCCCTCATACAAAGCTCAATTTCTACACCTTCACCTCAAGGCTAGAGGTGCCTTAGAGAGTTTGGACAATTTTAAGGAGGTTTCCTCCTTGTGAAATTTTGATTTTCTTTTATCTTCTCATAAATATATGTGTGTGTATATATTCCAACATAATTATTCTTTATGCTTTTCTTTCTGGTTTCTGCCTTTTAAAAATTAGTCATCTGAGTTCGGGGATTAACTTCAGCACTAAGCCACCAGGATCCAGAGGTGGCTGAAGAATGTCCATCCTTTGAAGGAGCCATGTGCGGGGTGGGGACAGGAGGGAACAAGACCGAAAGACACCGAGCTCTAGGGCTGGGCACAGAAATCTCCGCTATTTGGAAATCAGAATAAGAGTTCAAGTCCATAGCATCATAACGCAGAAACAGAGGTTACTCCTTTAAAGCTGAAAAATCAGAACTTTTCCTGCTATCTGCAATTAGCCTGTTAACTGAAGGTAACATGCAGGCGAGTGGAGCTGTACGGGGTCCCTGAGGAGCAGCGCCGTGGGGGCAGATAGGGCCTGGGGTGAGCTCTCTTCAGTAACTAGCTCTGGGGTCCTGAGCACATCGCCAGCCGAGCCTCCTGGTGGGCTGTCTGCGAGGAGGTGATTGGCCCTAGGAGGCTTCTTCTGACATCACCCTACTGGAGGACTCTAATGTTTTCTAATGAAGTCTCGTCAAATCATTTGAAATTCCTTGGTAGTCAATGGTATGACAGACCTATTACTACCTAATAAATTAGTTAATTGTAAGTGTGGCCCATTGGGGCCTGAACTTAATGGCTGGTGAATTCCTAAATACAGTCCCCAGGCAACACGTGAGATTGTGCTCCAGCTGCCCCTTATCTGAGAATTTGGGGGGGTTTTAAGTGCATGTTTCCTGGGTGGCCAGGGGAGACATGAGCTGCCCGTATGCAGAGTGGACGCTGCTCAGCGGAGAGGTGTTAGATGGGGGTGGACCTGAGAAGTGAGGCTGGGCTCTGGGGGAGCGGGAAGTCCGTAGGCTGCCTGGCTGGGAGGAGAGGCTCTAAGACCTTCAGGAACCGAGCCCAAGAACCCGGATTGATCACCTGAGAGCTCTGTCCTCCCGCCTTCCTCGTGGGGAGCTGCAATGGGGCAGGTCGTGGGGGAGGAAGGGCCCCTCTTACCCAGCAGGACGCCCACTGGGGCCCTGTTCCCACTCTCGCCCTCCCCAGAATGGGCCTGCAGCACCCCCGGGGCCTGGGGCCTGCTCACCTGGGCTTGTTTGTCCTTGCCTGGCTTCCTGGGCCCCAGTCAGGCCCACTCCTCTGCCTCTGACGACCGGCTGCACAGACACGCCTGAAACACAATGTCCCCCTCACTCCAGGTGGCAGTGCATGCCCAGGGCTTGTGCCAGGCGCCAGGAGTCCCTGGCGTGAAGGAGGCAGGTTTGATAGTCAACGAAACGTCATTCCCTCTTCCCCCTCTGTTTCTGGGCCTTTTGGCAAAGGCTGGGTGTGCCTTTCTGCCTAAAAACTCCCAGGAGCATGTGGAGGTGGCTCCATTTCAATGGAACCAGAACTCGCTACTACAAAGCCTTTGGACATGTTAATTCGGACTCTTAGGGAGTGCCCTCCCCCTGCGCTCTTGTAAGCTGTAAGTCCTCGGAGCACCTGCAGTAGGGATGGGTCTGGTCCATGCTGGTTGTTGCCAGGGTGTCGGCCGGGGAAGGCTGGTGCCCCATGCACCCCAAGGGGGCCCTGGTGACAGTGGTTCCAGGAACTTGGAGGGAAGCTCGAGGGGTGAATCCTTCCTTCCACCACTCAGAGCTGGCAGATGTTGGCCAGTGCCAAGGGCCACCCTTGAAAAGGCATCAGCTTAGGGGTGGGGAAGGGCCACTCGGCCTTACGGTCTCTGAGGGCAGCCGTGTAGGAGTCCAACTTGGCCACACTCTCTCGTCCAGGGGCCGGACTGTCCTGTTCTTCTTGTTCAGCATATGAACTGCCTGTGGCCAAAATGAGAGTATTGCTCAGAAAAGGGATTTTAAGAAAGGATGCATTTTCCACAGTAGGAAACTTACAGGGCCTGTGAAGAGGACCATTCTGTTTCTCTAAATAGGTCACCCAGGAAACATAAACCATGCCTTTCGGTACTGCTTAGGGAGTGCTTCCCCAGCCAGCTTGTCTGCATGAAGTAGTGTTTTAGCCACACGGGATTGCGTACAGATGAATGCTCACTAGCCCTAGAGCACAGTGCCCTGGCGTGGTGTGCACGCGTGCGTGTGCGGCCCACATGTGCTCACGGTTTGAATTCCAGCTCTCAGAGTGTTATGCAATGCCACCCCCTCTGCCCCTGCCATGTGCTGTGGAACATTCACACCCACTCACTTGTTTGCTCTGTAACCCCATAACTTCTGAGGACCAGTCAGACCTTTCCCACTTTTATGTAGCAGTAGTCCTAAAATCCTGCCCTTGCCCCGTCAGCTCCAGGACCTGGGCTGCCTCCGCTTTTATGCTTGTCAGGTGTCTGGGCCTGTCATTCATCCATACTTCCTCTCCTTCCCCACAGACTGGAGACTTTTTTGGTGAGGTCGAGGGAGCTGTGATGAACAAACTGCTAACAATGGGCTCCTTTAAAAGGTAAGGTCCCCCATGCCCCCCAAAAAAGCTGGCCTAAATAAAATAAAACGAACCGAGGTCAAGTGAAGCGAGCCCAGACCCGAGCCCTGGGCTGGTCTGTGCTTGTGTTCCTGCCCCTGAAGATCTCGCTGAAATCCAACGCCTCTTGCAAGAGTGCTGAGTTTTGGAAACACAGCCCACAATGAGTTTCCTGTTCACCCAGCATAGAGTTTATTGGAGGACAGTACTGACGTCGGAGTCTGCAAGGGGGTATGATCCTGTCCCAAGCAAAGAGCTGCAAAGAAGCAGAAACGTTTTCAGTGGCCCAAAAGGAGTATATTTTGTCTCACACTGACAAACTGGGAAGCTTGCTAGAAATCCGCAGTCCAGGATGGCATGTGAGACTTAGAGACTTGGCGGTATTCTTTTAGAAAATCAATAGAAGGGTCTCAAAATCTGCTCTGACATGGTGGTTGGTAAGTTTAAATCCGCTGCTGGAAGGAAACCCAGATGGTGCGCCCACTGGTGACACGCTGGGGCCAACTGGTCCGTGACAGCTCTCGTGACCTTCAGCGCAGCCTGTGTGTGACAGCCGCCTCACGCCGTGCCCCTCCTGGGCAGGCAAAGCCTACGGGAGAAGCCATCACCCCATGAGAGCAGGGTGCTGGGAAGGTCCCCAGGGGCCAATCTGCTCCCTTCCCCTTGGCCTCCGAGGAACTGGCAGTCTGGAAGTGGTGCTTTCCTGGTCACCGTGGCTGCTCTTAAACTCTTAATAGCAAGAAATACAAGGATGGCCCTCAGCCCACCTGTGAGAACCATTGCACGTGGCTACCAGTGGGAAAGGCAAGTCTCTAATTTATTACTCCCCTGCAGCTGAATGGCCAGGAAGTGTTAGCTCAGGAAATCTCGGACTTTTAAGCCGGTCAACAAGACCAACTGAGCGCCGTGCTGAAAGCAGGGAATTCAAAAATGATGACCCGATTTTTGAGATTCCAAAGCTTGTTTGTGCCAGAAGGGGGGGGGGGGAAATGATATTAGGAGTTGGCATAACTCCAGCCCTTCTGCAGCCCCTGACACGCTCCCCTGCTCTCAGCCTGCCTGCCACGGAGAGCTCACTCCTGCTCCATTCCCTTTCGAAAAGTCAAGTGCAGCATTTTCCCCTTACCGAGGTGTCCCTGTGCGCATGCGCGAGCACTCTGCTCGGAGCCGGGCTTGCGTGGCTGCCGGGTTTTCCATGACGTGCTACAGCTTCCCAGGGCAGCCTCTGGATTGCCTGCCATCCCGGGCACCACTAAGCTTTCGTTATCTTTATGTGGATGTGTACATTTGTATCGTGTTGGCTTGTTTTCGACTTGGTGGTGGGGGGAGACAAAACTGAAATAATCTCACACGTGTTTCTCCTCTGAAAGCGTATTTTTCAACTTCTTTAACTGAACCATTTTTTTCCTTTTCCCTCTGGGATATGCCTTTCCAACAGTTGGGTGGGCGAAAGAGAACGGCGGTAGTGGAATTTTAAATTCCTTAGTCTTCTCCTTGATGTGGGTGAAATAAGGCGAGCATGAATCTAGAACTTTCTTTTACTATGAGAGGAGGTAATGTATTTGAGAACCGGGAAGGGATGGGACCTTTATTCGGTTTTAACAGTGACTGTTGTCACCTGGACGTGAGCCAACAGCCCTCCTGGCCTTGAAGGGGCCCCTCACCAGGGCCAGCAGCGCAAGGAGAGTTTGGGTCGCACAGTCCGATGGACTGGGTCCAGATGCAGGCTCTGACAGTCACTAGCTGCGTGACTTAGACTCAGTCAGGTCACCTCTCCAGGTTTGGCTTCCTTACGTGGAAAATGAAGAGGATCCTAATAATTACTTCCATGGGTCGCTGTCAGAGTTAATGAGACAATGAAGCATAAAGTGCTCCCGCGGTGCCTGGCATGTATTAAGGACTTCAGTAATTGCTGCTGCTGGGAGCTTTGTTGCTGGGGACCCGGCTCAGCCTTGGCATTTCCTGTGCTCGGCCCCAGGTGGTGCTTCCCCTGCGTGCACCCACCTCGTGATGCCTGGTGCGGGGGGGTGGGGGGTGGTCTCTGGGGCTGAGGACCGGCAGTCCTCGGGACAGGCATCTGCTGCCTTCGCCCTTCCCAGGAGGCAGTGCCGCCTCAGACCATAATGAGGACAGCCCTTTCATTCAGAGAAGATGTGTGTTTCAGAAGCCCTGAACGGATGTGGCCAAAACTGACCCACAGCGCTCTGAGACAGAGACCGTGCCACGTGCTACGCTGAACCTACCCCCAAACACAGTGAAGCATGGTTGGCATGAATCTAGAATTCACAGTTCTGCACGCAGGCTGAGTTGCTTTGGCGACATGATTGAGCCCAGGTAGAGCTCAGGATCACCTCTGTGATCTGACCTCTTATTTCAGCATCTTGAACAGTGCCAGGACGGCATAGTTTCTTGATTTGATCTGCTTATACCCAGTCGTAAAGAAATGGCTTTCATATACAAGAACACCACAAACCGTCTTCTCCAGGAAGACAGAGCTCCATAAAGAACACCATCAACCTCTATCAGCTTCCCTTTCGTCTCTCTCCCAGTCCACATTTGCTGCCTCTGTCTCTAAAGCAAGATATCTCTGGGTATCTCTGGACTCCCCAAGGCAGTGGACTGTCTCCAGGGTTGTTTGGCCATTTACCTGGTGACCTGCTGGACTTTCTATGTAGTGGTGCCATCGGAGGGAAAAAGCATCTACTTCTGCATGCCTTGTGGAAGGAAGGGAAACCATTGGCTTATGCAAACTCATTACCGACTTAAGGCAGCACCTGGTACATCTAACCTCCCGCAGCCTTTTCCAACAGCTCTGTGAGGAGCAGCCGCATAATTTGCAGGGCCCAGTGCAAAATGAAAAACTGGGCCCCCATATTCAAAAAAGTATTAAGAATTTCAAGACAGTGACAGCAGAGCATTAAGCAAACATGGGGCCCTCCCAAGGGGAGTGTTCTGTGTAATTACCTGGGCTACATGCTCATGAAGCAGCCCTAAGTATACATAGACCCATTTTACAGGTGGAAATAATGAAGCAAGGTTAAGAACTTTCCCTAAGTCTCTGTGTAACAGAGCTGGATCCAAACATCCTGCAGTGTGAGCACAGAGGGATTTTTCTGGCTTCCGCCCTCTTCCCGGTTCTGTGTACCATAGCTTTGTGTGTGCACTGGGCTGCCTCTAGTTTTGTTTGAGAGGCGAAGGATACCTGAGGAAGATGTAGTCAAGAAGAGCTTTCAGGACAGGAGGCCAGCCAGTGATAAGATCGCCCAAATTTCTTTTCCCTGAAGGTGATGATCATGAAGCCAAGCCATGGTCCCAGGCTCCTTATGTTTTATCACTGGACACCACATGCCTGCTCAGCTTTTTGTGTTTCGGACAGAAAACTTCCAATACTTCTTCACTCATCCCATGGAAAGTCAGGGGACTCTCTGAGAAGGGCCTCACTTAGGGTTTTTTCATTTTACCTGCTTTTCTTCTTCCCTTAAGGCCGCGTCTGGGAAGAGCCTTGCAGGCATGTGTCTCAGCACCCATGCTCTGTGGCTCTTCTGCCGTCATTGGTGGGGACATCGCCCCTCTTACAACTACTAACAGAAAACCTGGTTTTGAAAACTTTTTTTAGAATTCATGTATACATCCCCTCCCTGACTTTGTTGCCCCCAGTGATCCAAATTCAATGTCAAATGCCCAGGGGAAAGAGAAACAATATGGAGCCAGTCATGGGAAGGTACTGGAGGTTCCTTCCAGAGCCCCTCTGAGGCACCGGTGTGGTGCAAAGGAGACCTCAGGCTGAGCTCCGCCGTCGCCACTGTGAGGATTTGCATGGCCTCTGTTTCTTCCTCACTGAGATACGGAGCTCAGGGGTTTGTGTGACCATCCCTAAAACAAGATATGTGAACAGGCTTTGCAACTTGCAATCTCTTGCAAACAGGGGGCAATATTAGCTCTCTGATAAGAGCTCCAAGTGTCCGAGCTTTTTGTTTGTTTGTTTTCTCCTTTTTAAAAAAAAACCCCACTAATAGACCCCAGAAGATGATTACCACCCAGCAGTTACCTCCATGGCACAGCCTTGGGTTGGCCTATGGGGCCTGGAGAGCTGTGAATGAACGCTTATGCTTGGGCTGTATCCCGAGAGATTTGTATTAAATTCATCTGGGGATGGAGCCCAGGCGTTCATGCTCTTTAAAAGCATCCCCACCATTCCCTCATGCAGCTGGGGTCAAGGAATACTAAGTGAAAAGCCCCAAGCTGCCGGTCTAGGTGCTGTCCGTGTCGGGTTGTCTGACCCCAGGCTAATTTAACTCCCTGAATTTCAGTTTTCTCTGCAGGAAAATAGAACTTGAGGAATTATTCACATACCTGCAAGGGAGGGCTTCATGGAATAATGCATGCTGTCACCAGACATCTTTGTGGTTTCAGCCAAGGGGTCTTCCCTTGTTCTTTGAGTATCAAATTAAGCTCGGGCAAGGAAAGAGCAGTGGGGCACACCTAGCCTGAGGCTCACGGAGATTTGGGGCTGCCTGCTAATAATTTGTTTCTGCTTTGGGAGCTCCTGGTAGTTCCTGTCTCTCTTGGCTGGGTCTTTTCTGTTTTGCTGCATCTATTTTATGTGCTTGGGGCCACATGCCTGAGCTTTCACCTCTCTGAGGCCATTCATAGTTTCCCCGTGGAGCCTGGCCAACGTCCCCCACACCTCGCCCCACACACAATCATTAACATAGTTGACTTGTGCAGAATTCCCAGTGGCAGCTCCTTCTACTCTTTAAATTGCCCTTCTAAAAAAGTGACATATCAAGGCTTGATTCAAGGTAGAATCCAAGGCTTGGACCATTTCTACCCCTGTGTCTACATGATGGACCTGCGTTGGCTTGGTGGCAGGGGACTGGAGCGCTCCTTGTCCTTGGAACTCACGTTACATTTCCGCGAATGCCCTGGCGCTGGAGTCCAGAGCGTGTTAAAAGACACGTCTGTTATGTTTGGATGGCTGCTCTCTAATGCAGACTGCCCCACCAATGTCTGGTACTCAACAACTCGTGAAATGGATGTAATGACTTCTCAGCTTCCTCTTGGCCTGACCATTGCCACAGCAGTATGCTCCATCAGAGGTGGCGTTGTAGGGACCCAGAAGACAGATTGGCTTGGACAAGTGTGTTTCTGAGTCAAACTTTCTGGAACGCAGAGACATGGAGATGCCAGGGGACCGCTGTTTAAAATCCTAAAACTGCTGCTTGAGGATTCCCAATTCCAGCAATAGCTCCTCTCAGCTCCATCCTATTGGCCGCATGTCTCAAGGCCTGAATACCAGCTACAGGCCAAGCATTATTCCAGGCAGTTCACATGCATTGCCTTAATTAATCACCATAAGAACTCCATGAATAACTACTATCAGGATTTCCATTTCACAAAAGAGGAACTGGAAGTAGAGGCTGCCGGCATTTTAATAACCTGTCCAAGTTCACCCATAGGGGTGAGTGGGGGAGATGGGATTTGAACTCACGTCTCTTGGATTCCAAATTGCACACCAGGTTTACCTAATCACCCCTCATCTTTTCCCAGAGCTGGAGCAGAGATATTTGTTCACATTAGTGCTCATTTTGCTTTAAAAAATAGGAAAAGAAATTTTCTCAGTCAAACTTGAAGACCAGTGTATCAGTGAGTAATTGTTTCTATTAGAAATAATAGGAAATTCCAAAATAACAAGAGATAAAGAACATGGGAATATTTTTCTCTTTTGTGTGAAGGAAGTCTGAAAATACTAATTTGGGGGCCTCATGCTGTCATCATGGACCTATGACCATATCCTTTTTTTCTCTACCTTCCTCCAAGCTGGTTTTTAAACTCAAGGTGACTTCATGACCCAAGATAGCTGCTGAGCTGCCGCTGTCGTATCTGCAGTCCAGGCTGGTAGAAGGGAGGATTCAGGGAGGTACAAAAGGCCAAGTAAAATTTCTTTATGAAAATTTAATTTAATAAATACATTTTATTTATCGAAGTATTTACCCCCATACAATACTTCTTGCTTAATCACATGGTCTCACCTAGCTGCAGAGGCATTTGGAAAATACGCATATCGAGAAGTCAGGGCTCTGCTCAGCAGAAAAGAATGGGATCCTGAGAGACTGTGATAGTCTCTGCCGCATCCAGCAGGCCCCAGTTTGCTCCAGACAACCCAGGTCCTCTAAATACTGAATCTGGGATACCCACTTTGCAAATCCAGAGATGAGACTGGGGGGATCTCAACTCCTAAATTCCCCCACAGCCTAGGGCCCAGGGCAGTCCTGAACACAAATAGAGCCACATCTAATCACCTGGCCCTGGTGCCTGACCCCAGGCAGTGAAAGCAGAAACACTCAGTAATACCCACTGGCATTAACCAGTAACAATAATAGCAGCAAAACCACCACACCTAGGGACTGACCCGCATAGCCTCAGTTACGTGTCTGCACGGCACTAAATGCATATTGTGGTGCAGCTGCTGTGGAATGTAGATATGGATTCCTGAGCTTGGCAGAGCCCAGAGAGGCTCCCCCAGCATCCAAGGGTCTTGCCTCAAATGGCTTTTCCTCTAACTCAATCCCCAAGCAAAATTCTGCTGTTTCCTTCTATTTTTTTTTTACCCAATGAGGCAAAGAAATGTAATCTTTTCTCTACACGATTAATCATGATTCCCCTTTTCTCCTTCAGTTTAACAAGTAAGGCTAATTTTCACAAAGGAGCAGGTGAAGGGGCAGAGCAGTGGCCAGCCAGGTGCACTTCTGGGCACCCACGGTACTGTCCTCTGCCCCAGGATTGAGGCAGATGTGGCCGGGAGAGCCATCCTCTGCTAGCAGGGGCACCCTGGTGATTCTAATGCCGGATGCCACTTGGGTCCCCGGGGACCATGATTGGAGGGCTCTCTGTTCCTGGGTCAGGAACTCGTTCCTTCATCACTGCTGCCTCCCAGGATGACCGGAAATTCCCTTCATCCTGAGGTTTGCAGATGACATCAGTCTAGTAGGCGAGTGAAGGAAGCACTCTGCATTCATTGGCTAAAACTGCCCGGGACAATCCTGCAGACTGGGGGCTTGAACCGAAATGTATTTTCTCACAGTGCCTGGAGGTTGGAAGTCCAAGATCAAGGTGTCAGGAGATGGGGTTTCCCCTGAGGCCTATCACCATGGCTTTCAGACGGATCCTCCTCCCTGCCTCTACATCTCTTCTTGTGTCCAAATCGCCTCTTCTTATAAGGACTCAGCCCCTTTGGACTGGAGCCCATGCTAAGGGCCTCACTTTCACTTAATCAACTGCTTTAAAGGTCATATTTCCAAATATAGTCACATTCGGGAACTTCCCAGCATATGGGTTTTGAGGGACATGATTCATCTCATAACATGCCCCAAATGGGCCCAGGCTGGTACTGGGCTCTGGGAGGACAAACTGGCTTGGGAGTCCCAGTTCCTCCCTGCAAGGCACAAGGCCAAGCCGAAAGGAGAAATGAACACAGAAGAAATAATTAGCCAGTGGGCTGCATCACACTCTAAGATTCATGGCTCTCCACACTGGCTGCATATTAGATTTCTTTGGGGAGCTTAAAAAAATAACTGATACCAGGCGCCCCCCCTCTGACCAATGAAATCTTGGGGGGCAAGGGGTTGATGCCCAGCATGTATATAAATTTTTTGGAGTTCCCCAGCTAGTTCTAAGGAGCAGGTGGGGCTGAGAGTCACTGTTTTCAGCAAATGCCAACCTCCATGCTCACAAGTGGCCTCAGGGGTCAAATGTAAGTGTCCATCCCATTTTCCATATTGTTCTTCTGAGACCCATCCCCATGAGACCTTTAAGGAGCAGGCCATCCCTTAGGAATCCATGCTTGGGAAGCAGTTTAGCACAGCTTCAAAGAACAGGAGACCTAGATTGAAATCCCAGCCCCTCCACTCGGTTATAACCTTGGAGCCTTAGTTTCTTGGCTTGTAAAATGTAGGCCCCTGGCACCGAACACCATGCCTACATGGCTGGCAGAGGCTGATACTTCTT
The DNA here is from genome assembly GCA_032199065.1 of Smutsia gigantea. Lineage (NCBI taxonomy): Eukaryota > Metazoa > Chordata > Mammalia > Pholidota > Manidae > Smutsia > Smutsia gigantea. The sequence continues at coordinate 4,558 of JAVSCE010017014.1, read as the reverse complement.
ACTGTTACTGCTCTTATTACCTGGTGAGATGCCCACGTGCTCAGCAGCTACAAGTTTGCCCCTTTTTATGTTACATTGTCAGCACCTGTTGATGAAAAGCACCTGGTGCAAACAGACCCTCTGCTTCATCTATAGAATCCGTGAGGCCCTTTTTCAAGGCTCCCGGCTCAGGGTTCTGCCTGCCCTGTGTGCTGGGCACTTGCCGCGGCGGCCACCTGGTGCTTGTTCTCTGCTAATGACGCCCGTTCGCTAATGAGATGCGCTTTAGAGATCACGGGCGGAGGACGCCAAGGCAGCAGGGCCAGACCACGTGAACTTCCTCTGCTAGGCTGGATGTGCTGGGCAGTCCCTCTGAGAAGGTGCTGCGGGGCGGCGTGGTGACCGAGGCAGCAAGGAGGAAGCACACCTTTTGGATCTTCTCTTAGCAGTCAGATCCGCAGATGGAGCTTTTCACCCTTCTGGCTTTCTGCAGCGGACGCACAAGCAAGGCGTCCTGGGACAAGCCCTTTGTTAAAATGTCCTTCGTTCCTGCTCCGGGCCCTCTCCCGTGCAAGTTGAAGTCGCCCCAGAGAACACATTTTACAGCTCGACAAAGAATACGTATTTTTACATGCTACCCTAGTAAGTCACTTCGCTTCTCATACCTCTAGATTCAAAATTGCCTAAATACATCCCACAGTGGGTCTCTGTGTCAAATGCCTCCTTGTCCTGCGTTTAGGGCTGTATTTGTGAACATTAAGCTGTTCCAAGATTGCTCCCGAGGCAAATCAGTCGGCCAAGGTGAGCTAATTCAATGAGGCGTTGCAGGTATAGAGGACCTGGCCTCCTGGGCACGACGTAGTGGTGTTTAATAAATGCTGGTCTCCCTGGTTACGAACACGCCTACATTAGCTGAACTCATGTCTCTGAACTTCAGATTCTTGGGAGAAATACTTTCCTTGGCTAAGACTGTTGTGTAGTTGGGAAGAGCAGAAGCAACAAACCGGCTTTCACGTCAGACGGTCCCGGGCCTCTAACCAACGCGGGGCACAGAGGGGTGTCCAGGCTTATTTGGCTCGCTTTGAGTTTCTTCTTCAGAGATACCTTTCTGTCTTTCAAGGTCCTATTTTTGGCTCTTTGTAAAGCTGGTTGTTCTCTGTGAAAAAAGCTCATCTTTTTCACCTGTTTTTTAAGTCAATATCTGAAATTAAATTCTCTAGGGATTCTAAGTATTTAGATAGTGGGCATGTTTTTTAACTGGACTTTTCCCTCAGACCCCCGTCTGCCTTCTGTCGAAGTCTCAGAGACCCGTTTGGCTCAGAGATGCTGATGATAGGGTCTCGGGGGAGGGGGCCTGGCGGTGATGGCCCGGGGATTCAGGCATGTTATCTGTAATGACAAACTGCTGCAGCATCAGCAGGCTTGGGCTGGGCACAAAGCTTGGGGCTTATTTTAGAGCCAAATGAAAGCGGGCAATTATCCTATTTCTCAACTATCATCAGCCAGACAGTACAGGTAGCCGCAGAATGGAGTTATTTAAAACAGTAACAAAATCACTTGAAAAGGGGTGAGAATCTGCAAGTCTGTCTTTCTGCAACATCTAGTCAAAGCTGTCTAAGTGGGGAGAAGACCGGGCAGGCTTGGTTTGTAATCTCTTCAGTGGCCATCGGATCAGAAAGCTTCCTTGTGAAATTAAAGGCAGGAGCCCTGGTCTGGAGGCTGCCCCAGAGCAGTTAGAGTTTGGCCCCGACATGTAAACTGGAGCCTTTGGGAAGGACCCCAGGAGAATCCTATGCCTCCTGCCCTCTGTCTGTCAGAGCAGTTACCCTGGCAGGGGGCACTCACCAGCCCCGCCGGCCGGTCCTGCCTGGCCTGGGCACCCCACCCCTCGGTGGGAGCCCACCAGCGTGGGCTGAAAGTTGGTTCTGGTTAGGTGACCTTATGTGGGCAGAATGTTTGGTGTCAGTCCAGTAAGACTCTGGGACGGGGCCCAGGGCTCGATCTAGACATTCTCTAGACTAGGCCAGAGCGTGTGACCGAGCCAGAGGCAGGGGGCTGAATGCAGCCTGACCCCCATCTAATTCTGGCTCTGCCTCTTACTACCTGTGTGAATTGGGCACTTATTCAGGCTGGCTGAGACTTGGTTTGGCCCTCTGTGAAGTGGGGGTGTATAGAATCTATCTAGTAGGAACATATTTAAAAGAACACCTTGCCCACAGTTGCTAAATTAGAGCTCAGTGGATCGTGGCCATGGGCTACGAAGCCCACGGACAGAGGTTCCCATCTCCTCTTGATAGCCCCGGCACGGCTTCTGAAGCTGTCTTGTACTGTGTGCATTTTATGCTGCATCCTGTGGGCCTGTGAGCCGAGAAAACCAGGAGGCCTGTTCATCCTCCGGCCAGTTGGGGAAAGGCGGAGTCAACTCCCACTGCATCAACCACCAGCCCCATGAATAATGGCAGTGAAACCCAGACTAATAAATTAAAACAGCAGCTACAGGCTTGCCTTCTGTTGAATGCTTCCTCTGTAGGAGACGCCGGGCTAAACGCAACCCATAGATGACCTCACTGACTCCTCATGACCCCCCTATACGGTTGCCCGTACTCTCACCACCTTATAGATGAAGAAACTGAGGCACCAAGAGGATTAAACAAAAAATTGCTTTAGGAGCCCAAACTCCAAAAAGCCCAAAATTAGGCCTTCTGGGGTAAGGATCTTAACAAGGCTAGCATACTACATAGTATATTCAGCAGGCCTCCCATGCCTGATTATTTACCTCTCAGGACATCTCTGAGTCCTTTTCTAAGTGAGAAAATGAAGCCTCAGAAGAGGGTAGACAGTCTTCCCAAGACTGCACTCCACCTGGGTCTCCTCTCTCCCGGGGTCTGGCCCAAGTGCTTGAAAAGATGGAGCTGTTTTCTACACAGTTGTCCTGTCTGTAGAGACAGAGTTGGGCAATCGGAAAAGGACGAAGCCAGTAATAGTTCCTGCCAAATCCTGGAAAGCCCTTCTGGGGGCCCCTGCAGAAATGCCCTGGCCACGGAGGAGACTGTGGTGGGGTGGGCCGGCCGGGCACCAGCTGGAGTTGCCCGCTGTGATCGGCACTTGGTTCCGTGGCCGGGAGAGCCAGCGTGTCAGCGACGTGCCCAGGAGGAGCTCGCCTGGGGGCTTCCCCGAGCCAGGTGCTCATACACGTCATGGGCTTCATGTCTGTCTCAACAAACTCAGGTTCTGCTGTATCTGCTGTAAGGGGACAAGCCGGAGGACAGTGACTGAGACCAGAAGCAGCGTTCTAATGGGGAGGAGGCTTGTGCGACTTGCTGGGAGAATGTGTGGCCCCTGGTGCCTGCGTGGGCTTTGCTGCCAAGGATGCCTTTGTGCTGTTGGGCAGGAGCTGGTTCCCACCTTGGTTTGGACAAGTGGCTGGCTTCCTACCTGGGGCCGAGCGATAGCTCTCGGCTTAATCCTCGTGTGTTAGAACTAACTCACCGTTGGGGGAGGCGCCCTGTGCCCGTTGTGCAGTTGACCTGTTCACACTCAGGTGTGCCATCAACTATTCAAGACCGAAGCAACTAGGCAAGGCATCGTGCGCTCCCCTTTGTCAGATGAGCGCCTTGCCTGGGCAGGGTGCTGTGCTTGGAGCTGGGGAGGCATGAAACCTCTCACACCAGATCTGCCATGAACTTCTGTTCAGGGCTCATGCCCAGCCCAGCGGCACACGAAGCACCGTCCTGCTCTCCCGTGGGGAGAATCCCTTTCCGTCATTTGCAAGGTCGTGTGCCACAGCGTGTAACCCGTCCACCAGCAGCTGTGAGAATGTTCTGGCTGGACTGGAAGTCTGTCCCTGGGGCAGAGGGAGCGGTGGGAAGTGACCCGGTGTGTAGGGCAGAATGCAGTCTTCTCCAGGATGCTGGGTTAACTTGCTGTCAGAAACCGCCATTCTCCTTTACTTTGTGACACTGACAGGGAATTAAGGTATCTGGAACAATTACAAAGGAAAACACCTTGGCGTCTGAGTAAAGGTCATGGGACGAGAGGTTTATTTTTATTCACCGATGGGGGAAGAACGTTCTTGTTTCATCAACTGCGCTGTCCTCAGAGGCAGGAACCCACTCAGTATCGTGGTGGTGGTGGGAGGGGGTGGGAATCACAAGCAGCGAGCCAGCAGGTTCCCAACACATTGTCCAAGGGCCAGTGTGTCTAGGCCACTAGGAAAGCACAGGTGCCTGACAGCGGCAGGGCCCAGCCCCTTCAGAACCCGAGGTGGCCCTTCCTAGCTCTCCTCAGCCTTTGAGACGTGACCCCCATGGATTCCACCCAGCGCCCTGAGCCCAGTTCAGAGCAGGGCGTTCCCTGTAGCATATCCTGGCCCATGCACATCATCCTCGTCCAGACCAAAATGAGGGCCGCCGCGAGTCAGGGGCGCTGGCGGGGTGGGGGTGGGGTCTCGCCCCGGTCTCCTCATCCCTGCGCCTTTATTCCCTTGCTGTTCGTGTTCCAAGTGTGGCAGGACTGCGTCCCCTCCCGGACTGTGCCACGCCCCTTGTCTGTCATCCCTGTCCTGCATGTCTGTGTGCTG